>BMAV01004158.1:0-61758 GCA_019973955.1 Trichonephila inaurata madagascariensis
ATGAAATTTTATTAATTTAAATTAGTATTAAAAAACAAAATTCCTACATGCATAAGTCTGTGGTAAATTATACCCACATGCAATATTGTTTTTGCAAATGTATGTTTAGGTAATTTAATGATAAATATATATCAGGTGTACACATATTCAGCTATCCGTTGATTTTCTAACTAGAATTCTTGAAATTTCAAGTTTTGCATCTGTAAAAAGTCAAGCTGATGGGTCTACAATATAGAGGGGTTGATGCGTATTCATTCTATCTAGACTCAAAGTCCTTGTGATATCTACATTTACTACTATACATTATGCTGTAGGTTGTCCCTTGATCATATCTGACTGTAGTTTCCTGTCATCAGTTGAACTTTTCAAACTATACTCACTTCAATAGTTTTGTTTCTGCACTGTACAGCTTTCAGTATCACAATTTCTGAAACCATTTTCTATATAAACCATATATGTCCATTATTTTGCATGTCCATCCATCTTTCCTCTATATGCTTGGAATGATAGCAAGCAAAAGAACAAATGTTCTCCAACTGGTATTGTGCAATATATATGTGCTATACTGTGTTTTGCTGTCATGTAAATTTTTTAATGAAGTGAGATGGGTTTTCTTTCAAACCCAAGTGTTAATTTTTGTTCAATTAGCTATCACGTATTAAAAACTTATTGTTCTAGCATATATTTTTGTAAATATCTATATATACATATATTTTATAAAAGCCACAATAAATTCCTAAAAAAGTGCATTGCATATTTTTGCTATCGGAAGAAATTACTAATATGAAATATGCATTTCAGGTGTACTTTGGTACATCCCATGCACGCATCTACCTTGCTGCAGACTTGTTCAGGATCAATTGTCCTACAGGAATGTCGGCACTCATGAGAAAAAAGCTGCTGGATGAAGTTGGGGGTATTAAAGCATTTGGCCAGTATTTAGCTGAAGATTTCTTTTTTGCCAAATCATTCACAGACAGGTAACCAATGTAACATAGGCATTTATTTTTTTAAAATTTTGAATCAATGCATAATTTTTATAAATCTTTATGAACTCTTAAAAGGATGTGCATAAAAATATTATGGAGTATCATTATGACTATGGAGTTTTTAAAATTCATTTTATTAAGTAATTTGTGTGTGTGTACGAAAAATGCCGTTGACATTATGGCTATTATTAACCTTCTCTCTGAGATGGGTTTCAATCATTATCAATATGCATCATTTCCATATGTCATTAGCACCTAGGTGATGCATATGTACATCATTGCTTGTATTAATCTACTAGATATATGTATCGTATTTACATTTTCAATCATGCATGTTAAGTTAAAATCTTTTACATCACTAGATGGAGCTACAATTAATTTAATTGGACCTCCTTAGAGTGTAGACTTTTTGACTGTAAAGTACTTTTTAAAGTTCTGGTGATTTGTTTAGAAATAGGAGAGACATATAAAAAGTAAATGAAACAAGGCTGATGTATAGCTGTGACTTCACGCGTTGTAAATATTGGTAAATTTTTTTCAGGTGCTTGAAATTTTTACTTTGAGGAATTTTCCCATTTGAAGTTCGCATCCTAGATGTAGCTTTTTAGACTGGTGTAGAGAACTGAACTAAGATTGTAATGGCCAAGTTTTAAAAACATTTCAACCAAAGAAGCATATTATCAAATGATAAATGATTGTAAATTATTACAAAGATAATCAAATTGATTAGTTAAAAAATATTTTAAATATTTTTCACAAGTTAAGAGTAGCGATGGGAAGTATCCCGTCCTCTAAGATCATTACACTATAACAGCATATTGTTTCCATAAAGAATTGCACTGAACAGGATGTCATCTAGATCAGAAGTTTGATACATGTGATATATCCATCACATGCCCAAGGTTAATATAATTTTTGTGTACGTGATTTAGAATCTGAATTGTTATCAGGAATTTTTTTAAGAGAACATCTTAATGTTAAGAGAACAAATGCTATCAATATGAATTTTTGGAAAATGACCTCTTTGTAGAGAAACTACTTCCAATGTATTCCTTAAGTTTTGACCTTGAAACTATTCTCCTTCCCCTTTCATTCTTATGTCTGATCTCCTATTCTACAAACTAAATGAAACATTTTTACTTGAAAATTCTTTAAACATTTATAAATATTCTTCTGCAATGTGTGCATTTATTTAGGTTAATAAAATAAAATGCTCTTGTGTTGTCATCCTGTATTTAGGAATGGCTGGTTAGAATGTAAAATAATATATATATATATGAGACTGAGAGGTATAGTCTGAAAATAATTATATTTGTGCATCTATACTTTTAATGACAAAGTAGTATAATAATTCACATAGTCATGCTATTTTTAAAGAAATGTCTTGTTTTTTAATGTAGTGTATGATTTATTTAATTTTAAAGAGAATTTTCTCGGATTCATGTGATTAATGATTGATTTACCTACAGTATGGTGTAGCATTTCAATGTTTGTGAAAAGGTCTATTATAATAGTGCTAGTTTCTTTTAAGTTTTTTTTAATTGAAAATATAGCCACACTTTGACATGACATTGTTTAATAGTTGTTTGATATAATAACTTTTTTTAACTTTGGTATAGTTTACCTTTTGCAACTCTCTAATTTTACTGTTCAAGGGTTGCATATGACAATAAAGATTATTCTAATTATTAGGCTGTTAAAATCTGATTTTTATACTATATATACACACACACCTAATTGCTTAAATTTTTTACTGTGAAAGAATTTTTTTTTATTAGATTTATTAAAAATAAATTATTTTACCTGTTTTTCCAGGGGTTGGGGAATTCGAATCAGCTCTCAACCAGCGTGGCAAAATTCTGGTGTCTGTGAAATAACAAATTTTAATAATAGGATATCAAGGTAGGTTGTTTCAAAGTGAAATCTAATAATTGTCCACTTCTTACTTAAGTACAATTTGTAAAAACATTTCAGCCTTATATTATTCAAATGTTATGAAAGAAATATTACATATTTTATGTAAGGGTCAGGTAGGATAGAGACAAGACCCATGTGCCGTTGATTTTTGTTGGTCATACTATTTTTTGTGTGTGACAGTCATTTGGAATAATAGGGGTTTTACAAAAAAGAATTTATATTTTTTACTTTAAGAATAATAACCCAGAAAGACCCAAGGACCAAGTGTCAATTTTATAATTAGTTCTGCAAGACTAGTGTGAAATGAGTGTATTTCATCTGTGGTTAAATACCTCCTTACTATTATTCAAAGTCCTATTCAAAAGAGAAGAAATAATAATTCTGTATTTAATATGAAATAAGAAACATTTTATTTCTAATGCAGCTGACAATACAAAAAGACAAGTATCCTAATTCCATACGGTGTCAAAATTAAAATACGATAATTAATGCAATATAGGACACACAATACAATAATGTGCACTGAAAAGTTTGTAAAAAGTGGTTAAAACAAAATGAAAATTGTTTTCTGAAACTTAAAAAACAGGGTTAAAAAAATTTTCGTTTAAAAAATTAAATTTCCAAGAAAATTTGACAGATTGGGCCCCCGGCCCTTTACGATCTCCGGGCCCCCAGTGTGTGTCCCGGGAGCATGTGCGCTTGGGCCTCAACTGCTCTTCAATGGGCGCTGTGGGTCTATCTGGTCCACATCCTGGCCTGGCTCATACTTGACTGGGTCCTGCTCAACATCATTCAGGTAATCATTCAACTCAAGCAATTATAGATTTTTTAAATTCAGAAGATGCTTACTTTACTTTGATGTTTTGTTTCTTTATTCTGAATAAGGGTTAAGGATGCAAAAAAATCTTGGAAAAATCTTTTATGCTTTTTTTTTTTAAAGAAAACTATAAGTATTTACAATAGATGAAAATTACTATCTTTTCATAGCTAATTATTTAGTATATATAAAATTAAATGCACATGTGATGTTCTACATCACATGAATATACTGTTTGCTATTCAAAATCAGAGCAAAATTTGGGTAAACCCTTTAATGCTGTTTTCGCCATATGTACGAGAGCATGAACTTGACGTGGAGCACATTTTCAGGCAGAAAAAATGCCTCAATTTTTATAAAAATGTGTGAAATTGTAACTCATGCATTTGTTTATAATGCAGTGTTTTTAAAATTTCATAAATAATTAGTTTTTCCTTTTAACATGTGAAGGGATAGCTCATTTAGCATTACGATATCAGGAAAAAATGCAAAACACATTTTATAAAAGAACAAATGTGTCAACTCTAATAAAAATTAGTATGATAAAATAAATGGTTCTCTACAGGATAGTGTAGCCAGAATGTGTAATATTAATGTTTGAGTACTTTTATATCTGAAAAATCTTTATGAATATCTTTTTATCTATTGGCCCCTACTCTTTAACATTAGCCAAAGATAGCCTTAAACCATATTGATGTTGAAAATAGCGGGAAAAGTACTTTTTCACAGTTCTAATATCTAATTTAAAAAGTAGTTAGTAAAAGTAAAGTCTGTCAGCTATAAGATCTCTCATAGTTTGTTAACTTGCCATATTTGTGCAGCTGTGAACTCGCAATGTATCGGTGCAAAAATGAATTCGGCAATATTTTGTATAATTTGTATGATAAATAATTTGTGTAAATATTGGGGTTTTTTACATTGGAATTCTGAAAGGTACTGGAAAAGTCAATGTGTCAAACATGTTTCAGAATCTGTATCAACTTTTATAAAAAAAAATTTAGCCACTTAGAGGCTGTTGTTTTAACTTTTTATAAATTAGCATACCCTAAATTATTTTCTAATTTAAGTAATCATGTGCTAAAATTACCAAATAATTTTACTAATACAATAAATTTATAACTATTCCTTGCATAGAACACTTTTAGCGATAGTTTTTTCTATATTGATTTGGGGCTGCGATAGCCCAGTGGTCAAGGTACCAGATCATGGCAGGCATGTCAAAAGTTTAAGCCCAGTACCACTAAAGACCCGCCGTGTAGGGCAGCGATGCACGTTAAATCTGTCGATAGCTGCAACGTCCTCCCGTTGGTGTGGTGTGATAGTTAGGAGAGGGGGGTGCCAGCTCAGGTGTTGTCCACGTCACTTGACCTTGGTTCTAAATTACGTGGTCCGTTGCCAAAAGCCCTTGTGTAACTGTAGTGCGATGTTAATATTCACTCACTCATTCTATATTGACTTTATTCTACCTTTTTATAATTCAATTGTCATCATATGTTGTCTTTTATTATAAGCATGCCAGATACTTAGTATATATTAACCAATCTGTTGTCATATTTAAATGGTGAAAGAGATCAAGATTATCCTTTCCTTTAATGTTTATAAACAGAAATAAACAATTCTAATATTAAAGTGGAAATAAAGAAAATGGGTGAAAAAATCACTTCAATTAAGCCATTGTAATTACATCAAATTGTGCCTATTTAAGGTTTTCTTTTACACCTTATTTGTATAAATGTGTGATGATTTATTAATTTAGAATTGTAGCACATGCAAAAGTATTCAGCTTTTTTCACAAGAATCCTTGTGAGTTGTAGAGAAATTTTCAGTAATTATGATCTTGTCTATTAGATTAAAATAAAGGTCAAATTGTTTGGCTTTCTAGATTTGATTATTATTTGATATCCTTGTGTTTTTTTAAGTTGTTGTGGTACAAATTTTTAGAGAAATTATTAAAAAAAAATTTTTTGCTTATCTCTGAAATATATCTCTAGAATTGGTATTATATTTTGATATTTTAGTTTCCGTCATATTTTGGAAAGATGGATTGGGATTTTCTAATTCAGTAGTTGGTTCTGTTTTATAGTTTTTCTATTTGTAGTAACTGTGATTTTTTTTTATAATGAGACAGTAGAAATCACTAAAAATGTTTTAAATTTTCTCAAAACTCTTGTGTTTTTTTGCAATAAATTGTTTGTGTATGTGTAAGAATAATTTTTTGCAAATTATTGTAAATCATGAAATTAATGTTATTCAAAAAACCAGATTTCTTTTATATTATGATATAAATCGATTTGTATGTATGAAATTGTGTAGTAGACTTAAGAATAGATGTTTTTTATTATATTAGAATTTGGCTTTGAACAGAATTATGTTAAAAGAGAAAAAAAATTGATGTACAGAAGATAATTGATCAATATAATAAAATAAGATCAGTAATATAAGAACTGAAATGTGCAAAGCATATCGTTTACAAATCTGCTGTTAATTATTTATCATCAGAATTGGTAAAATAAAAGGGGGAAAGTGTGAAGGAACAACGTAGTGTTACATTTCTACCAAAATTTCTCTTTAAACAGATTTGTAAATATTCTTTTTGTGTATGTATAATATTTTTAAAATGCATTTAATACTTATATGGTTGGCTTAATTTTTTAAAATTTAGATACCTTTATATTGAAAAAAAATATCTTTTAATTTGAAATGGATGAATTTTTCATGACCATGTCTTCTAAACTAAATAATAGTTTAGTGCAAAAGCATATGCTTGTAATGAAGAAAAAAGACAGTCCTTAAGTGTTCGTACAGATACTTAAGAATCATAAATTTTTGATTATTAGTCCCTATATATGTATTGTGACTGTAAGTGATTTTATTCTAGTAAGCTTTTGTCAATTCTCTTTTAATGTAATTGTTCAGCAACTACTGTTAAAATGTTTTAATAAATGCAGGAATTGTTGTACATACAATATATATTAACTCCTTAACTGCCATTAAAAAAAAGTTACGTGATTTGCTCACCTGTGCCACCGTTTTCCACGCAGTTGCATTTAGTTATGCTGTGTATTGAGGGAAAAGATAAAGCATAATAAATCCTTTTCTGCAATTGGTAAATTCTTCACAAATCTTTTCATTGTAATCCATTGCAAAGCCCTTGGAATAGTTCTACACTTAGCAGCACAATACAAAAGTTCATAATTTGGAAATGGATATATACAATGCTAAGGGAAATTAAGGCAACAATTGAGTGAGGCATATATGCCAGTGGCATTTAAGGGGTTAAAAATATACGTCAAATATCAAACTACATTAAAAAAGTTTTATTGTAGTTATCTCCAATTAACATCAATTTAAAAATACATATTTTTCAGAATAATTCACTGCCATTCAGCAAGATGGATTTTGTGGTTGCCTGGACGTTTCGCGAAATTGGCGCCTTCTACCATTTCTGCCTGGCTCTCTTTGATCCCAAAATTCAGTGGCGAGCTCGGACATTCTATTTAAAATGGGGAGGACTTGCTGAAGAAATCAATCCCCGCATCTGAGTGTCACTACAGTGATAGAAAAATAAATACATAAGAGACATCCACACAACTTGAGTGGGCCAGGTACCTGATACTGCCGCTGGCCCCCAAACTGTGTTAATAATCTTCATACTGCTGGTCAGTGAAACTTGTGGCTTGTGTGTATAGTACAGAACAATTCTTTTGTACAAAGTTCCTTCGAAGGAGTCCACCGTATTGTGATTTATTTTTACCTCCCCCAAGGGACTGCTCAATGCTCAACTTCTACCCCCTTTCTCTTACCCCCTCATGATGGCCCACCGCTGGCCATGTGAGATTGTAATCAGAATCAGAAGTTACTAAATAAATTCAGAATGTTGTGATCTGTGTGTTTTAAAAGAATCATGCCGCCTTCATTTTCGGTAATATCTGTGGATTAATTGCGATTGAGCGCAGGCAGGTTTTTGTAAATTGGCCAAATCCCTCATTTTTATAAATAAGTAGCCTGTTTTGTTTTACTCAAAATACTAATTTATTAGAAGATTGTTTTTTAATAGAAAATCAAATTTTATTTCATTTTCTTGGTTACTGTTTCATACCTGACATAATTTGTAAAAAAAAATCCAGTGACAATGAAGAAAGAAATGACAATCTTGAGGATTTTGTTGGTAATAAAATAAAGCAACTGTTTTTGCCGAGTAATGGTGGCATGTACCTGATTGCAAGTGCCCATTTTTTTTTGAAAAAAATGCTGTATGTCATTTTGATTTTTCAGAAATTTGTTACTTATTGCTGGTTAACTTAAATAATTTTACATGTGTGTTTATAAATGAAATTTATTTTTTCCAAAGAACAATCACATTTGTGAGAAAAGCTAAATATTTTCTATTTGACAGATATATAATTTATTTCTGATATATATATTCTGGAAAATCATAGTTGCTTTTGTCAGAAGATTTTGAAATCTTAACACAAATTATGTAAAATAAGTCAGACCTAAATCATTGTTTAAAATATAATATTTTTTTGAAATGTTTTTTTTTAGTTGCTAATTTCTGAATGTTCTTTTTATTGTTCTGGATTTTTTAAAAACTTTGTAATAAATGGGCTTATAAAAAGTGTTTTCATAAATATTTTAAGGGGGTTGTGGAACATAAGCTAATACTTGAATCTTGGAATAAACTTTAAATTTGTAATTAATTTGTTAACTATCTATTTACTGCTGAATTATCCCCTCACTTAATTTCATTCATTTTAATAAAAAAAATCATCAAAGGCCAGTTCTGGAATCAATTGAAGAAAAATGTAATTATGCAACATTTTTTGTGAAACTAAATTTAATTATAATTTTGTTAAAATATTTAAACTTTCATTAATATTCTAATGAGCAAAAAATCCCTTTAAGTCATTTTATTGCTATAAATTTTATGTATGTACATATATATTATATATTCTATTTGATTCTTCTTCCCTTTTTGGTATGTCAGTGTATTCCCCTTCTGAAGGGTTTGAAATGTGTCAGATCTCTATCAAATAATTATGTGTAGTTCTGATTGTACAAATTTTACTGTGTATAAATGAAAAGAATAATGAAATCTTAACTGAAAATACTATATCTATTTGTATTATTAAACAAATCATTTCTTTAATGTGTAACTACTTAAATTTGTGTATATTTTTGTGTGTAGACTTTCACCTGTAAATTATCTATAAAAATATTTTGTGATGTTACCGACTTGAAAATCTGTTGTATATCTACCATAGATTTTAAAAATGTTGTACTCCATATAAATTACTCATATTGCATTACATAATTGTAAATTTTAACTGTCCAAAGATGGTAAGGTTTTTCAAACATGAATTTGTTTTATTCACCTTTGTTGAGTAGTTTTGATTGCATATGTTATTTGAAAATCTTTAATTTGCCCCACTATATGTGTATATGTACCGAAAGAAATTTCTTCCTGTTCTTGCAAAGCTTTTTGTAAATAATTTTGATTATATTTATACAATTCTAATGTAGTTATATTTTTCTTTATATTATATTATATCTTTGTATTTCTAGAAATTTATATGTAACTTGTTTTCTTGAATATTTTGTGTACTAGGTAAAGGCTATTAATTTAATGCTAATATCATACAATGAGCAAACTTCAAAAAAAAATTCGCAAAATAACTTTTTTATGCTTGAGCCTGACATATGAATGCAAAAATAATTTTTATTGTTCTCTTAAAAATAAATAATAAGTCCATTCCATGTAGAAACAAACATTTACTATAACCCTTCAGATACAAAAGTGCATTTTTTTTATAGTTTTTGACCGTTTTTAAAATGTTACTTAAATCCATTAAAACTCTGAGGGAAAATTATTTTATCTCCATCTTTTTTTTTTCTTCTATGAACGCCTGCATGTATAGATAATTAACCTTTTTAAAATTATATTGTTAATAGAAATTTAACTTTATCTCTGTAAGTGCTTATAATATGTAAAGCTTTTTTAAATATTGCCTGTGGACAAAAAAAGATTTTCTCCTTCTCTGAATATATCTTTTTAATAACTATAGCTTTAAAAAATATTTGAATGGAAGATTAAGATTAGTATACCATATTTTAAGCTGAAAATTCGCAGCCTTATATTGGCTTTAATTTAAGATGTTTTGCTCTATCAAATTGATCATTTTGAAAATTTTCTGCAAAAGGCCATTAAATAAAGCAAATGCTTGGTTAGTGGTATTAAATGTCGATTTTGAATCATAAAGTCTTAATATATTTTTTACTGATGCTTTTTCTGCAAATTTATTTGGCAGTATTACATTTTTGCTTGTACTTGGAAGTGAATTTACTTTCTTATTTTACATATAAAAACTGTTAATTTTTTTATTAGAGCTTCTGAAAATTATATTAATTTGTCTTATTTACAGTTTTATTCTTAAGATCACATAACAAATTGTCTTGAAATTTTACCATCTTGGATATATGATGTAAAAGGGGCAGGTAAATTTTTGTTTTTGTTGAAACCATTTCAATTTTTCTTTAATGAAGTAAAACTCCTAAAATTTCATTCCAAGGCCTGCCTTTTAATATGTATTTGAGTTATGTTCCTGTTTGATTTGTGAAAAACTATTTTGAAATGAATTGTCTCACATTTGATAGCCTTAATTGTGAGCAGGCCATTTCTAAACTGTGAATGTGTTGATAAATTTGGTCTTTCAGTAATCCATATCTAACCTATGTATGGTTGTTATAGTCAATTTTTTTTATTATATATTTGTGTGATATTATCAGTAATGATAATCTAATGCCTTTTTTTAATTTTGAGGTAAATGAAAAATTGTATTAAATGTATTACTTTTTCTAACATTAATCTAAACAAAAGTTTTTAGTTTACTCTTCTCTATCGCTTTGATGTTGAAATGGTTAATTCAAACATGTTTTCTCATCAGGTAAAATTGTCATTACCTATATTTGAATTCTTATTTGTAATGAGATTTTTATTTATGAAATTGTTTCCCTGTTTTAACTATGCTTAAATTTAATAAAATTAGGTTAGACCATTTTTACATTAGGGTCAAAGCTGTGCTAAATTCAGAACTCCTTTTTCAAATAGAAAATAATCTAAACATTTTTTCTTAAAACTTAAAAACATTCCATCAATTGCTTTGTAACTGATTAAAAAGGTTTTTATTTTATGTTACTGTATAAGAGGATGAAAGGAACAAATTTTGTACTAAAATTAATTCCAACAGAAACAACTGCATTTTCTATGGAAAAATTAGAAATTAATGTTGAAGTTTTCTATCTGGAAAATGTGTTCTGAATTAAGGTCCTACTCCAACTTGCCCCTTTTATTCTTCTGGTCAGAAATTTAAAATCATTTTGACCTTTTTGGTCAATCAATCAATTAAATAAATTGCTTTCCAAAATCACTATCATCAAGGAATACTGATGTTTAATTTAATCTGTTGCAATGGATCCTTATACTAGTGAATATTTTTATTATTTTTATCAGTTAATTATTTTTAATCTACTTAACCCTCTAAGCAGTCTGCACGTAAAATCTTGCCATTCTGGAGATACTTCAAAAATGCCCTGCACTTATTTTTTTGCCGTCAGGTGGGGTTCTCAAAAGCGGTTGAGCCGCTTTTGGGAATCTTGCTTGAAGGCAGAAAAAGAATCTCTGGAATGACGGGATTTTACGTGCAGACCGCTTGGAGGGTTAAATGAAAAACCTGAACTTTAACAATGAAATTAAATTAAACATTTATCTCTGCTAATGACAAATATTAAATTTTGAAATGTTAAACTAAAAATGTTCTGTTTAACCCTCTCGCTGTGATTTCTGCAGGTGTGCATTTTTTTCCCAATTATTCAGTGTGCAACCCGTGCTGTTTATGTTTTTATGATCTAATTCTATATATTTTAACTCTAAAATGTAGATTTAATATTATAGATTTTTGAAATATGTAATAAAAAAATGCGCAATTTTGGTACTTATTCTGATAAAATAACTACGCAGCTAGAGGGCTAATATGGGTGGAAGAGTATTTGAAAATCATTTTTATTTTCTTATGAACACACAATTATGCATATTACAGTTATTTTGTGAAAAGTTTATTTAATCATAATTCACTGTTGCTTGTTTCCAGTAAAAAAAAAAGCTGGTTGCTTTAAGGTTTTGATGTATCTACGTCTTTCTTGAAGGGGATAAGATTCTAATTTCTGTGGAGTTTTTAAAACCTTTTTTCCCATCCAATGACACTTTATAAGAACCAGATTATAGTTTCAGAAAATTTTTAGTTTATATTCTCATGTGTGTCAAAATAGCCACTGAACAACTAGAAGTGCAAAATTATCTTTTATTTTTTATTTTTTAAAGAATTGGCCAATATTAAGTGATTAAGTAGAAAGGGCAACTAAAGTACAACGAAGCTCTTTGATATTAAAATTATTTTTAAAGGATCTCATTTATTCATAGAGTACTTATACACATTCTCAGTAGAAAAAAATGTCCATTCTGAAGTTTTTGCATTACTCAGTTCAGTTCTTTTTATTATTATATCAAAAATGGATGCTTGAATATTAGACTATAAAGATTTGTTTTTTAAAAACATATTTGGAAGCTTTTTGCAAATCCATTTTGTACATTGCTGTCTAGCTATAGGTTGGAATTATTTTTCCATCTAATTTGTACTCCTTTTTATTAAATTTAAAATTAGCAGAAATAGTTTGGTAGTTATTTTAGTTTTTAAATAATCAAGTGAAATTTTGAAAATTTTTCTTTAATTTAAAAGGTTTAGCTCTGATTAAAGGGGTTCATCATCTTATGTACTTATACAAAAATTTTTAAAAATGGATGACTATCCATTTGACAAAATTTGTGCCATGGAACGTTCCATCTGATTTTAACTAAGCATGGGCTTTTAAGTATCCAACGAACAATTTTGGTGGGTTAGTAAAAAGTTTTGTGATAAATAATTCCCAAATTCATCTGGAGTGTTTTCAGTTTTTGCACACTCAATGCAAATTTAATGTCCTTTTTGAAATCGTTTTCTAAAAATATTTTTTTAGACATTTCTTTATTTTATACTTATCACCTATAGATTCTTTATTTTTAGTTGGTATATTTTAATTGAGATTTTTAATATTTTGTAATTTTTTTATTTGTAATTCTTTAATCAAATATGAACTTAATCTTTAATTTTGAAAAATTTTTGTTTTTGCATCATTGCTGCAAATTTGTTTATTTTTGAAAATGTTTTATGTTCAATGCAAGTGTTCTACGAGTTTCAGAAAGTAATGAATTTAGACTTCTCCCATTTTTCAGCTGAAAAAAGACAAAAGGAAATGTATAATGAAGTATATTAAACCACTTCCCCGTCCCATCCATATTATCCTTAAAGCTTTATTTCGGTTGTATAACTCAAGAGTCTGATAATTAGTTTCAGCTTATTTAAGCTCTCTCAACTTCTATCAAAAAAATATTTCTATAATGTAAAAAGTAAGAATATACGAAATGTTGTAATTTATAATTATTTAAAAATTATCATGCAAGACTTAATATTCTTGAATAAATGTAAAAATTGGTATGTTTCTAGAAACATCATAGGCAGGTCAAATTTTTGTCTCGAAATATGTAGATTATCTATTTACACAATTTGTATATATAATCCTTTTTAATTGCTATATTTAAAAGCGAAAAGGTAATCACTAATTATATTATGATAAAACAACCTCATGTTTGTAAAAATGAAATAGATAAAGAATATTGTAATAATTTGTTTTTATGTTTGCTTGATCACTCAACTTTTGTATCGTCTGCCTTATCTCTTTCCCTTCTATTTTTGTGGTTTGGATTTGTAAGTGACATGTATTAATGTGTGAAATTTGAATTTTATTTTGAATCAAATGAGAGATTATTTATTTTTTTTGTGTTTTTTTCCATTTAAATGTGCAGAAGTTATTAGAAGGGCCTCAGACATTCCATTTTGCTTCGATGCTTTGTACGTTTTGACTAGTGTGCAGTTCCCTCTCTTAGTTTGTTTCAAAATGTATTTCTTTTAATCGAATAGTCGTAAATTTATTTGAATGTTCCACATCATATTATAGTGTTTGAATTTTTAATGTCATTTTTTATTCTTGTTAACTGGAGATAGAGTTTAAAAAAGAAAAGTCTTAAAAATTGTTCCTTGCAAGAAGGTATTAAACATATCTTATTTTTTAATGTTTCTAGTCATCAAAAAATATGCAGCTTTTCTATTCTGAACTATTCAAATAATATTAAATGTTCACACTTAAATGAAATATGTCAGTTCACCGATCAATACATACAAAGATAATTTTTGACTCGAAATCTGTTCGTAAAGTTATCCATTCTATTTTTAAAACAACTTTTCTTTTTCACTCTATCTCAGTTTTACGTGAAAAATATCTGTTTCCGTATGTTGTGCATATATACCTGTCAGTTCCATGTTATGTTTTAATTGTTAGTTTGTGAATATACTTGAGTTTGTTATTCCTCGCATGTACTGTGTAAAAGCTTTTTATTTACCGCTAAAGAACTTCGGAGTTGTGATATCGAAACTATGAAATATAATGAAAAACCAATGCAAAAAAAAAAGTTGATTTGATAATGTGTCGTGTACTGTAAATGTAGTGTGAAGTCGGAGAACATTTTTTATGAACCCAGCGCTTGGGAGAAAAGAGGCCCAAACTGTGCTTGGTTGTGTGTTTTCTGATAGAAGCCGAGATCACCTTCCTGTAATAAAATGCAAAAAAGGATTCTTGTTTTTGTGTTTATTTCTTATCAAATTTGTAATGAAACTGAAGTGTCACATGTATTTATACACACATTATTGATTGATTTAAGGCCGTTTTTTCGCCATATGTATAAGAGCGTGAACTTAATGTGGAACACATTTTTAAACAAAAATGCCTTCAATTTTTTGTATATAGTATAGTGGGGGTATATATATTTTTCATAAATTATTAATTCTCCCTTTTAACATGTAAAGGGAGCATCACAGTACAGGAGAAAAAATGTGTCAACTGAGATCAGTAGCGCACACAGGAATTTTTCAGGGGGGGAATCCGGGGTCGAAAGTTAACAATTCTTGTATCATGCTTTTGATTTTGTCGATTTTCGGGAACAAAACACAGTAAAAACCAAATTACTGAATAAATAATTAGCGTTAATTTTATTAATTAATCATTAATAACAAATACTGTTTAAATTTTACGTACTTATATACTTAGCATTATAATCAATCGGAAAATCAAGGGCTTCCTTGTGTGCGCCACTGACTGAGATAAAAAATAAGCGATTTTCTACATGATAGTGAAGCCAGAATATAATAATGTTTGAGTACTTTTATAACTAAAAAAATATTCAGAATTTAACATTAACCGAAGACAACACTTGAATAGAATAATCTTAAATAGAAATTCAGGTTCTAAAAATGTGTGTGTGTTTCAATTTGATGAAACACCTTGTGCGGGAGTTAAAAATTTAAAATCAAAGTCTCTTACATACCAAAAAACTGACTTCCACACAGATTTGATTATTTTAGAAAACCTTGCGCCCCATAGAAGGTATGGATGTATTTGAATATTTCAATCAAAGCTGGTATAAATAAATGCTAGCACAAAGATGATGAATTAGGACACCAACTTTATTAAATCCAAACCATATAAGGTATTTCGCACAAAACCGATTAACGAACAGACGATCAATAAAATAGCGAGGCTTGGTCAACAGTACTGCATCGGTGTTCACCACAGATAAAGGTTTGTAATTATATAGGGATGAAAAACATACCAAGTAATCCTTCACGCGCGCGAAACACTACAATTCTTGGTTTCACTTGATAACGAAAGAGAAAGAACAAAATATGGTTTATCTCGTTGGTAAAAGAATGACCGCGGTAGCCTAGTGGTTATGATCACGAACTTGTGACCGGAGTGTCGCGGGTTCAAGTCTTGGTGCCACTGAAGACCCGTTAAATCTGTTTGGGGCTTAAAGGTTTGACAGAGATTCAAAATTACGAGGTCCGTTGCCAATAGCCCGCGTACTGCTTTATACTGCGACGTTAATAATCACCCTAGGCAAAAAAAGACATCCCGTGTTTAAACAAACGTCGGCTTTGGTGGCTTGGAGGTAGCATGCCCACTTCGTAAGCCTAAAGACCTTATCGCACGTACACGTTTGGAGCAATTTCTCGTGCAATTTTTACTCAGTTGCCATAGCAACGGCTTTCGAACTTGCTAGTGAGCTCAAAAAGTTTTTCCAAATAAAAGTTGCTTGAAACTCCAGCCAATGGGATTCTTCGGTGCCCTACGTCATAAACAAGATGGCAGATTCGGTTTCGTCTATCACAGGGGTGTCCAACACGCGGGCCGCATGTGGCCCGCCAGTACGTAAGTTGCGGGCCCGCCGACTCTTTTTAAAAAGCTTTTAAGTATCAGGTTTTTAAAGTTTTTCATTTTAAAATTTATTTGAGGGGAAATTTATTTATATATATAATATATATAAATCTACAATGTATTTTCCTTTTACTTGTTTTTGTTTTAAAATCCTTTTTGATAAATAGAAATGTCCCTTAGATTAAAATAAATTTATATTTTATCAAACAGTTACATCTCTGATTTTTCTAAAATAAATTACTTTTTTAATAAATTCCGAATTGCATTATGCATATCTTTTACTGTGGATGGTACATGATTCTCTGTGTGTGCGACTTTCATTTCACTTCGTCCTTTTGTTTGGAGCGCCCAAGAGGCAGTCAGAGATGTTTTTTAAAGTTAAAAAAATATTCAGGATGGTTAAGATTAAGGGCAATGTATACTAAATCGTTTGCGAATGACAGTACTATCAAATTTCAACAATGAGTAACGAAAGATCAATTCAAAAGGAACGCCGTAATTTTCAAGAAAATGGCAAACTGTAATATTTTAAACATTATTTGATCATTACATTATTATATTATATAAACATTATTATACTATCTATGTCTGTATACATGAAAAATAGTGAAAACAATAATAATAATTCATTCTGTTTTAAATTTTCACTCAATAAATGTTTTTTGTTTCCATATCTGATATAAAGATACATAGAAATATGTGCGGCCCGCGAGATTATGATGTTTTTCCGAAGTGGCCCGCAAGGTCATTTGGGTTGGATACCCCTGATCTATCACATCAGACATGCCGTATAATATTTTAAACAGGATGGTGCTCCATTTCTGTTTACGCCCATCAACAAAAGCATGAGCGAAATAATATTGGATATTCGTTTTTCGAAGCAGAAAATTCGGCGAGTATTTTTTCAGTGTGGAGATAGAGCGCGGCTGACGTCAGAGCATGTCGTTTTGTTTACGGCAACCCTTCAACATCAGCTGGGTGAAAAATTGTCCTAAGCGATTGCTTCAAACATGCGGGTTCGATCCCGGCTGGAGTTGATAGATTTTCTGTATGCGAAAGTCGTAGGCAGGCATGTCATATGATTATGTGAAAGTACCTTAAGTATCAATTTGGCTCTGGTACTCCCGGCAAAAAGAAATCACGGTAGTATTTAGCATCCAACGAGAGCTTGAATTAAAAATCAATTCAAGCAGTGGAGAAAATTTGGGCCCCCAAGTTAGATTTTACAATGGGTAGGTACTTGGCGGCAATGCGGGGTGTACGTTACGCCACTGAATTCAAGTATCCAAATTTGGTAACGAGGCCGCCACTAGATGGAACCACCGTGAAATGCCTCCCACGTTTGGGGACTTGCCGTGTCTGTAAAGGCTAAGTTGCTAATATGTAGCCGATTAGGGGAGGAAATAAGCCACTTCTCCAATTCTCCAAACACAATCTGACACCACACATTAAACTTCTGAAGAATGTATATAAACCAGAGAGAAATGCACCCCAGAAAATAAAATGGAAATAATTTAATACTCCTTGAGTGGTCCGATACCATTTGATCCACGGACCGGGGGTTGGGGACCACTGCTGTATGGTACTGACGACTTCTTTAACGGGTTGAATGAGTTTACTTTTATATATTTTCCACAAACATCACATCATAGCTATTCAGCAGCCAATAGTCCCTGGGTTCCTTCTTTGTAAGCATTTTGAACGTCAGTTATTAACTTCGAGTGAGTAATTTCGGTTAAAAACTTTTTTTTTTCCAGCATTAACTCTAATTTTGGCCAGCTCGTCGTCGAATAGTTGTTTCATGTCTATAGACCAGGGGTCGGCAACCTTTTAGCTGTGGCGTGTTAAACCAATCTACCAATATGATTCAGCATACTACACAGCAAGGCATTTTTGAAGCAATTCAAAAACTGACAATGGCACGTGAATGTGGCACGTGTGTCATAGGTTGCCTTCCCCTGTTATAGACCATGGCTCCTCCATTTTCATGGCCGCGGTAGCCGAGTGGTATAGGTATCGGATCGTGGCTTGCCATGTCACAAGTTCGAGCCCAGTACCACTAAAGACCCGCCGTGTAGGGCAGCGATGCACGTTAAATCTGTCGAGAGCTGAAACGTCCTCCCGTTGTGTGGTGTGGTAGTTAGGAGAGGGTGCCAGCTCAGGTGTCGTCCACGTCACTTGACCATGGTTCAAAATTACGTGGTCCGTCGCCAAAAGCCCTCGTGTAGCTGAACAGTGCGACGTTAATATTTAATCAATCAATCCTCCATTTTCATAAAGCACAGGAAAAAACCAACTTCATGTTGAAATAGAGTTTAAGTAAAATTGTGAGTATTTTGACACTCCCGAACAAACCGCAATGTTCACCTGGACAAATTCTCAGCTTCTGAAGCACGCTTTAAAAGTCTCGTGTCTTGTCACGCAATATTCGAAACGAATCGGAGATGTATTTCATACTTTGCCGTTTTCTCATTAGGCATTCTGTAGAATGCCAGGCAATGAGTGAAATATGAATCATTTCATGCATTGCCGACTAGTTTTAGGCATTCTATAGAATGCCGGATTTCATACTTTGCCTGTATATATTGTTCTATATAAAGAACACTTTTAGCTACCAAAGAGAATCATGTTTTATTAAACGAAATTTAAAGTAATTCTTCATTGGTATAACCAGAAGGGATTGCAACACAAAATTAAGGAGTGACCAATTTGTAAAACAATCGTCCCGTTGGTGGCTAATTAATAATCAGATAAGATCGGAAGAATTTACTCAGGCGCGATGTAAATACGAGGGCTATTCAGAAAGTAAGGAACGTTTCCGTCTGACGTCGCTAGGCGCTCGCCGATCACGTACATTTTGGTGTCTGAGTGCTCGGCATTTCAGTTGGCGTCCAGCCATTATAACTGGAACATTTTAACGCTGCCCGTTTTTTCGATATTCGAATTTAAAATGTGCGCTGCAATTGAAAATCCCGCCAGTTGTGAGATGTGGCCTGCGATACGGTTTTTGTTGGCAAAAAACCTAAAACATGGAATTTTATCGGCTAAGTGTGTGAAGTGTACGGAAACAACGTAATGAATGAAGGTTCAATCCGAAAATGGTGCATTCAGTTTAAAAATGGCCGAACTAACGTTCACGATGAAGAGAAGAGCGGACGCCCTAGCATTGTGACTGATCAACTGGTCGCTAAAGTTGATGAAAAGATTCGAGAATGCCACCGTTTCACAATAACGGAGCTTTTGCTTAGTTTTAAAAAGTTTCACTGACTTTGTTGTTTGAAATTGTCACACAAAAGCTAGGCTACCGCAAATTTTGTGCAAGATGGGTGCCGAAATTGCTTATACAGACCATCATAAAGGTCAGCGAATGGGGGCAGCTTTGACATTTCTGGAGGCCTACGACAGGCATGGGGATTAATTCTAAGATCGAATCGTAACTGGTGACCAGACGTGGGTGGGACACGTGAATTGCGAGACAAAATTACAGTCCATGCAGTGGGGTCACACAAGTTTCCCCAAAAGACCAAGAAAATGTTTGCAAACCTTGTCAGCAAAGATTATGGCGACTCTGTTTTGGGATAGGCAAGACATGCTTCTGATTGATTTTCTCGAAAGTGGTGCCACAATAAACTCTGAGCGGTACTGTCAAACTTTGCGCAACCTTAGGAGAGCAGTTCAAAACAAGCGCCGAGGAAAGTTGACGTTCAAAATTTTGTTTTTGCACGACAATGTCCAACCCTCACACGGCAAACTGCACTCAAGAACTTCTTAATTCATTTAAATGGGAAGTTTTCCCTCATCCGCCCTATAGTCTCGATCTTGCACCTAGTGATTTTCACTTGTTTCCAAGAATGAAGAGCTGGCTAGCCAAATAGCGCTTTGACAACAAAAGCTGCGGGTGCGCGTCACTGAGTGGCTCAGATAGCCGGCGGC
Source organism: Trichonephila inaurata madagascariensis (assembly GCA_019973955.1). NCBI lineage: Eukaryota > Metazoa > Arthropoda > Arachnida > Araneae > Nephilidae > Trichonephila > Trichonephila inaurata. Next base: position 20,077 of record BMAV01004158.1, read on the forward strand.
AGAATTCTATGACAAAGGAATTTCAAAGCTTGTCCATCGCTATGATAAGTGTGCCTCAATTTGTTTGGTGACTATGTAGAAAAGTAGAATTTTAGTCGCTCTTTCTAATGTATATAATAATTTTTTTTTTCTTATACTTAGTTTCTTTTTAATTCCAAAACGTTCTTTACTTTCTGAATAGCCCTCGTAAATACGTTTATTAAAAGTAAACATTTGTTTTGTGTAAACATGCAATGAAATTATCAAATTTAATCTACAATGGAAAAAACTCAAATTTTAACAGGAAGTTTAATGCAAAATATATATAGGCATCTCTTCCACGGATTAAAAATATTTTTAAGGTTTTGAATAGAATGGAACGAATAATATATTAAACGTAAAATAATTGCAATATTAAAAAAATCGTTTAATCTCAAAGCATCCAAATTCAGAAGTTCAAAATGGAAGGAAAAAAATGGCGTCCTACAATAGTCTTAAGTATTTGAATAGTTTGGAACAACATTTTCATTTACTTTATTAAAAGAAAAATTACGAATTTTGGGATTCGTGTTGCTCGTGAAACTTCGAAACTTCCTGGCAATTGTGACGATTAATAAAAATTTTTGAAAAAAAATAAACCCGGCATGCCACCTGTGCCAGGCGGTACAATTCTCAGTGGCACTCTGCACTATACAAATTTGTCAATTTTTGAGTGAATGGAAGTTATTAAATTTATACTATACCTTATTTGACTAACTTCTTCACAGAATTATGGACATTGATGGAATTATGAACAAATCTGAATAGGAGAGATTTAATTGTTTGAAGAGAGAAAATTTCACGTTCTCTTCTTTCCATTTTTGGTTCAACATATCGAAATAAACATTTCTTTATATGAACAGTATTTCGAGTTCTTAAAGAAATTGTATTAGAACTGAATGCTTAGAATCTTGTGAGAGTTACACATTATAACCCCAGTTTTGCAATATGATAGTAGAGTGGTGCATGAGATAAAGGGGTGCATTAAAATTTTTATTTAACTATAATGAAGGGAAATACTTATATTTTATGTTATTTATTTGTTAATTTAATAAATATGTTTAAAAATGCATAATATATATGTGTACAGTTTTAATTTTTTTTCAATATTTGTCGAAGAAATAGTTATATTTTATGCTGTTTATTTTTATGTTAAGAAATATCTTTAACTGATGTATAGTTAAACTGTTAACTCTAAATTATTGACTTCTATTCTCTAATTCGGCATGCATTAACGCTGGAATAGAATTGTTTCAAAAAATGCCCTGCTGTGTGCACTAAATCCCCGGTAGATTGGCGGGGCCCCCCCCGGGAAAAAAGGTGCCGACCTCTGGTGTATAATTTTTTTTTTTTGGAGAGTCAAAATTAGGCGTATTCTTTCAAACCAATTCAAATTACATTAATTCTAACTAAACCAGCAAGGTTGCCAACCCCTGTGTTAACCTATAAGAAAAAACTAAAAACGATTTTTACAGTAATTTCTCCAAATCAACGCCAGATTCATGTTTCTCATAAAAACTAGCACCTTCAAGGCCATTTCTGGGGAATCAATTTTAAAAACCTATTAGAAAAAACCTATTGGGGAAAGGAAAAATTGAATTTCGAAATTAGTACCACCACGTAAAAACCCTTTTTCCCAAATTTAGGCGCAATTTCGACGATATATAGCAATCTTCGAATAAAAAAACAGAAAAAAATCTTTAATAAAATCAATGTGTTAATTCAATTGATTGATTGAATATTAACATCACACTGTTCAGCTACACGAGGGTTTTTGGCGAGGGACCACGTTATTTTGAACCGGGGACGGGACGACACCTGGCTCCCCTCCTAACTGTCACCCCAAGGGGGCGTTTCAGCTCTCGACAGATTTAACGTGCATCGTCCCCAACACGGCGGGGTCTTTAGTGGTACGGGGGCTCGAACCGTGAAAAAGGCAACCCACGATCCGATCCCTTTCCATGGCTACCACGGCCGCATGTTTTAAATTCGTTGAGTTGAGTTGAGTTTGGTGTTTTAGAGGCAAGAGCCATTTTTGGCTATACTGCGCCAAACTTTCAAGGTCTGTGGTCGGGAGGGGGAAAAAAATTTGGGATGACAAGATGAAGGGTTAAAAAATAAGAAGGACCCTGGGGTCCCCGGGGTCGTACACCCGTGATTCCCAAGATAGTATACCCCGGGGAAAAGGAAAAGATCCTAGTTTCCTCGGGTTTGACCCCCTACCCACTTAAAAAGTTTAGCCTCCGGGAGGGGTGTTAATTCAAACCCAGTATATTAAGTGTTACCAGTTAACTGTGACGCACCAGTTTGAAAAGGCAATTATGTGTGCCAGCAAAATCGAGTGATGACGAGTGCTCTCGTCAATAACAGAGTAAGTTTGCACTGTTAAAATATTGGATCAGAAATATGGGTTTATTTGGTTAACATAAACATATATTACATACATATTACTCGAAAAATGCAAGAAAAAATAAATATATGCAAAGGTAAGAATTTTAAAAAAAATCGGTAAAAAATCAACTTTCCGGCCTTTGCTATTTTTAGGGTATTATCTTACGAAAAATCGTACATAAATAAATTCGTTTTGCGAACTTGTACGCTGTTTCAGCTGGTGGATACGGGACGCATGAGTTCGTCTTAAATCTTTTCATATTTTTTGTTTGTCTTATTCCGGCCTGACACTCCACATATTCTAAACATCTTGAAATTTGAGAATGTTTTGTTTTTCTTAAAAATTACAATTGAAATAGTCAATGGTCACACTGCTTTTTACGCACGCCGAGTACCCACGCCACGACATAAAATCCTGTAATTTCTCAATGATGAGTATACTAGTCAATCAGTTAGCTGGTTAAATCACATTTATGTATAATATAAGTTCAAATGTTAAATTAATCTATTCGGATGGAGGTCGAACGCTGTTTTGCAATTAATAAGCGTTCGAATTCGTAGTAAGTACTGAATAAATTTTGGTGGTAGAAACTTTTCTGTTCGTTGAATTATTTTTCTTTTAATTTTCTTTGAGTTCAATCTCAATTTACTTTCATGTGAAATCCTACAAAACCATTCAAATCGTTCATGAATGAAAAATTGATTTCGACTTGAGATTAACTGAAAAATATTAAAAGTGTTTTTACCATTTTTAAAGGGGAAAAAAGTTCTCTGGATGTATTTGGAAACGCTCATACGAATTTCTGGTGCTATAATGGGGAAAATATAATTATTTTTCCAAATGAGAGAAGAAAAAAACATTTGCCCATTCTACAACAAAAAATCGTAAACCGAAAATTTATTTCCATCGATAATTGTAATCAATAAACAAGAAAATGTCTTTTAAAGTTATTTATGAACATTTAAAACATTAACTACTAGAATGCCGATAATTTTTTTTTCAAAATTGCTAAAAATATTTTTTAAAAATCCAATACTTAGTCCAGACACCAAAAGAGGTTTGAATTCCCTTCTGAGAGAGAGGTCTGCGTACAACAAATTCAAGAGGAAATGTAAATATACGACGACTAATTAAAAACATACAATAGAAAAATATTTCTGATTACTCATAAATTAAAATTTTCATCTCGAGCAACAATCTGTCATAGTTTTTCTAAAATCACGACAGATAAGTTTCTTGCAAGATTATTTCTACATACTTTTAAGGTATCCGACTACGTTCGGAACCGTGATTTTGCAAAACGTATAAATGGATAATATTTATAATATTTAGTGTCACTTAGATTATAAAATGTATATAAAACTGTTTAAAGAATAGTATTACAATAAAAAATTATTTAAGTACAATATTTTGACAAAAAATGAACATAGAATGACCTATTTTCAAAATATTTTCCTTTTGTGAAAAATGCTTCTATTATAATAATATTTTGCCTGTATATAGCTCAGACCTCTCTGTACAGAGGCTCAACTAGAATTTTTGAAATATATATCTTAGAAGTGGGTTTATTCATGTTTTACGACAGCAGAGAGGAGAAATTTTAAGAAAAAAAACTCCGATAATTGTTTCAATGGGTTGTAACTCTGAAAATCATGTGAATTTTTCAAAAACAGAGGTACAGAGGTCTGAGCTATAAACAGGCAAAATATTATTATAATAGAAGCATTTTTCACAAAAGGAGAACATTTTGAAAAAAGGTTATTCTAAGTTAATTTTTGCCAAAATATGTATTTAAATAATTTTTTTTGTCAAAATGTCCTTAAAACAATTTTATACATGTATTCTAATCTAAGTGACACTAAATATCATGAAAATTATCCATTTATGCGCTTTTTAAAATCACGGTTCCGAACGTAGTCGGATACCTTAAGGATATCTATTTCACATTCAAAAAAAATTCTTTAGAAGCCCCTCGTGTTTTTTGTGTGCTTTATGGATATTTTTCGAGAATTCGAGCCTTTAGATGCGGGCTGGAAGATCCACCGTGTAAAGGAACTGATGTACCTTAAATTTGTCTAGGCTCAAAGTCTTCCCGTTGGCTTGGTGTGATAGTCTGGAGAAGGGCTGCCAGTTCGAGACCATTACCTATAGCCCTAGTGTAGTTTTATATTGTGACATTAATAAACATTCACTCGAGAAATATGCAGGACCACATTTCCCAAATTTCCAGTCAAGGGGTTTCAGGAAGCTATAACTAGAGCAAAATGCTTTAAGAGATCCTTTACGTTTTGAGCCATGAGTTTTAAAAAGCGTATAAATGAATAATTTTTTTATATTTAGTGTCGCTTGAATTAGAATATATAGTTGTTTTAAAAATATTATTGCAAAAAAGTGCAATTTTTTTTTAAAAAGGAAGAATGATATAGTTTTAAAACATTCTCCTTTTATGAGAAAAAGCTTCTATAATGATAACATTTTGCCTATATATAACTAAGATTTCTGTACACAGCCTGTGAATAGGATTTTTGAGATATATGATTTAGAAGTGAATTTATTCGTATTTTATTATATCAGACAGAATTTTTTTTAAAAAAAAAAAACCCGTTACTATTTTAAGTTGATAGTAACTCTGAAAGTAATCTTGAATTTTTCAAAAATCCTAGTTTAGCCCCTGTATAAAAATCCCATCTTATACGGTAATAATCGTATATGAGCAAATTTGTAATTATAATAAATGTAATTTATAATTTGTTATTATAATATTTTCATATTTATATTCTTTTTCAAAAGTGGCACTAAATATTAAAAATATTATTCATGTATACGCTTTTGCAATATCACGGTATCTAACATAGTCACCTTAAGGCTGTTTTCGGTAAAAGTACGAGAGCTTGAACTAAACGCGAAGCACATTTTCAGACAGAAAAATGCCTCAATTTCCATGGAAATTTGCAATATCTTATCTCATACCTCCGTTAACAAAATAGTGTTTTTGAAAATTTCAAAATATTCCATGAATATTTTCTTTTTCGTTTTAATACGTGAAGGCGTAGCCCATTTAACATTACGATATAGGAGAAAAAACACGAAACACCTTTTATACCAGAAAAAATGAAACAACTCGGTTAAAAATGGGTAGTATGATAAAAAAAATACTGCTCTTTAAAGGATAGTGAAGCCAGAATATCATATTAACTTTTCATTTCTTTTATATCTGAAAAAATGTTCCAAATTCGGGTCCTATTCTTTAACATTAACCGAAAACAGCCTTAAAGTTGTTGTTTTTTAAATTTTGGTTGGTTAGAGATCCATTTTATTTATTTTTTAAACAATTCGTTACAACGCATTCATTGTTACTTTAAGCTTAACAAATTTTCTTTTCGAATAAGAGAATTAATTAAAGTAAATTATTCCGCATTTTGCACGCCATTTGTTTAATTTTGCCCTATTGATAAATCTACAGGTATGTCCTCAAACCAAGGTAAGATATCGAGGTCGTCCACTTATTGCGAAGCGTTTTGTTCCACGGAACATCCTTGGAGGGGGGGGGAAAACCCGCCCAGAAATAAAAGGCATCCGAACCCCCCGAAAGGGAGCTTTGAACTGAAACAGAAGCATCGCAGCCGTTAATGTGAGAATCGGAATGCTTCCACAAAGCGGAATTATTTTCAATTCAGAGCGTTCAGCTAATGAAGCCGCGGATATCCGCTCATTTCCCACAATGGGGAAAGTGAAAACAGTCCTTCCGCCAGTTCCGGAGAGATCCCTTCCCCCATCCAGGTTTGTGGGTTAGAGTCCTAACAACCACTTTGTTTATTATTTTTGTTTTGTTTTTTTAATAGCCTTTGTTCGGTCCTAAGCTTCCGAGGTTCGAATTTCGTTATAACAGAGCTGGATGCCCGGTGGGCGCATCAGTTGCACGGAATCATCAGCTGGATATGAACGCTACTTTTGTAAGTATATCCGAATTTAATTTTAATTGAATTTATGTCATTTTTTGTGAGATATCTATTTTAGAAGATCTGTGTGTGTTTTTGACGCTTAACAGCCAGGGTACTCAACCTTTTCTTCTGCCGAGCCGCATACATAGGATGGCTATTTCACGCGGGTCTCAACATGAGAGTTAATGGAGGAGAAAGGGGGAGAAATGCTTTAAGGTGTCCGACTACGTTCGAAACCGTGATTTTAAAAAAGCGCATAAATGGATAATTTTCATGATATTTAGTGTCACTTAGATTAGAATACAAGTATAAAATTGCTTTAAGGACATTTTATAACAAAAAAAATTATTTGAATACAATATTTTGGCAAAAAATTAACTTAGAATAACCTTTCTTCAAAATGTTCTCCTTTCGTAAAAAATGCTTCAATTGTATTAATATTTTGCCTGTATATAGCTCAGACCTCTGCACAGAGGCTCAACTATGATTTTTGAAAAATTCACATTATTTTCAGAGTTACAACCCATTGAAATATATATAATTATCGGCGTTTTTTTCTTAAAATGTCTCCCCTCTGTTGTCGTAAGACATGGATAAACCCACTTCTAAGTTAAATATTTAAAAAATTCTAGTTGAGCCTCTGTACAGAGGTGTGAGCTATAGACAGGCAAAATAGTATTATAATAGAAGCATTTTTCACAAAAGGAGAATATATTGAAAAGGGGTCATTCTATGTTCCTTTTTTGTCAAAATAGTGTACTTGAATAATTTTTTATTGTAATACTATTCTTAAAACAATTTTATATACATTTTCTAATCTAAGTGACACTAAATATCATAAATATTATTCATTTATACGCTTTTGCAAAATCACGGTTCCGAACGTAGTCCGATACCTTAACACCAAGATAACATAGAAAATTTAAAATGAGGAAATTGATCAAAATATTAAAACTCCTATTTTGCTTTTTTTTATTATTAGTTTTTATATTTTTTATTTTTGTCACTAACACTAAATTAGAAGCATTTAAGAAACACTCCTTCGCAATTTCTGCATCAGCAAAAGGTTTCATATGATTACTAATGATATAACAAATTTCATAAGGTGTGCCTTTGTTATCGCCGTGACATGACCACCGACAAAACACTTTTTTTGCTGTTGTAAAGATTATTCAAGAGAAAAGCCTATTTATCATCTCTTGAAAGAGATCTTCGAGGAAAAGTGTAATTGAACGATTCCTTTTATTGGTAATTTTTTAAATGCACTCTTTTGTGACAAATCAAACAATGACTGAACCATGCTTGTTTTTCACTACAAAATAGTTAACTTCCCAATCGTCTTGAAACGATCTATTTTCTTGGAATATTTTTCGCTTGCAAGATATGAAAGATAGTTAAAAAATAGTTCTACTTATAAAATGGTCGCTACTCCACTGTTGTCTGTTATCACTCATCAAATAAAAATATCAATTCACACCCACACGACATCGACAACAAAAAGCAAAACGGATGTATTTCATTTTTTAACAAAGAATTTCCCACTAAACTTTCATAAATAAATGAATTTCTCAGAGCAATGGCTATGGACCGGGCCATTTAAAAAAGCCCACGAGTCGCAAGTTGAGTATCGCTGCTTTACAGTGCAATTTTTGCCAAAGATGGCCATGTCTATGTGTGATGTAGCTTCTATTTACGAAGAGATCAGTTTTATGTATTATTTGTTTGTGATTAAAATTCCCCGCTAGGACAAAACAGTAAATCTACACATTAGACACGAAAATGAGTATTAGTGTTGCTAGGCATTTTCGAATTTTTTTGTCATCGTACCTTCTGGTAAATCTAAAGTGTCTTCGAGATAAGATGTCTTTATGATTAGGAATTATACTTAGAGCTGCCTGAACACCCCCTTGAAAAGCTTAACCACATTGATCTATGCCAGAGGTCGGTAAACTTTCGAGAGAGAAAAGCCAAATTATAAGTGAAACAAGACAACTAAGGTATCAAATAGCCATTTATATGCCAACACGTACACACCCGAGGAGGGGGGCATGGGTCCGGTAGTGGTCGCAATCAGTTAATAATTTTGTAACATTTAAATAAAATTTTGCACAAAATAAAATTTTCCATTCCATCAAAAACTAAGAACAATGGAAGATATTTTTTATATCCGTGACTCAATGAAAAAACAACCATAGTCAAAATATCATAAAGTTGGGAATTAAACTCTCAAGCTTCCTGAAAAAGTTTCCACACCAAAAATATTTTATTCAGGAATGTTACGTTTATCCCAATAATTAAAACTGACTTATTGCTTTTGCACATAAAGGCCATTTCAACACTCTTTTATTAACCCTTAAGCATGTCAAAAAATACAGAATGCTTCTTCTGGGGGCGCTTATGTGTACCTATTGCCCTCATTCAAGAATGCTCTGTAACTCATGTAATGCAAATAAGCCTACTTTGCTGGAAATCACTTAGAAGAGTCTTCCTATGGTGGCATTTAGAATTAATTCTAATATTTTCCCTGATTTTCAGTACACTGCTAATGGAAAACAATTTAAGCCTTTATCTACTGCATTATGATTTACTGCAGTTTTTTTCATGGAATATTTTTTTTTTAATCCCTACTTCGAAAAAATTAAGAGATATACATAAACAAAATACTCAACTTTGGGAAATTTAATCCGTTAGCGCTAATTAATTAATTAAAGATATTCCACTGTAAAATTAATTATATACACTGTTCCCTTAAAATAAATAGTCAAATCGTTTTCTGAGGTCTTCATTAACATACAAAAAAATATAAAATAAAATAAGACACTTAAATTTTGACATGAACTATTTTTTCGGGACAAAAATGATAATCTTCGCAATCCGCTGAAAACACCGTCAAATGAAAAAGCAATTTCTGCTATAAAACAATTCACTTCCCCGCTAAAATACTCTCATAGAACCCGTGCTGCCATATATCTTAGAAAAGAGGGTTTCAACGAATATTCCTGCTAAGTATCGTCAGAATATTCGTAGAAATGGTTTTTCTATGTAATTCTAAAGTGAGTGGTACTTATAAGTACCGTCGGTAGATAAAGGGTTAATGCAAAATCTTAAACCAGTCAAATGTTTAAACGTATACGCAAATAAGGTAAATATTTCCAATGCATAGTTATTTATATAGGAAAAGGAGAGTTAAAAACATTTTTTTGTATTTTCTTGTAATTAATTTTTTAATAATTTATATAGTTAGAAATCTAAAGAGCCCTTATTGTCTAAGCAAAGGGCCACATGTGTGGCCCGCTAACCGTGGTTTGCCAACCCCGTCCTAAACTATGCGTTTATTTTCTTTTGTCCCTTGCTGAAAACAGTAACATCTCAGGATGAAGAACTTTACTGTTTCTTCCATATTTTCCTTACACACGTAAATACGAAACAGAAGTGAAATCCTTTTGAACACAAATGTTCATCCCAAATCAAACCCACAAAAATCCCTTAGAAGAAGCCTAGAGCTTATAGGCTGGCTCTTAGACGCACAATATATGCCAAGTGTTACAATGCAAGATAGTGTATATGTATGTGATAATGTATAGTGTAGTATATGTGATAATGTATAATGTAGCACAGGGATGGCGAATCAATGGCCCGCGTGCCATTGACGGCACGCGATACAATATTTTAGACACGCGGATCGCATTTTTTTGCAAACCAAACGCGCGATTCGCACTTTTTGTTCAAAGTAACAGTTCAGTATGAAGTATTACTAAGTTAAGTTCAGTATAAAGTATTACTAAGTTAAGTTCAGTATGAAGTATTACTAAGTTAAGTTCAGTATGAAGTATTACTAAGTTCAGTATGAAGTATTACTAAGTTAAGTTCAGTATGAAGTATTACTAGCAAACGCGAGTGATCGGTATGTGGTGCGCGAGGCGGCTGGGAGCAAACTTGTTTATTATTGTCTTACAATCCTAAAATAAGTTATTTGTAATATTATTTTATTAATAAGTTATTTGTTTATTCTTTAACAATAGAAGTCACAATAATGTTACTTTAATTTGAATTACACGTATAACTAAAACATTTACAACAATGCAGGGTAAAATGTATTTTTTGTAGTAAATAAAGAGTTTTGAGTTGTTAGCATTTGGTTTTTTCCCCCTCAATAAACACAAGTCCAAATTATTTGACGGCACGTCTATACCTCATTAAACATTTCTTCAGAAAAAAAATGGCTCGTTGGTCTGTAAAGGTTCGCCACCCCTGGTGTAGCATATGTGATAATGTATAGTGTAGCATATGTGATAATGTATAGTGTAGCATATGTGATAATGTATAGTGTCTGTGTGGCATGGGAGCACTTTAAATATTCGTCAAGCCAAGAGTCTTCTCGAGAGGTTGGTGGCCATGGAAGAGAGGTGGAAGACCCCCGGGGTTTTCTCCCTCAAACTTCGGGTGGAATGGAGGCAAAACGGGCTGTCATCTGCAAGGTGCTCAAGGCTACGCCAAAATAATAGATGCATTCTAGCACCCTCGCCTCGATTAATTTCGCTGGCCTCTTTCTGACACCGTCGATCAGGTGGCACAATCAACACACACATATGCAATAGCGTACAACACCATAGACTACCATAAGAGATTACACCTCGATGCTTCCATCTGCGTGTTTTTTAGAATGTAAACCTTCTCCCCTCCGATAAGAGAAGGTCTGTACGCCATTACACCCATGAATTGTGAATTAGGTAAAAAATAAAAAAAAAAAACTAGGCCTCTTGTGAAGTATCTATCCTTCCACCTAATCACTGTAGATAAATAGTGTCCTATTTAAGAAATTCAGAGCTTAGAAAAATAGGGAGATTATGATGACGAAGTATATATAATTCTTCCCCAGGTGCTGCTGCTCTCATCTCTCCTGATGGGAACGAGTTTTCTGCAGGAGGTATCGGACAACGACTCGGCCCCCAAACCCAAGAGTGAGGCCAGCACCTACCTCTCCAATCACCCCTTGCTGACGGGGGCAACCGCTGTGAGGAGTTCTGCTCCCGGATGCAACAATCAGCGGCCCTCCAGGGACCAACAATCCTACCTCCCGGATGATGACGATGGAGTGGTCGACGGGTTCCCCTTTGGACGACCCCGCAGGAGGCCCACCGACGGACCATCCCTTGACGACAGGGATGAATGTCAGGTTCGGTTTGGTCTCCACTATTCGAGTTGCTTCTCCAAGTACAAGGATTTTGACGACAAGTTGTGAGTTTCCTAAATTTTTACTTTTATTAAAGTTGTTTTCGGTAAATGTTAAGAAACTGAACTCAGTGGCGTAGTAGCCCATGAGGGCCAAAGTCTACTGTGCCTATCTCAGTTTACGTGACCTCAAGCGCTGATGTTTCGGTCAAGTGGTCAGCCTGACACGAAATCCCCAATGTTCAGTTCCCAAGCAAACTTGGTGCTCGTTTATCGACCCACTGAAGGGATGAAAGGCTGAGTCGACCTTGCCCAGCCCGGGCTTTGAACCCTGAACCTGTGGCGTAGAAGCGTGATACACCACCACTAAATCACTGGGCTTCAAATGTTAAAGAACAAAAGCTAATTTTGGAGCAATTCTTTGAAGAAGAATGCTACAACATTACAATCCTCTTTGGGCACACAGAAAGAAAGAGCAAAACATGTAGACTAATTGTTATATCATACCCAAAAACTTAAGGGAATATTAAATAAAATGTTATTGCTGAAAAATGCTTATTTTTTTGAAATGTATTTTTAACTTTTAATGAGACACGAGGGTTCAAGTGTAGTATAGGGGGGCCACTTCGGATTTGGCTATTTTTCTTTGGATTTGGCGATTTTTATCTTCATGTTATGGTGAGATATCGAATTCATTATAAAATAAATAATAAATAATTCCAAAAAAAGTACCTTGGCGAACACTTTTAGTCGCCAAAAAAATGGACTGCGCCAAGTGGCCCCCCTATACTACACTTGAACCGACACGAGATATGGTAAACGAATACGCGAGCTGTTTTCTCGTGTGTCTATATAAATATTTGAAAATCGTTGTGTATAACGTTATATTCCGAATATAGGTCAAATGCTCTTTAACATTAAATGAAAAAGCAGCTTTAATATTAAATAATCTGTGTTCGTTTATAGTTAACATGTATTTATATATTAAACAATGTATTCATACCTTATTATACAGAACTTCCATCGCAAGTTGCAAAATTATTAAAAAGCATACTAATATTAATTATTAAAAATATGATCCCGTAAATTTATTGATGCATATAGTATGGTTTGAAGTAGATTAATAAAAATAGATCTACATTCTATAAAATTTAAATTTAGGACATTTTATGAATTTTTTTAAGTATTTTTTCATTGGAAGACGGCTTTTTGTAAGCACCAGCTTTAAGCAGAGAAGCGTGTTTTACAGCTCACTTCTTGATTTTTGGAATAGGTGGTATTCTCTTTAAGCTGTTTCATATACTGCTTTTTATTATTAGTAGTAATAGTACTCATAAAAAAAAATTAGTCCAAACTACTTGAAAATAAAGTCAATTTTATATCGTAGTTCCGAAAATGGTTTCGCCAACACAGAGTGTCAATATTAAAAATTTTCGAAAAAAAACTTTAGAATAACAATTTCAGATTTAATCGAAAAAAATTATTTAAAAGAATATTTTATTCCAATTATAAAGTTATTTCAGGAAGCAAGAATAATAATGAAAAACAAATCTGCAAATTAAAATGAGTTTATTTTAAAAATTGTTTTACAAATTTCTTTAAGTTGAATTTTACTTTGATTTACTCAATTTCACTAAGTGTGCAAGTTCCATTTTAATTACATTCTAACAACGGACGAATATTTATAACGTATGAAGAAAATGTTTAAATCTGAATCATTTCTTTTAGTTTATGTAATATTTAAAGCTTTATACATAAATCACTAGAGAATCCCAAAACTGACTTTTTATTTGATAATCAATCATAAAACGCAATGCATTAAAAATAATACAATAAAAATAGTTTTTTTTTTAAAAAATTAATATTTAAAAAATATACAATGCTTTAATGTTTGCTTTGCATAAAATCATTTCGACCTTTAAGAAAATGTAAACATTATATTAAAAATGTTACATAAAGGTATTTTTCATATTTCGTGGTGGTCAAGATACAATTTCCAGAAAAATATTGATTCTTGTCGAATGAAATTTAAATTATGTCTGCTTTATGAGCATTATGCTAATCTTCTGAAGTGTGAAATTTCGGAGGTTCTTCTATACAAAATAAAATAAACATGATATTTGTGATAAAATAGAATAGCAATAAAAATTCACTAAAACAATAATGGATATTTATTATTCTATTAATACAAATTAATATAGAATAATAATTACCAGAAGTTCACAGCATATTAATGGGAAAAAGATAAAGTGTCTTGATTCCTGGTGAATATATTAATAAATGTGCTTGTCTTTAATAAAAGAAAAAGAAGTCAAATTTAAACTTGTATAAAGAATAAAAAAGAATAAAAAGTATTTAAATTTCTAACACGAAAAAGGAAAAAATTATTTATTCTTTATATATATAATATTATTCCTATTTTAAATTGTAAGTTATAGATTAACGAAATTCGCAAATAATTTCTAATATGTATCATAATGCATTATATATATCGTAAAGTAATGAAACTCACCTTTATATAAATTATCATTAAGCACAGAAAGCATTATTCGCCATTATAATAATAATCTTCAAAGTTACGACAGTTCGTTTTGGCAGTTGATGTTGCCTTGCTAGAATGATGCTGCTGATTTTAATAAAAATTGTTCCCTTTTCGATTCATTCGCAATTTCTGAGCCTCTGGTGACGCAGCAATTTAAAAAGGATGAATAATTCTTATACCTGTAGACTATGATTCATCGAGAATAAGAACTAGTCATCAAAATAAAGGGAAACCGAAATATAGCGATGTGCTAATTCGCTTCGATTGTTTTTAAAGTTTTGTTATTAAAAACAAGAAATGAAAATGCTTGAAAGAAGAAAAATAAGATGTTTGTTCTCTCTTATCTAATGTTAAAATATTCTTTTGTTTTAACATTGGATAACTGGAATAACTATTGCAGCAATTCCTTTTATACATACATATTTCTCGTATATTACAATTGTATAATTTTTGTTGAGCTTTTAATGATACCCACTTGACAGCCAAGCCAGCTGAAGGAAAAAGATTAAAAAATATGATTCCTATAACCAGGAAAAAATTACAGAAAATGTTTCTACGTGTTAAATATTTTTTGGAAATAATTTTAAAAAAATAAATCTTTATCTCTAATCTCAATAAAATTCTGCACATACTTTTATTTGTTTGGTTACATCAAACTTCGGAATCAAAATTTCAGACATACTTATTCAAAAAAACAAATATATGAGCTACTTTTATGCTTTCAAGTTTGGAATGTGAAACTTTCTGAGATTGTTCATTACGGTGTGCAACTTCATACAAAAAGAAAAATTTATTTTTTTTGCTAATGTGTACTCGTTATTTAGCCGAGAATATTATTCTACCTGTTCTTTAATAAATTTCCATACAATTTTGGAAAAAATATGTCCTTAAATATCTTACCTTGATTTATATCATTTGAAAAAATTTCTGTTTAGTGTGTTACTTTTGATTTACATCAATAGATGGCGCCACGACTTTTGGTTTATGATCGAATGTATCTTATTCGAAGTAATGCTGGATGAATGTTTTTCTTTACATTGCTTAAATCACGAGGTATCCAACATTAAAAAAAATGATAAATTGAGAACAAAAAAAGAAACACGTAGTGCTTTTTATAAATTTTTGTGAAAAAAAAATGTCTAACAATGAAATTCTATATTTGTAATTTAAATTAAGAAAAAATGACTTTAAATTCTTTTCGAATTTCCCCGATTTTACAACACAAAAAGAATTCTGGTCGATTCAACCGAATGAATTGAAAGTAATAGAACTGAATAATTTAGATGATGTAATACAAATACACCCAGTCCATAACTATAGTCTTTCCGTTCACTTGCGTTTCATCTGCAACAGTCCTATATTGCTATGCTTCCAATAGTAAAATTAACTAAATAAATAAAACTAAAACATCCAATGATATTTCGGTAGCCAAATAAATATATTTAACTTACATGAATTGAACGTAAATTGCATCTAAATTTTATACTGATATTGAAGTATCAAAAAAATTAGATGAGGAAACTTTTTTGACACATTGATTACGATCAACATTTTTAAATTATTGACATAACACCAGTGGCGTAACGGAGAACATTTGCCCTCTCCCCTTTCAAAATCAGGTTTTGGGCCCCCAAGTTGGATTTTACAAAGGGTAGGTATTTTGCAGCAGTCAAGCTTTTGGGACCCCTGGAACTCTGCCCCCGGGGGTGCACGTTACGCCACTGCATAACACTCAAACTGTCGAACGTTTTATTGCTTTTGTAATTAAAACTCAGATTGAGTATTGTTATAAATATATTTGTCTTTTCTATTTTATTGGTAAACAGGTATTATCAAAGCAATTGATAAGAGGTTTTGTTTACTACTGCGTATGAAAAAAATCTTTAAGCCTTTTGATTCATGAATCAACTGATATTTATGGTCATTCTTTTAGTGACGAGCTTCAACATCATGTCCAGTCTCTGCCCCGCGGTGGGGGAGGAGCGACCAGCCCTTGCAGCACTCTCCAGCTTCTGGCCAAAGTGTAAGTACTTCTCAGACATCAAATCTCTCATCATGATTTAATATACAATGCACTCGGCCAACTGGGCCCAGAGTGAGATTGTGAGTCTTACATATTTATTTGCTTCAAATTACCTTCTGAACGAGTATTTGACACAATGCACTATTTTTAAGGATCTCAGATAGGGCCTACTTTTGCATTGGGAGCCCAGGGCCTCAAAGAGTCCTAAGATATCCCTGAATGCACTGGCCCAAAATAGTTGACACCTTTTTCCTCCAGAAGATCAGATAGGTGGTCCTAATTCAACGTAGCCGCAATGATTATTATTATTACAGTCGGACTTCCATATAACGAAGTTGCTAAATCCCGGAATAAAGTTCTTTATATGGAAAATTCGTTACATAGAGGTTCATCTTTTAATATACTTTACAACAAATTTTAAATTCGTACACTATATACTGAAAAAAGTAATTATTCACAACTTTTTAAAAAATTAATGTTTATTTTATATATCTACCCATCGAAAAAGAAAGAAGGAAAGAAAAACTGTAAGGAAAACAAGATAAAAGAATGTCGAAGAATTCACTGAACTTTCAGTATTACGAAAATAATTTTCTACTAAAATGAATGAATTTTAAGGACATTTTATAATTTAAAGCATACAAGTAATATTCAACATACATTATTTTATAATTAGAACACGGGGGCACGGGACAACTCCATTGAGGATGAAAGATGATATCGAAGATGTTTCTAGTGAACTGGGCAATGGGGGTTGAAAGTAGCACTTCTTGGATGAAACGTCCAGAACTCTATTTCTCTCGGTGTGAGTTAGGATCTAATCAAACCAGTTCAAGATTTATGACCGCCATAAAATGTGTTAAAGAGAGAATAACTTGAAATTTTTTCAGAAAAACTTTAAAAATAAAGGAGAACAAAAATTGAATCACAAAAGAAAAAGTTCGTTATATAGAAAAATTCGCAATATAGAGGTTCGACTGTATTTCATTTTTTTTTAATAATAAAGGACCAAGCTGAGAGTGTTTAAAAATAGAAAAATATTTTCGCCTTAACTGGTACTTTATTTGTACTAGCCATCCCCCACTTGATTCGCTGCGTATTTCCTGATATATGTTGCACGATTATGTATTGTAAGTTATTGTGTGTATATTGAGTGAGTGAATATTAACGTCACACTGTTCAGATACACGAGGCCTTTTGACGACGGTCACGTAATTTTGAACCATGGTTAAGTAACGTGGACAACACCTGAGCTGGCACCCCCCTCTCCTAACTACCACACCACACCAACATTGTATGTATATTATCCAAGTCCTTGAATTAATCTTTCGATTGTATTGAAAAGCATTCTTATAGATCTTACCTCTCGATTTTAAAAAGGACAGGATTTGGATTTCTAAAACGGAAGTATATTGATCTAAACCCCTCTGTAACTTCCCCTTGGGAATCGATTTAATAAAAACCCATTCTTAGCTTATCTCTACTCAACAAAAGAAACAAGCTAGCCAAATGTTAGATCTGTAGGTTAGATCTAATAGTTCAAAAAGCGGGAACTTTTTTTTTTAAACAAGTTCCGCAACCTATGTTGGGAGTCGAATTTCTCAAAACCCGTTCTTAGTCTCTAATCAACGTAAGCAACATGCCTGCCAAATTTCAAGTCTGTTGGTGTAATAATTCTGCAGATATCATGACGAGTGAGTGAGTCGCCACTCTCCTGAAAATATGCATTATCTCTTCTTATATAAAAAGTTTTTTGTGATGCTGTACTAAATTTTTGATGTAGTTCAGATTAGTTGCAACAAATGGCGCCAGCATATTTTTTAAAATAAATCAATTCTTGGCCACGAATACTTTAGAACTACATAATACATGTTAATTACAGTTTGAACAATGGATTTGAATAGTTGTATATATAATTTGTACAATAGAGGTTGATGCGCTGTTAGGCTGACCCCTCAATTTTTTCCCTTTAATTAGTCGTATCCGTAACGGTTATATTCTGCTTTTAAAAAAATACAGAATTCAAGTATTGAGTGAGTATTTATTAACGTGTAATGGTCGCCCCATGACGTCCATTAGCGTGCGAGAGTCGGTAAGAAGATTTGTCATACTCAAAATCACTTCAATTTATTCACAGTAATGAACAACAACGCAAATTCTATTAACCAAGTAAGAAATGCACCCAAATACTAAATATGGAAAGCAACCGCGAGGTAGACGAGAAGTCTTATTAAATTGGATCACTTACGTCCAAGCAATATATCTTCTAATTCCAAGCGACCTAATCTAATTACTTTACTTTACTCTTTAATATTACACTAATTAGCTACGAAGTATTCACACCTCACTTTACATTTAATCAATCACTGCTATCCGTTAGCAGTCTAAACTCTCTCCTTCTAACTTGAAAGTTTAATCTATATATATACAAGTCTTAATATGCACACTCACATCTTCGGGGGAGGTTTATAATATAATAATTTTTAAAGATCTAATATTTCCCAAGAGGATTAGTATTTGAAAGAACGCGGATAGACTCGTCACAAATGTCGTTCAATAAAACGACATTAGGGCTATTTGAGACGGACCTCCTCATTTTGAACCACCGTCAAGTGACAAGGACGACACCTGAACCTGCGCCCCACTTTCCTAACTACCACATCACTCCAATCGACGGATATTACATGCATCATCTCTACACGGCGGTTCTTCAATGAATCTAGGGCTCAATTACCCGATTCAATAGCGGAAGTAAGGGGAAAAAATGTTTATTGAATTCTTATAGATTTTAACCCTTTATCTACCGACGGTACTTATAAGTACCATTCACTTTAAAATTACATAGAATAACCATTTTTACGAATACTCGGACGATACTTAGCAGGAATATTCTTTTAAATCCACTCTTCCAAGATATATGGCAGCACGGGTTCTATGATGAGAATTTTAGCGGGGAAGGCAAATAGTTTTATAGCAGAAATTGCGTTTTCCGCTGACGACGTTTTCAACGGATTGCGAAGATTGTCATTTTAGTTCCGAAGAAATAGTTAATGTCAAAAGGTGTCTTATTTTATTTATTTATTTTGTATGTTAATGAAGACCTTAGAAAACGATCTGACTGTTTACTTTAAGTGAACAGTGTATACAATTATTTTTACAGGTGAATATCTTTAATTAATTAAACAGCTCTAACGGATTAAATTTACCAAAGTTGAGTATTTTTTGTTTATGTATATCCCTTAATTTTTAATGTAGTGATTGAAAAAAAATATTGCATGAAAAAAACTGCAGTAAATCACGATGCGTTAGATAAAGGGTTAAAATATATGATATGGTAATAAGTTATAGACCCAAAAAATTTTATTGAAGCATTTTTTCGGCCCACTTTTAGGCTCTGCTCTCCAAGATGAGCAATAGACAGGTTTAAACTACTTGCAAATAGAGGCGATACAAATCAAATATCTGCCAATTTAAACAACATCCGCAAATATTCTGGAAACTGGAGTTCTATTTATTAAAAAAAAAAAAAACGTTAGAGAACCTAAACTGTGCTTCGAATGTTTGCAACGTGCTTTCTTGTTGACTCAGACGCAGTCTGTTGCCTAGGTACGTCAGAAATCACGGGGCCCCTGTGGAATCAGCTTACTCTGCGAAGTCGTTGCGTTGCCATTCTGCGTAGGAAAAAACAATAATGGTCATTCATGGATCCGATCACGTGAAGGCTCTAAAAACAAAAACGCAGAGCAATTAAACGTAAGCGATCGCGTCCAAATGTCTGCTTGCAACGGTATTGACTGCGATCAACATGAAGCGGATGGATATGAAATGTGAAACGTTTTTGTTCCATTCCACAGGCAATTATTCGTATTTTGACTGAATTACTCATGCGCACGCAATAAAACTGATTCTAGTTTTTGAATAACTTTGAATAATTTAACTAAACGAGAGTGAAATTTAAAATCAATGGTTTTCAAATCTAAATTTAATATATATATAAATATATATGTGTTTGTTGTCTTTTGAAACAAACACATCATTTTGAAGAGACTTTTTTGTGTATTTATTGAAATGTTTCTCTAATCGTTTTACCATTTAATTGTTAAATCTAAATAAAATTGAGTCTTTTTCGATTTTTCAAACTGTACAATTACTTCGTCAAAGGATTTTTTTTTTAAATGTTGAAATAATAATTAAGCCTTTAGACTTCCAAGAAGAGCTACCTCAATAAATTCTTAGCTAGAAAATCATTTTTGAAAATCTATCATTGCTTTTTAGTTAAAATTTACCCTGCGATGATATTTTAATAATAATAATATATATAACAGTCAATGTTCTTTTGAAATGCACGATAAAATTGAAATAAATTTTTATTTTATCTAACATAAAATACAAGTTAACTAACTTTCAAAGTTTTATTCTGGTATATATAAAAGGACTCAAAAATTTTTTCAATCCATCTACTTTGTGTTTTGGCTCTTATATATAGTACAGCATTTAAATCTGCCTGCACTCAAAGTCCTTAAGCTGAGGTGGTGTGGAAGTTTAGAAAGAGCGAGATGTCATCTTAGAACTGTCCTCGTCATAAGCTCGTGGCCCGCGTGTCATGAATTGGAGTCTTAGCGCCTCTGAAGACCTACCGCTGTAGAGGGATTAATGCACATTAAATCTGTCGAGCTCTAGATCCTCCCGTTGGGGTGGAGAGGGAGACACCAACTCAGGTGTCGTCCTCGTCACTTGACCGTGGTCAAAATTACGAGGTCATTCGTGTTAATTCAGATTGCGACGTTAAAAACATCAATCAATTAAGCACAATATTATTTTTGTGTTGAAATTTCGAATGTATCTTATCTATTTAAATACGTGATATTTCAATCACATTGTAATATTAATAGAAAGAAAAGAAATAAGGTCGTGATATGGAACATCGACACTTAACAATAAGATGAGGTATTGACACTGAAATAACACCTGTGAGAGAAAATAGATGTGTGCAATTGCGGTAAATAAATATGTACATATACATGTAAATGAAAAGAGTTCAGCAAAATATTTGTTTATTTCTCAACACCTGGTTGTTGTTGTTTTTTTGCCATTCCTTCTAAATATAGCTCACATAAATATGGATTTTGTTTGTAAACCTAAATAATTTTTTCCTCTTTGTCTAATATGTAAACTCGAGGTGACGCACATTATAGTCACATTGAAAAACACGAACATGACAGAAAAGAATTACGAGGAATTTCGGAATCTGTGGGTCATTGTAAAAAAAAAAGTTCTTCGACTTTTTGGCTATACTCCTTATTTTGCTTCTTGCAATAGATGAGTAGGATCCTTCACCTTTTTGAAATTTAAAAACTCATAATGTTCAAAGAGAAATTTAAAAATTAAGAATAACACGATATAAAGTAATAATATAAAATACAAAATGCTAATAAAAATACTAAAAAGTTACAATTACTCACAAATAAATAATATTGATTAATGAAAAGTTTGTTGTTGATGATGTTACTTATACCACCCGAACAACATTAACATCAGATCGAGGCCACAAAATTTATAGTGGCAAGGGGTAGTTGGTCACCTGTCGTTAGCCGCACTTTTGAGCACCATGCAGGTGACAGTACGATTTGGCCCAGTTCCACCCAATTTACAAGGAGGAAACCTTGGTCAGGGGACTCCCATCTCTTCCTCATTGACCAACCTCACGAGAGGACTTGCGGCTCGACGAATATTTACAGTAATCCCATGCCACGAAGGCGTTATACATTTACAAATACCCGCGCCTTCTCTGGGATTACGTAGGTAATGGACTAAATTCATGTGACGTCATTAGTCACATGATAACTGAGCCACGTGTTTTCGGCCAATCAGTTCATAAGTTAATGCGACGTCATAATTATATCATAAATATAATGACGCGTTTCCAGCCAATTCGTTCATGTGCTTCACTATTGCCAACTTTTGCTTTTGCAGGAACTTTCTGTTAGAAAGTACATATTTGTCAACGATATAAAATGCAAATAGTTAAACAAAATGCATTTAATTTAAAAATATTCGTATAATGTAAGTATTTTTTTTTTAATTTTGAAAACTGAAGAAATTTGACACGTGAACTCTTTACCCAATCATATCAAATTTTAAATGTTATTTAAACTTTACAAGTTGAACAACCAGTATATCAATTTTTAATCAATGAGAAACACGTGATTGCCGTTATCATGTGACCATCATGAATTTAGTCCATTGAAGTGGCCTCGGTAGCCTAGTGGTCAAGGTAACAGACTTGTGACAGGCATGTCATGAGTTCGAGCCTAGTACCGCTGGTTGATTGATTGGTTGAAAATTAACGTCACACTGTTCAGCTACACGAGGGCTTTTGGTGACGGATCACGTAATTTTGAACCATGGTCAAGGGACGTGGACGACCCTGAGCTGGCATCCCCTCTCCTAACTTCCACACCGCACCATTGGGAGAACGTTTCATCTCTCTACAGATTTAACGTGCATCACTGCTGTGACGTCTTCGATTGGGGCGAACCCCACCCCTATCTATTCTTCTGAAATCACCCTATCTATTCATCCCCAAACAGCTGTTGGGTGACAAGTGCAGGTGGCCATGGGGTCATGGTTTGTTGTCTGGCCTCGGTCAAGCGCGGACATCTGGTCTGGAATTTACAATGGCTAAAGAATGCCGGTGACAATAGGCATTCCTGTATGAAAGTCTTGAATAGGCGAGGCCTGTATGCACGTCGGTGCATAGAGAGTGGGGCTGTGAGGCCCAGGTGTGAGATGAATAGATGAGAATTATGGCGCCCTTGGATTAAAGACGGACGAGGAATGTGTTTGTGTTTGCCGCGCAAATGGGAGACGAAAGTGGCCCGGGGACGAGGGCAGACATTTTCTTTGACCTGCCAATGAGGAAGACGAGGGCAGACCTTTTTCTTTTTTGGATCTGCCAATGAGGAAAACGAGGGGCGTGTGGTTAAAAGGGGTGAATTTGGAAAAGAGAGAGGGAGACTTGGAAAAGATTTGAACGGACGGAGATAGAGCCCTGGAGTGAGACGGACGGAGCCCGGAATGGAAACAGAGAGCCATGGAGTAAACTGGAGCCCGGAAAAGCAAGGGATTGTCGAGTGCCTGGCGGAATAAGGATTGACCTCGAGTGAAAAAGACTGTCCGCAAGGCTTGGCCTATTTAATGAACATTTTAATAACAAATGAAGCAATTAAATACTGTTTAAAATATTAAGATGAGGCTGTAACAAATTTTCTTGTGTACTAACAACTGACGACGTTACAGCTATATATATATATATATATATATATATATATATATATATATATATATATATATATATATATATATATATATATATATATATATATATTAAATTGGTGGCAGCGGTGTAGATCCGGCATTTGAGTTAATAGATGCCCGAATCCTTAGTTTTATGGAAAAGAGTGAAAAACGGCCAGCCGTGTGCGAATGTGATGAGAGAATTTTAATGCCTGCCTGATTTTGGGAGCGCCGACTTCAAGAGGTTTCTGTTCCTGCTAGTGATGAGTGTGCTCGCCTGATTTTTGGAATTGCCTACTATGAGATGTTTTTCTGGAGTCCCCAGCTGTGAGAAGAGCCGGATACAAGTGTCTCCTGTTCCTGCCTGATGAATCAACGAGGATTTAAGAGGACCTGTTTGCCCGTTTGTTTTGAGGGACGTTTTTCAAGAGTTCCCAGTGTCAAGAAGTCACGAGTTCCTGTCTGTTTGTGATGAGTGCGGTTTTTTAGAAGTGATTTGTGTGTAAAGAGAGTTCCTGAGTGTTCCTGTCTCGCCTCTACAAATTTTAAGGTGAGTCTTTTCTTTGAGATTATTTTCGGGACAGCAACTGAGTATTGTTTTTTGTATGTAAAATGTTGAGATAAGGAATATAAAAAGACTAGGTAAATTTAGTAAACAATAAGAGACTAGAAAGATTTTTGAGTTTTGTATGAAGTGTATAAATGTGCGATATTGGTATTTTTGTTTGAGTTGTGAAAGTTAGTATATAGTAGTTATACTTGTTGTGTTGGCACAGTAATTGTGTAGGGTATTGTTGTGGTCTTAGATTTGTGAAATTTAGTATACAGTAGTTATACTAGTGGTGTTAGTACAATATTGTGTAGGATATTGTTGAGGTTATAGATTTGTGAAATTTGGTATACAGTAGTTATACGGGTAGCGCTGAGGATCAGTGTTAGTAGGTTATTGTGTTGGTTTTAGATTTGCGCACATTTGTAAAATATAGTTAAATCTAGGTCTAGTGTATTGTTAGTTTACCTTGAGTCTGTGTATAATTTTTGTAACGATTAAGTTTAGATTCGGTTTTGTGTGTATTAGTGCATCATGGCGTTTCTGTTAAGAGAAGGAAAAGACGTAATGTTAGAAGTTGCGAAAGAATTAGGGGTAGAAGTTGATATTACTTTAACTAGGATGGAAATTAATAAGAGAATTTGTCAAAGTAAATACTATACTGATGAAGTAGCTAAATATTTGTTAGAGGGTATTTTGGATGAAAAACGGAAATTAAAGGAACGTGAAATTAAGGAACGTGAAGAACGAATTTGAGAAGCGTAGACTAGCTAGGAATTTGAGTTAGAAAGACTAAGAGCTCAACACAGAAATAAGTTAAACGAAAATGAATTGAAGTCAGGGAATAGGATTAACAATCTCGCAAATGTTTATTGTGTGTCAGTAAAACGTACCGCAGAAGTTAGTGAACCGATCAATAAGTGTAGGCCTTTAATTAATTCGGTAGTTAATAAAAGCGTGGAGAACGCCATGTCTGGTGATTTTGAAAAGGAGAATTGTTCCCCCAGTGAGAAGGCCGAACGTTTTCCCCCCTTCTGAAGTAAGAGGGATAGGAACAGAAAAGAATAGCAAGTTTATGGTTGAAAAAGGGAAAAAAATCTATGTGGATAGAATTGGTCATTGTGTAAGGGAACTGAGGCCGTTTGCAGGTGCAAAAAGTGTCAATGCAACCTATACCACTCGGCTACCGCGGTCACCTAGTACCGCTGAAGACCCGCCGTGTAGGGAAGAGATGCACGTTAAATCTGTCGAGAGCTCAAACGCCCTCCCGTTGATGTGTTGTGGTAGTTAGGACGGGGTTCCAGCTCAGGTGTCGTCCTCGTCACTTTACCATGGTTCAAAAGGACGAGGTCCTTCGCCAAAAGCCCTCGTGTAGCTGAACTTTGCGACATTGATATTCACTCACGTAGGTAACTGAAATTCTCAGATCAACTACGTAAGATATAAATTAAATTAAATTATTTTGTGAGAGTATATAAACTCATGGCCCTAATAAAATACGATGCATGTTAGATTTATTTCAATGAATGCAATGAAAAATAGAGTGTAAATTTTAAAAGAAATATTAACTTCAACTTACACTTTTGGAATTAAAAACCTAATTGTGTATCTTTAAATCACACTATGATGGTAATACTAAGACTACTGACCTCGTGATTTTAAACCACAATCAAGTGATGAGGACAACACCTGAGCTGAAACCCGCCTCTCCAAATTTCCACTTCTCGCCAACGTCTGGACTTTGAACTCAAAATATTTACGCGGAATAAAAAAAAAAATGTTTTGTTGCGTATTTTGATTTATTTTTGGTGAAAACATACTGGGAAAATTCTAAGGAACTTGAACTGTGTAAGATTCTTGGATTGTAGAGAAAGCTATTTTTTTTTCAATCTGCGCCAAAAAAAAAAACTTCTAAAGTATAATGAGTTCTGTGTTTTCTTTCCAAGAAAGTCGACAATTTATTTTAAAGGACGAGACTTTTCTCTGGGTACTTGCCAAATTAAATTCTTCGTAATTTAAACACAACGAACTGAATTTTTCGGATGCAGTCTTAAAAACTGAGCAGAATTTCAAGAAATAAAAATAAATTTGAGGAACTAAAAAAAAGAAAGTAAAAATAAATAAACACAACTTAACCCTTTATCTACCGCATTATGATTTACTGCAGTTATTTTCATACAATATTTTTTTTTGGATCACTACATTGAAAATTAAGGGATATACATAAACAAAATACTCAACTTTGGGAAATTTAATCCGTTAGAGCTAATTAATAAAAGATATTCAACTGTAAAATTAATTATATACACTGTTCACTTAAAATAAATAGTCAAATCATTTTCTAGGTCTTCATTAACGTACAAAAAAAAGATACTTAAATCTTGACATTAACTATTTTTTCGAGACAATAATGATAATCTTCGCAATCCGCTGAAAACGCCGTCAGCTGAAAACAAAATTTCTGCTATGAAACTATTCGCCTTGCCCGCTAAAATATTCATCATAGAACCCGTGCTGCCATATATCTTGGAAGAGTGGATTACAAAGAATATACCTGCAAAGCATCGTCAGAATATTCGTAAAAATGGTTATTGTATGTAATTTTAAAGTGAGTGGTACTTATAAGTACCGTCGGGACGGTAGATAAAGGGTTAAAGACCGAATTATAAATTCATTGAGCAGTGAGGATTCTTCGCTGTGTAATAAATTTTATATTAGTGCAAAAAAAAGTTTTTCTCTGAAGTCTGTTTGCAGGCCATTCGTACCTTTTCGCATGAACACCCCTTGTAATAATTGATAAAAAAAATAAAAAAAAAAAACGTTGACAAATTTCTCTTCCATGCCAAAAATATAGGGTTTTTATTTTATGAATTTTTGCGAATACAGCTGGATGAAAAATATTGTGCATTTGTCTAAGCGAAGTATGTAACGTACTCAGTAGCACCCTGTAAATACGGAGTATAAAAGACTGAGAATAATTAAAATGAAGTTTGAATTCCTCTGTGTATTTGTATTTCAGGACAAATCCCTAATATTATGTTTGTGTACTTAAATATCTTACAGCAAAAAAGTGATTATTATTTATTCGACAATTGGTGATACAATTTGTTTCGTGAACGAAATTTCGAAGCATTTATTTAATCATTCACCAAATTCACACCAATAAACCAAATAAATACAAGTTTTCCTGCAACAAATGAAAATGACCATAATTTATTAAGAATTTTAAGCAAACAGTTTCATAACAAAACTCAAATACAAGTTTTCTTCTTAAAGGTTAAATATAATTATCTCTATATTGAATGAATGAAGTTTATCAGCCTTATAAAATCATTCCATTATTTAAAGTTTGAAAAGCAACTTCATCTGTACTCTGTTACGGAACGCCTGAACTTCGTTCGTTTCTTCGCCGAAAAGGTATGACCTGAAAGATCGCTTGTAGGCCAAAAGAGAATACTCTTCAATAATACTATGCAAGAATGACCTTGGCGATGGATTTGGTGGCCTAATGTCACCAAGTCATCATGTATGATAACTAAAATAGATGTCTGTAGGTTGATTTATAGAAGAATTTAGAATGATTACTAAAGGAAATACTTCTAGTTGCTCTTTTGGGTTGTCTTTACTGTTCGTATAAGGATGAGGCAAGGAAGCAGCACTGGATTCAAACATTTGACAGTGACAGTGCATTTCATTTGCCTTTTGCGATATTGTAACTATGGATTTGAAGTGCTGTTTTCTATACTTGTGTAATTTTTTAAATTGTGCTTTTTTTTATTTATTTATGCGCGTGCTTGTTGTCCACAAGAAGAAAATATATTGTGTTTTCTTGAAAAGTTCCAAAACAAATTGCGATTTATTTCGAAAGAGCCTACTTGTTACTTGAGTGGACTTCCCTACATTTGAAAGCCGTTTAATTATGTAACACTGCATATCAGTAGCGCACACAGAAATTTTTCAAGGGGGTCCGGGGTCGAAATTTCACCATTCTTGTATCATACTCCTTTGTATTTTGTCAATTTTGGGGAACAAAACACAGTAAAAAACTAATTATTGAATAAATAATTAGCATTAATTAATAAAATTAATCATTAATAATAAATACTTACTTAAATTTTACGTACTATATACTTGGAATTATTATCATAATTGTACTTATATATAGTTGTCTCTGAATTTGTTATTGTCTCTGTTAAAAGGAAATCCTCCCCGATCTTCGACCGCTGTCATGGCAACCAGTATCTTCTGAGGACGCCATACCATATGTACAACGTGAAAGGAGAGCTGCGATACATCGTGCAAGACCCTCCTCACCTGGAGCAATGCTACCTCGAGGCTACTTGCAGGTAATTACGAAATGGTTATATATACTAGATCAGAGAAAGCAAAATCAGGGGCGGCTCTAGGGCCGGACAAACAGGACCCCTGCCCGGGGCGGCATTTGGATCACATTTGAAAATATATATATTTTTGGGTTACAAAAAATTTTTATATATTTTCTGAAACATTATTGGGTGTGAATTTGGTATTTCATTAACCGTATCTTAATTCCATATTTTGTACTCTGTATGTTTAGGGACAGTTTTCTTTTATGCTGAAACTTGAAGGGTTCTAGGAGGGAGTATACGTTCAATCATAAAATTTTATATGTTTACAAGTCTTTCACTAGTAACTTTCTCCCCATCCCGGAGTGAGGTCACAACGGACATTCCTTTCACCCAAACGATGTCCGGTGTCAGCTATCTAAAAGGGGACAGGGGTAATAAGAAGTTTTGGTAGATAGAAAGCCACAGGAGATGTTTTGGTAGATAGAAAGCCACAGGAGATGTTTTGGTAGATAGAAAGCCATGTGAGATGTTTTGAGTGTAGTTACTATAAGTTAAAACAAACGCTTGTGATTCTCACCATCAGTAGACTACTTTTCGAAGAAATTGGCATGCTGAAATGGACGATTCCTTTTCTTACATTTTACTCGTTTGAAATAACAAGTAACTATGTCCTTAATTTCGAATTATTTTGAAATTTTTAAGACTAAAAATTATATACATATATATATATTCACTGCCTTTTTATTCACTGGAATTATTCAAGTTTTATAGGTGCGTATTTATGTAAGCAATTTATCTTTTACAATTATAATTTTTTGCTTTGGAGAGAGGGGTGGCATTTTCCATTTTTGTCCGGGGCGGCAAATCTGCTAGAGCCGGCCCTGGCAAAATAAACAGCAAAAGATAAATTTAGTAATTTTATCTTTGTTCTTTTTTTTACAGCATCCCTAGTGACGTGTGTCGCAACTATGGTTACGGATCCGGGCGTCGGGGCGGCACTGCGGGGTGCGAATCCCGCCACTGCCATCACACCTTACTCGCGTGGGATCCTTCGGCCCCAGACGAGGGAACCTTCTTCGACATCTTCGAATACTCCTGTTGTTGTAATTGCCACGCCGCCCCCACTCAGTCCTCAAGATCACAGATCATCGGATGAACGATGCTGCTAATTATATTCTAGTTAAGATTCAGAATGCTACTTATAAAGGGAATAAAAATTATTTATGAAGAGTGTTTTTAATGAATGTCTCAAAACTTACAGTTCTAAAGCTGCATTTCTGAATGTTTTTGTGGCAACACTCGTCAAATGAATGCCATGAATAGAATACATTCGGTGAGATTTTAAATTATTTATGCTCTGTCGACAAACAGATGTTTGACACAACTAGTATGCCAATCAGTGGCGCACACAAGGGGGAAAGAAAAGAATGCTTGGTACAATGGGCTCAATTCATGAAGTCACATGATAAAAACAAACACGTGTTTTCCATTGAATTCAAAACAAACATTAAACTAATTGTACTTGTTCTATTTGTGTAAAACTCAGATAAAATTTCAAATTTCATATTTGGGTAAAGATCTTTAAATGTTAGGGAAAAAAAATTTCTTCAAAAAGATTTTTTTAAATTAAAAAAACCCTTTATTTTATGCTTATACTTTTAAATAAAATGCATTTTGCATACATATGTACTTTTTAAGAGAAAGTTTCTGCAAGAGCAAAACTTGGCAACACCGGAGCGCGTGACCTGGTTAGCTGGAAACACTAAATAGTTTTTATCGTGTGACTATGACGTCGCATGAGTTTTTGAATTGATTGGGTAGAATCACGTGGCTTTCACTATCATGTGACTATGACGTCACATGAATTGAGCCCATTAATTCGAACAGTATAATAGAATTAATAAAAAATTTATTATAGTCATATATTATCTCTGAGATAGCAGTTATCGCCAAATTTCACATCAACTTAAATGAATTATTTCTAGCTCATGTATCAGACAACAGGCAATTATAATTATTCTACATAAATGGCGAAGTGTCATTTTTATTGTTTCTCGAAAAAAAATTATACTCAACCATGTTATCTCGCAGTGATTCGCACTGTTCATTCATGCAACAGTAACACATTAACAAACTTGGAATGCTACCGCATTGATGACGAAATATGGGAACTTTTGTTTCTAGAAGTTTCGTAAATTAAACGCCTTGGCCTTTTGAAAGTAATTTCGCGATCTGTAGGCGGAAGAATTCTTAAGGAAAATAATTGGTATGATAATGACTATAAGGATACAAGAAAAATAAGAAGTTAGAGCACACACACTAAAGTATTTCTTTTACTCAATAGAACTCTCAAACTGAAATAGTGTTATATGTAAAATAATTTATATAAACTACTAAAAAACTTATTAATCGAACAAAAATGAACTGTGATTATTTAGAATAGGCGTTTCCTCTAAACTTTTCCCAACATCAACCCCTTCCGTAAGAATTTTCTTCATAGGACCTCTTTATATTTTTGTCTATATTATATATGCTGCGTATAAGAATCTTAATACTTATATTTCAGAAAAACTTTGATATCTATTTAAATACGAATAGGAACAGAAAATTAAAAGAAAAGGGGTTTATTAAATTTGTTTTTTATTTTTAAATACTAGGGCATTCCGCTTAAATGTGTGGGATCACACCTCCCTATGAAATCTATACATATAAAAGTGGGTGCTATTTCTTAATAATTATAATCCTTAAAAATTAAATAAACTTTAAAAACAGAAAAATGGGTCATCTACCTTCAGCAATACTATAGACTCTTTAAACATCCACAGACCACCAGGAAATGTACTTGAACCCTATATGCCCAAATACACACCCTGTTTTAGAGTGAGTGTTTATTACAAAAATACAAAGCAACATTATAATAAGTATTAAAAATTACATTATAAAACAACATGAAGTCTATTGGCGACGTACCTCGTAACCTTGACCCTCGGTCAAGTGACGAGGACGACGCCTGAGTTGACAACACCCTCTCTTAACTATCACATCACACCAACGAGAGGACATTTAGCCTCGCCAGATTTAACATGCATAGGGACCCTCTACACGGCGGATCTTCAGTGGCACCAGGACTCGAACCCGCAACACTCCGTCCACGAGTTCGTGACAATAGCCACTAGGCTACCACGGCCATTATACATCAGAAAGTATCTATACTAGACATTAACGTTTCCGAGAATATTAGCTTCCCGAAAAGTCAGGTTTTGGGCCCCAAGCCAGATCTTACAAAGATTTACAAAATCATAACATCAAAATCAAAATCATAAAATCCTGCCCCCGCAATGCGGGGTGTACGTTAAGCCACTGGTACTAGGAGATATTCATTTGTTACGGTTAAGTTTAAGGGGACATGGTACGATTTACGCAAAAAATTTTAATTTACGGATTTTTAAAATTTTTTTGGTTGCCTCCTATGTATGTATACTATGTTAAACAGATTTTGTGCTCAAAATCTCATAAAAAGCTAGCCATGTAATTTTTTAAGGAAAAAACTTAAAATTTGTGAGGTGATTTTAAAATGCTACTCCTACAAAAATTTACGTACAGGCATGAAATTTGATTTACAAGTACGTCACACTATTTATAGTAAAAGTCGGTATTGGTTTTGCGTTAACGTAATTCGTATTCATACAATATTTTTTTATGAATGTTTATTGAAAATTCCTTAAAAAATGTATAAATTCTGAGTTCAATTATTTTTTAAAAAATAAATATTGCTTTGATTCAAAAATGCATACCAACTTTTGTTCCATGTATTATTAGCAATAGGTAAAAAAATTCAAAGCATTAGGTGCAATAGAAAAAAAGCCTTAGCATTTTAAATGAAGATAAACTAGTTATTTTATCTTTCCGAGGTAAGTCAGTTTAAAGTTTTGATTTGCCATAGAGATGTGAATAAAAACGAACGTGAAAGCTATCATAACTCTGCGTGTTTTTAAGTTTAGAGCTTTCAAATTTTGTGAGGTTATAGAAAAATATATAAAGAATAATTTAGGCTAAAAAAAATTAGATTTTATATTTTGACCGGTTTTCGCATTTTAATCGTACTGTGTCCCCTTAAACAAACGTTACAGTGATCCAGAAACGGCTCAGTAGAACAGTTCTACTAACAGGAACTAAGGTAGATAAAGTCTCTGTCTTATCACAGACAACGCACAAACAGAATCTGAACTCGACTGACTGTGACTCGTCCAATTTTAAATGTCCCTTATATATCATTAAGGATCAATTCCAGAGATTTCTAGAGAGTTCCTTGGCGTAATACTTTTTCCTCCAAATTTTATTACGAGGACAATGAAGTCGCCATTTGACCGATTTTGGTCCATTGAATCGTACTGTGTCCCCTTAAAATGATTAGAAGTAATAAAAAAAAAGTTTTACATGACATTATTCAAGATTTTGATATTAAATACATCAATAAATACTAAATAGTAGGGGAAAAAAATTACGATCTTCACACCAATCAAAATCTTTACTCGGTTAGAAAGAAATATTATTGGTGGATTACATTTAGTCAACAGGGATTTGTTACTTGTTACATACCCTTGGTCAGTGGTCCGCAACCGTAACTATTTGTGAATCAAATAGCTCCGGGCTGCACAAGGAAAATTACATTATTTCTGATTTATTTACTGTGATGTATTTTTTCTCGTGTCTGTGCGACGTTTGATGGAAATCACTCTATATTCATTTTTTTGGAGCAACTGTAATTTATTCAGAAGGTACATTTAAATGCAATGAAATTAAAAAATTATTAAATCAAAACAGAGGCACACAAGAGTCCTGGGGTCCGGACCCCCGAAAGCACTAGATTTTTTTTTCCGATTGGTTATAGTTCTAAGTATATAATAAGTAAAATTTAATTAAATATTTGTTATTAATGATTAATTTTATTAATTAATGCTAATTATTTATTCAATAATTAATTTTTTTAATGTGTTTTGTTCCTGAAAATCGACAAAATCAAAAATAGCATGATACAAGAATGGTGAACTTTCAATCCCGGACCCCCCCTTGAAAAATTCCTGTCTGCGCTACTGAATCAAAACGATCTAAAATATAAACAATCAACGTCCCCCCCTCCCCTCCTTTCTTCAGAGGACAACGGTAAAATTATCAAACGTTGACTGGTCCGAGGCGACAAAAAGTTTGAGGAGCCCCGACCAAGGTTGATCATCAGCTATAAATTAATACCGTAAAATCCGGCGTATAACGCGCACCTTTACTTTCAAACAGTAATTTTTGATTTTGTTTAACCGCCGTATAACGCGCAACCCCCTTTTTTTTTTTTTTTACATAGGAACCTGCAATGTACGTTAGAAATGCTATTATGTTTTAAAACTATTTGTTCGGGGTATTATCCAAGGATTTTGAAAACAGTATATTTCTAGAAAAATAACCCTTATAAGTTCATAAAGAATGTCATTTCTTTTAAGGTATCCGACTACATTCAGATTGATTTTAAAAAAGCGCATAAATAGATAATTTTCGTGACATTTAGTGTCTCTGAAAAATTAGAGAATACATGTATAAAACTGTTTTAAGAACATTTTGAGAGAAAAAAAATTTAAATACAATATTTTGGCAAAAAATTAACTTAGAATAATCTTCTTTCAAAATGTTCTCCTTTTATAAAAAATGCTTCTAAAATAATAATATTTTGATTATATAAAGTAAAGACTTCTCCAGAGAGTCTAAACCGTTTTTTTTTTTAAAAAATTCACATTATTTTCGGAGTTACAGTCAATTGAACTAATTTTATCGGCGTTTTTTGTTTCTTAAAATTTCTCCCCTCTGTTGTCGTAAGACATGGATAAACCCACTTCTAAGTTACATATTCCAAAAATTCTAGTTGAGCCTCAGTACAGAGGTCTGATCTATATACCGGCAAATTATTATTACAATAGAAGCATTTTTCACAAAAGGAGAATATTTTGAAAATGGGTCATTCTATGTTCATTTGTTTGTCAACATATTGTACTTGAATAATTTTTTATTGTAATGCTATTCTTAAAACAATTTTATATACTTTTTCTAATCTGAGTGACACTAAATATCATAAATATTATCCATTTATACGCTTTTGCACACAAAATCACGGTTTCAAACGTAGAGTCGGATACCTTAAATAAACAGTATTTCAATAAACATTGAAGTCTAATTTTTTCTATGCTCATCTCTTTTTTCTTTTTTTTTTAAATTTTTAAAGCTCTTATTTTTATAACCGGCGTATAGTGCGCACTCGTAAATTTTGATGTTATTTTTTGTGTTAAAAGTACGTGTTATACGCCGGATTTTACTTTATTTATTTTTACATATCTTATTACGTTTCTCTAATT
Organism: Trichonephila inaurata madagascariensis; assembly: GCA_019973955.1. Lineage (NCBI taxonomy): Eukaryota > Metazoa > Arthropoda > Arachnida > Araneae > Nephilidae > Trichonephila > Trichonephila inaurata. The sequence goes on from BMAV01004158.1 coordinate 54,734, forward strand.
GGTCTTAACTACTTTAGATGCTATTGAGGTCTCATGCACAGTGGCGTACTCAAGGGTAGGGTTTTGGGGCTAAGCCTCGCCCCCAATTAACTAACAGATTTTAATTTTTACCATAAAGATTGTTCCTCGGCGCCTTATCTCTCGTATGCGTATTTTTTTTGGAATGTAGCCTCATCTCCATAAGAAAGGCTTGCGCACAGTATTTCTTACTCATACAATTGCAAAAAGGCCTAATGTGGCCTTCCAGCCTAGAAAAGCTCCCGATGCCCGCAAAAGGGTATAGGGCAGGGGTGGCGAACCTTTATGATTCCACGTGCCATTTTTTCTAAAAAATGTTTCATGACGTAAAGACGTGCCGTCAAATAATTTTGACTAGTGACTTGAGAAAATAATGAAACTAAGTACTAATAACTCAAAACTACTTATTTCGAAAAAATGTACATTTTGCACCTTATAGTAGTAGATATTTTAGTTATACGTGTAATTCAAATTAAAGTAACATTAGTTTGATTTTTGCTGCTGATGATTAGATAAAAAATAACTTACATAAGGATTGAAAGATGTTACTTTTAGCAAAATGCATGCTGAATTGGAGTCATCTGTCAAACAGTTTCTAAGCAAGTTTTTAATGCTATTCATCTTTGAAAATAATGGCTTGCTGGAGTGGGTAGATGAAAATATGGTTAAAATAGACGTCCCAGCTTTTTTCAAACAGTTAAATGTGTCTGGAATTGAATTACATGTTTCCGAAATTTCATTATTAACATTTTTACCTATATTGCTTGTTAAACTTTCTGTTTCAATCAGTTCCAACTTTTTCTACTTTTTTAAAAAAAATTTTGAATTCATATTAAATTAGACTGGAAATTAATCGGTTGCATTTCAAAAATTTTCAGTTTCCAACCAATCGAGAATTGGGATAAGTTCAGTTTATTAAAGGAAATCATATCAGGGTACATAAAAAAACTTGAACGTTTCTGATAATTTTTTTTGAACGAGAATATTTTTGGAAAACTGCGAGATTCCCGCGTTTGTTCTAATACTTCATTCTGTGAACATCGTTATTTTAAATTTAAAAACAAAAACCTTTTGATCGAAGGCGTCCTAAAATATTATGTCGTGTCCCGTGGGTTCGCCATCCCGGTATGGGGATCCCAGTGGTGTAACGTAACCCCCTTTGGGTTCCGTTTGGGGTTTTAAAAAAATTTCGTAATTAAAGCCAATTGTGTGTGCGGCAATCACAGCATACAAATATCAGGAAAATATCAGTTGCGGCCAACGCTTATCAACCTGATAAATATGAATGATATCAGTTCCCACGTATCCAGTCAACCAAACAACCAGTATGTCCAGACATTTTATCAAACACATTATCAAGTATGTTTTTATCATCCGATAATTTATCAAATGAGTTTCTTTAATTAGATTCCAGAAGATTATTTTTTTTTTTGAAGCAAGATTTTATTTAACTATCCCTGATGTTTATGAAAAATTTTGTACATTTTTTTAAAATATTCCCCCGTATTCAAAAAATAACAGCCGTTATCTGCCCCCGTTTTGCTGGTTATTTCCTAATATTTGATTATATTCTGTTTATTAATCTTTGATATTTAAGTTCTAGCATTAAGCGTTGGATTGCATTGAAAAACCAGGTCTTTGAACAGTAATCTTTTTCGTTCCGGTTTCCATTCCGATTCAACTATATATCTGTTCAGTTCCGGTTTTCGTTCCGATAAAAAAAAAAAAAAACGGTTTTTGGCTCAGTTCCGAATGAATAATTTTATTTTATGTATATTCATATCTTAAATCATCTGTACTTCGTTCATTTAAGGCTGTCATCGATTCATGTTAAAGAATAGGACCAGAATTTGGAACATTTTTTCAGATATAAAAGAAATGAAACATTAATATGATATTCTGGCTTCACTATCCTTTAGAGAGCAACATTTTTTATCATACTTTCCGTTTTAACCGAGTTGATTCATTTTTTTTGGTATAAAATGTTGTTTCGGCTTTTTTTCCCCCCCCCGAATGTTAAAGGGCATGTTTCCGTTTCAAAAAAAAAAACATGGAATATTTTGTTTTTAAAAAACATATTGTTAACAGAGGTATGAGTTTAATAGCTTTTCCTAAAATTTAGGTCTTTTTTGCGAAAAAGCTTTTTTTTTCAGCCATTTACTGAAAAAGGGAACCGACTACGTTCGAATCGGGTTTTTCAAAAGCATATAAATAGATGATATTTAGTGTCACTTAGATTAGAAAATGTATATAAATTTTTTTTTTAAGAATAGTATTAAAAAAAAATTATTTAAGATAATATTTTTTACAAAAATGAAAATAGAATGACCCATTTTCAAAATATTCTCCTTTTGTTTTTATTTTAATAATATATTTCACCCGAAAAGCTGACCCGTACAGAGGTCAACAAATTTTTGAAATATATAACAGGTGGTTTATCCATGTTTTACGACAACAGAGGGGAAAAATTTTTAAAAAAAAACGCCGATCATTATTTAAAATGGTTGTAATTTAAAAATAATGGAATTTTTCAAAAAACATGTTGAGCCTCGTAAGACGTCTGAGCTATATACAGGCAAAATATTATTACAATAGAAATTTTTTTTTACAAGAGAACATTTTGAAAAAAAGGGTTTTTCTAAGTTAACTTTTGCCGAAATATTGTATTTAAAAAAATTTTTTTTTCAAAAAAATCCTAAGAACAATTTTATACATGTATTCTAATCTTTGGGCACTAAATATCATGAAAATTATCCATTTATGCGCTTTTTTAAAATCATGGTTCCGAACGTAGTCGGATACCTTAAATCTGCATTGTACTAAGAGTTTTAGCGAAACTCTTGAATAGATAATACTATAAATATAAAAAAAAAAATCGAGAAGCAAAATTTAAAGGGGATAAATTGGGGCATTAAATTAAAAAAAAAACCTGTTGGTTACATTAACAAAATGAAGATACATCGAACCGAAATAAACAGATTTTTTTTTGGTTCAGTTCTGGTTTTTGTTCCGACCAAGAAAATAGTTTTCCGATTTTCGGTTCAGTTCCAGTTCGAAGCCCTGTGAAAATTTTTTTTACAGTCATCCCCCTCTTCATTTAAAAAGGAGAAGACTTGAATATCTAAAACGGAAGTATAATTATCTTACTCGCCCTCGTAACCCATTCTCCCTTTTAGCGGATCTCAACTCAAAAAACTGAACATGCTTGACGAATTTCAAGAGTTTGTAGATCTAATAATCTATATAAGCAGGACTTTTTCTTATATTTATGTTCTGTAACTTCCCTGCTCGCGAATCGACTTCCGTAAACCCCGTTTTTAACAAATTTCAACTCTACAAAAGAAACTTGCATACCAAATCTCATTGTATATGTCTAGGAAATTTTTTTTTATTTATATATATTGCTTGAATTCCCTGTAACTCCCCTTTGGAGTCTATTAGCGAAAAACCCGTTCTCAGCGAATTCCTACTCAAAAGGATTGAGTGGGAGTTTTAGTAACGTCGCACTATAAAGCTGCACGAGGTGTATTGGTGACGGACCTCGTCATTTTGAGCCGCAGAACGACACCTGAGCCTGGCATCTCCCTCTTTTAACCATTACACCAAACCAACAAGAGGATATTGAGCCGGGACAGAACTCAACAAAAGAAACATACTTACCAGATTTCAAAACCAGGCCCAAAGTTCCGGGAATTGGGAAAACCTTGGGACAAAGGGCAGACTCGTGGCTAGCGTGTCACGAGTTCGGGCTCAGTACCACTGAAGACCCACCGTGTAAAAGGGCCGTTGCACGTTAAATGTGTTGAAGCTCGAACGTCTTCCCGTTGGTATGGTGTGAAAGTTTGACGAGGGGCGTCCTCGTCGCTTGACCGAGGTTCAGAATTACGAAGTCTGTCATCAATAGCCCTCGCGTTGCTTTATAGCAGTAGTTCTTTTAAATTTTGATCACCCCCCCCCTTTTTTACAGCCTGACACCCGGGCCCCTAAGATTTTGAACACCCCTCCCTGACTCCCAACACATGGCTGAGTGATTTTAAGGTTCTTCAATAGTCCGGCCTCTGCTACTCATCTTTCACATGTGTTTCTACTTTTTTAAAATATTATGTTGTAGTAATGGCTACGTATTTGCAAATAATTAAAGAAAATATTCTTGATTGAAATACACGGTTTAGTAGAGTTTTTTTCATTGGGGGCAATTATTGATCTAGAGTAGGATGGCATATCTTTCAATTTTTCCAAGAGGCCCTTCAGAGTCTGTATAATGAGTGAAATAACATTAAATGAGAGCCTTCGCAGACCCCTTGGAAAGGCTGTGCGCACCCCCAGGGGTCCGCAGACCAAAGTTTAAGAACCACTGATTTATAGTGTAACGTTAATATAACTCGCATTCTCCCCAATAGTTCCGGAGATCTCATGATGTATCTTTTCTATATATATATATAAAGGTTGATCCATAAAGCATTGCTAACCCTAAATCGCTGGCCTAATTCACCGATAGCTTTAGAAATCATAATAGGTCTCCAGTTTAGTCCAAAGACTTTTTTTGTATCTACATTTGTAGTGTCTTGTGAATTCCAATTTCTTCCTTCTTTAGCACTGTAGGTTCTAGAACTTCACTTTTATTTTGTTATACTATATATTAGAGATTATTAATTAAGTAAAATACGCTTCGCTTAAGACGAAATATCGGTTAACACGAAATAATACCACGGTCCCCGACCAGTACCGATCAATCCATTGGGCGCTTGGGGCAGACGCCCAGAGACCCAGATAAACTGAACTTAATTAGATTTTCTGGTTATGAATTTCGATTCACCAGTGCCAAAGGGGCATGTAGATCTTCTGCGTCCGGAGCCCGAAAAGATCTTAAATCGGCACTGGTCCAGACGAACTACACGTATTTTAATTTTTTTCTTTTTACACGAAACGAAAATATTTCCCTTTTGAGAATGAACAAAATACAGGTAACACAAGACACGCAGGCTAGATTTAAGAAGGGGGTGAAATGAAGTCGCTTCACATATTTCGCAGAAAGGAGGATAACTTGGCTTTGAAATACCCTCGGAATACCCTGTGACACGAGCCAATTTTGTTTATCTCAGCTATTTTCCCCCACCCCTAAAACGCCACAAAAAAAACATCTCTCTCAACAGTTGGTTTTGGGAGTTCTTGACGAGAAATCGTAGTGTAAGTAGAAAATAAGTGAGTTTGGTTTACATTACTTTTTTTTCCATTTTAGAAGAATTTTTTTTGCTAACACAAAGGCAAAAAATTCAGGGAAAAAGTAAACACTTTTATTTTGCTTGAAATGAAAATGGAGCTTCTTAAGGCTGTTGATCAAACACAGAAGATAATAGAAATCCGTAAAGATTTTGAGGTATTGCCAAATCTACTTTATCAACAATAATTTTTTTTAAAAAAAAGAGAGAGAGTAAACTATGTAAATGTTTGAACAGTTTTTATTAATACCTGCATATACACAAATCTATGTACTGTAACATCCTGCGTATAAAGCGCACTTTTACACAAAAATGAGGTCGAAATTTAGGGGTGCGCGTTATACGCCGGATAAAAAAAATGATAGTTTCAAAAATAAAAAACTGATAAGCATAAGAAAAATTAGACTTCTACATAGATCAGACTATTATTTATTTGAAAGAAACGACATACCTAACGAAATTAAGGAATTCTGATTCTAAAAACGTACTATTTTTCAAAATTCTAGGATAATACCTCGATTGATTGATTGAATATTTAAAGCCCCACTGTTTTCCCCCCGAGGGTTTTGGGCCGGACCACGTTTTTTAACCATGGTCAAGTGACGTGGGCGACACCGGCTGGCCCCCTCTCCCCAAATACCCCCCACCAACGGGGGGACGTTTCAGCCCCACAGATTTAACGTGCATGCTGCCCCACACGGTGGGGCTTTGTGGTACTGGGGTCGAACTTGACAAGGCAAGCCACGGTCCGATCCTATACCCTGGCTACCGCGACTGGGGTAATACCTCGAATAAATGGCTTAAAAAAAATACCAGCATTGTAAAGCAATTTCGCGTTCTTTCGTAAAAAAATAGGGGTGCACGTTATACGACGAATATACCTAGAAATTAAAAAATGCAGCTTGAAAGTATGGGTGCGCGTTATACGCCGGATTTTACGGTTAGTAAAATGTACTCTAATAAATTTAATTTTGTTGAATATATGGTTTTGTTTTGTTTTTACAAAATCCTTTAACGCGAAAATTACGTTTACCATGACGTTTTACCTCCGTCTTTCAATAATTTGGTGTGATAAGATCAATCTTCGGTAGATTTCATATTATCAAGAGAATGATAAGAGCAAAGTAAAGACAGCTGCAGTAATACATGAACAAATTCTTAAGATTAGGGCAGTGCTTCTCAAACTTTCAATACTGGCGCCCACCTTTTCAATCACAATTTTTATCGCGCCCCCCTTATACATTAATTACTGAATGCAAAAAATTTCTCTTTTTTACGCTAAAGACAATCCCATCAAAATAAAACCCTACAAATTAATAACATAAGTATTTTAATTTTTTATATGTTACTTTTAAAAAAAAAAAAAGGATAATTATTATGTTATTCTTCCTTTCTGTAATTTTTTAAAAAAAATGGGGGGGCAGAAAACAAAATATAGATATTAGCTAAATATAGAAAAAATTCAGAGGGTCAATTTCTAAAAAAAATTTGCTCTGCAAGCAAACCCCTAAAATCCTAATACTTATTAAATTTGTTCTTTTTTCAGTATTAATAAGATAAGTATTAAATTTTTTATATATGTTACTCTTAAGTTATATTTTAAGTAAATTATATATATATATACTTTTAAGTAAACAGGTTAATTATGTTATTTTTCTTTCTCTAATTTTTAAAGGGAAACAGATTGAGAAATAATATTTTTTTAAAATCCCTTTCTAAAAAATACAAATGTCATTAAAAAAAGCCTAATCTATTTGCTCTTTATCATATCCATTACATCTGGGTTCT
>BMAV01004159.1:0-106072 GCA_019973955.1 Trichonephila inaurata madagascariensis
TTTACAAATATACATGATTTAGAATTTCATGAATCTATTACAAACTTTTTGTTTCATTCGCTTTATTTCTCCCCTTAAATCTTTCCAGCAGGACTCACTTTTGTCGAATCATTCCCAAACTAATTCTTTAAAAACCCCTGGGGTTAAAAGAAAAAAAATGAAATTGAAAAAATTAATTTCTAATGAGACACTTTTCAAGAAAAGCTTCAAGAAAAAAAAAAACATAATTTCTATAAAAAAATTTAAATTTAAACAGGATATGCTATATAAAAGAAACAGCCTATGAAGATTTAAAATAATGCTAATAAACGAATCATTTTGATGCAATAAAAAGAATCCTCAAACAAAAGGAGGGAAAATTTCCTCAAGGGAACAAGAAAAAGATTTTCTTTTTATTTTTTTGCAGCCTTTTTTTTTTTATTTTGGTTTTGCTTCTGTATTAAAATGAGGCAGTTCATATTACTTTCAAATATATTTATATCTGAACCTTGTAATTCATATTTATATATTTTCAATTAAAAGAAAATCGTACTCAAATTTATAGAATATTAAATCAATGAATATAAAATACGTAAACACAGTTTAAACAAAATAAATTTTTTAAAAAAAAATTTGTAAAAAAATTTGGGAACATTTAATTTTTTTTTTCAAATATAGATAAAAGATTTTTAAAAAAAAAAATTTAGAGAACAAAAAAACATTTACAAAAGAAAATACTAGACATAAGAATATTATGGGTGTAGGGAAAAAAGGAAAAACTTTAAAATGTTAAGAACTAAAAAAGGTTAAGGTTCCTCAATTTAAATTTAAAAAAATAAACCCAATTTTATAATAACATGAGTTTTCATTTCCCATAAAATTTTAAAAGAAACATCTATAAATAATTGGAGGTTCACGATATTCTTCTGATAAAAGAAAACAGGAATTGATGAGAATTTTTCAAGGTTTGAATATGATGAAAGAATTAATTTTGATATATTACTTTTTTTGAATGTGAAACATATTTTGTTTATCTATTCAGCGAATAATGAAGAACGAGTTCGTAAATATGGCATATTTGTATGAAAAAACCTGGTAAAATTATATATATCTGGTGGAAAACTTAAGCAACAATGTAAAAATTTAGCAGATACCATGAAAGGAAAAAGGGGGTCTTGAGATCAGTACAGTGAACACGAAGTCTGTAGAAACGTCATGCGTATGCAAATATCGAACAAAACGTCAGAAGCGATGCGGTACGAAAAACGTGTGATGTCGGCGCCCCTGCTCAACAGTAGAAAAAAAATAAAGGACGGAGACGCAATTCAACATATTCGCTGATGTGCCAGTGGGGTCAGTTCGTAAAAATATGGCAAAGAAGAAATCCCGGGATGACTTCACACGTGGAAGAATGGTGGGAAAGGGCTGGAGTACACTGCAGCTACACTGGTCGGTTTTGGGAGAAAAAATCAGGCCCCGGGTTTTATCCCAGTAACATCAAAAAGAACCGTTCCGGTGGCCTGGAGTTCTTGTCGGGGGAGGCATTATGCTGAACGGGCGAACTGAGCTTCACATTTTGGGACAGGGGTCTGAAAAGGGGGATCGCTATTGTGAGGAGGTACTTTTCCCCCGTCATCTTTTCGGGGGTGCCTTTGGGCCCGGGGGCCTTTTTGGATGACAATGCACGGCCACATCGCACTTTTTGCTGTTGAGGAGCTGCTGGAAAGTAAAGGTATCACTCGAATGGTTGCCAGCGTGTTTCCAGGTTTAAAAAACCCCTGAACATTTTGTGGGGTGCTTTGGGGGGACGTATTTCCCCCACGCTTATTTCCCTCCGGAGAACAAACTCCCTCAAACCCAAAATGTTGATTGAGGAATGGGCACTCCCCCAAGAAAAACCCCCGCTGGTTCTGAGTATGGGAGACGGGGCGAAGCAACCATTGTAGTAAAGGGGGGGCATATACCATAAAGGGAAAATCTGCTTGTTGTTCTTCCTGTTGGATGAAAAATCATGAATCCCATACTATGCGTTCAATAAAGCTTGTTTTTGTTTGATTCCATACCGTATGCGTTGTATTCCTATTTCAGCGCCGATGCTTTCGTCATCCTTTACGTACATAATACTCTCCCTCATTTCAGAATTTCATGTCGTTCAGATGATTTTTCGTGAAGTTATGGCAATAAGTCCACCTGTTGCTTAAGTTTTGCACATCAGTGTTTATATATATATATATATATATATACATATATTAAATTTCTCCTAACGTTATTTTCAATATTATGTGACATTTTCGAGCACACTACATACAACACACAAGTGTGAAATGGATAATTATGATAAATAGCAATAAATATATGAAAATTAGATTTTTAAAATATTGTTAGTCTAAATATTTAATTTTCAATGGTTTCCAAGTTGTTAACAAATTACATTTTATTTAAAATGTGCCCCAATACTGAATTTTTAAATTATAGAGAAAGTTTTACTTAAAAGAAATTGTGCATGATTAAATAAAATGCATCAAATTTCAAAACGAAATAAAAAGAAGTATAAATATAAAGGATTGATAAAAAGGATATCTTAATATGTATCTAAACAAATGTCTTACATCTTAAATCTGATTTGATGCTACTTGTCATCAGTATTTACTTCTATATAGAATGGAAGAATTGTAACTTCGAAATATGCAGAAGTAGTTTTAAAAAGAAAATAGAGTTTGAATATTTCAAGACAAAAAAAGGCTGCCTGAAAACTGTTTTAGCATTGTAAATCATAACCATATTCTCAACCATCGTGTTTGGATTTCTGGTTACTTATAATTTTTAGCAATTTCATTGCTGACCACACAAAATGAAACAGCAAGAAGGATCAGAGATTCCACAGCGAAATTTATTTCTCAGATAGCATGATGTATAAAGATCAACGATTAAAATTACAGCCTTTTGAAGTGTAGACAAAACAGTAGACAAAAACAGTAGTTAGTGTATACACCATTGTTGTCTATAACCTCGGCAACATAGTTGGCTATAACCTGGGCAACATTGTTGGCTACCACCACACGCGTCGACATAGAATCAAATAGGCTTTAGATGTATCATTGGGGTACAGCAGTCTCCATGCGGCTACCACATATTACCAAAGTTGATCTGATGTATCAGCGATTGGGGTGTCGTTGGGCCAGTCGTTGTGCAAGCATAGGCCACACATTTTCGATTGGCTATAGACTGAGAGAACAAGCACGCCAAGGAAGCAATTCAATGTGATGGGTTAAGAAGAATTCTTGAACATTGTGTGCCACATGTGGTAGCGCATTATCCTGTTGGAATACAGCTAATGGAAAGCCCTGAATATATGGGAGGACCACACGGGCTTCAACACCTCAGAGATGTAGTGCTGGTTGTTCAATACACACTAGAGAGGCACAGGATCAGTGTGGCGAAGCATAACGCAACAGTTCAGCAGCTTCTTACCACGGTATCTCCAAACACGAATCCAACCATCGTGATGTAGCAGGCAGAACAGGAATTCTTCAGTAAACACAATGTCGTTCTATTTCGCCGTTCATCGCACCATGGGCGGCTGCAAACGGCATCGAATGGTTCGAGTGGACACCGAATGATGCATAACAGACTGAATCTGTTGGGCTAGTGTTCATGATATGGTTGGACGATCCCTCACTGCCATGCTCATGATACGTTTGTCATCATCACTGGCAGTGGCTCAATGAGGTGGATGTGATCGGTCCTGTCGGTCCGTTGTTTCCTCCTGCATCCAGCGATGATAAATCCGCATCACACTTGCTTGGTCTCGTAAAACATCTTGACCGATTTCTCTGAAAGATAATTCGCAATCCATATTGACTACTATTATTCCGTGGTTGAATTCAGAAACTTCGTCAAAAGATTCTCGATGTCTTCCACGGGGCACAAGTAAACAGGTAACGCAAATATATATATATATATATATATATATATATATATATATATATATAATGCAATTGCCATACTTCAAATCACCAGTATGTTTACCCCTTTTATAGCGCTTACGAGAGGCGCTACAGTCACCCGTGATGTACGTCAGCGCTATAGTGCTAATGATTTGCATATTTCATAGCCGCCAACGCATGATGTAAATTTCACATGATTTGCATATTTCCTTCAAGTTGTTGTATTTTGTGTCGCCGGCAGAGTGCTTAAACCATAGATAAATCACTATTTTAACACTATATTTATCTTACTTCTGTATAATAACATGTTTCAGTGAAATATTTCATTATATTGAATATATTTTTAAAAAGAAACTTAACTATATACCTGTGAAGGCAAGAATGAATATGACGATATAAGCAAACGTACATAAATTAACATTCTATTTTTACAACTGAATTCTCAAAAATATGTGCATGTATTTTTTAAAATCACAATAAAGTACTTTTTTTCAATAATAAAAGAATTGGAATATAGTATACTGTTGTGAAACAGAAATCGACATTCTAACAGAGGTCAATAAACTAGACTAGAATAGATAATGAGATAATGCAAAGTATACTATTTTCAGAAGCTAAACAACTTCCACGTAGACTCATCAATCGATCCGCTTCACATCCTATTTCCACATTTACTAAATAATTGTTACTGAACACATATCTCGGTTACCTCAAATGAAGTAATTTAGATTCTGATCAGATAAATTTATTTTCCCTGTTTCTGAAAATGTAGTGCGGAAAAAAACATTTTAGATGATTTTTTAAGTCACATGAGAAGATAATCGATAAAAATATTTTTCGCACCTACTTATACTTTCAAATGTACCATCATTTACAAAAAAATTGGTTGAAGTCAGACAAAAAAATGGTAAATGAGATGCAAATTGTCTTCTCCGCTTAAGGATAAAAATGCTTATTGCTCTCTCGAACTCAGAAATATTTTTTTAATAAAATGCAAGTTAAGTTCTTAAATTTTCTCTAGTTACACAAAGAAATATTAAATTTGAGCCAAATGTTTTTAATATAAGAAGAAACTTTGAAGTTAGTTGAACAAATTGAAAGTATAACACAGTTAAATAAAAATTTTGTTTCACGTATTGGATTGGAACATTTTATTCATATTTGTTCCGGATTTTCCAGAGACTTTTTTGTTGTTCAGTTCATTTCTGTTGCCACTTTTAGGCTTCTGCTTAGAATAGAATATGGTCAGTCTTCAATATTCCATTATGCACGCTCAATTGCAGCATTAATAAAAGCAAACGATTCACCAGTATTCCTTGTTTTTCTGTTTGTGATATTCTTTTGAGTATTCAGTTCTCAAATTGAGTTATTTCAGCTTTTCAGCCTTATTTTAGTTATTTTCATTCATCTTTCGTATTAAAAATCATGTATTTGCTTTATGAAGCTGATTCCGCTGAGAAAGTTCTAAATGAACTGAATCTTTTTAGAACAAAATAGAATTCTTGAACGAAAAAGAGATCGGTGTTCAACATTTCCTCTAAGAAAAATACCACCAGCTAATTTTGGTGGATTTGACTGCAATAATTTTAAAATTGGAATAATTTCCACCTTTGCAATACATACGGTCACAACTTGTCTAATCATACATTGTCTAATAATACATTGTTAGATCTAAGCTTCTCAGTTATCCTACTTATATGAAGTTGAGGCGCATTTTTGTATTGCTTTACAGATTGGGAATATTTGACAACATTTAACTGATAAAAAAATGACTTGCTTCACTTTGTGTACGTTAATCCTTCTATGAATTCTGAAGTTATTAATTCAAAATAAGATAAGAAGTTCTACGAGGATAAGTCAAAGAGTAAGGGGAACTTATTACAATTTCTCTTTCTAAGGTTTGGCAACAGCACTTGTATTCAGCGTTGAATTAGAGTTAGTCGGCAACACTTCTATACAATGAGTCAATCGTCTTTCCACGTCGTCGTTGGAGTGTATGAGACCGTACAATATGGCAGTTCCTATGTCAATATGCAACAAAGAGGAAGGAAGATAGTGATTTGTTTTTTGTTTGCGGAAATTATTCATCGCAAGTAAGCGCAGTATAGTGACAGCTGTTTATTGTAAAGCAATATCTACGAAGGGATAGAGCGCTTCAAACATGGAAAAACTTCTTTATGGTAGTAGTTCTTTTTTTTTCTTACATTTTCCTGAAGAAACATATCTTAAAAATACACCCTAAAGTTTCCAGACCAAAATTTCAAATATTTTCAAAATTATAGCCGAAAGAAGAAAGCGCTTCGTAGTGTGTATGAAAGTGTTTTGACACAGTTCTGACGCAGCTTCTCTAACGTTTCTTCTTTTACTGTCCTCCATCCCTATTACTCTAGGATAGGTAGGTATGTGTATTATAGCAAACCTTTTCGGTTGACAAAGACAATATATAATAATTGTGTACAGTATACAAAGCCCTTAGTACTTTTACTGCCCAGATTCTTGGTGTAAATAATAAGCAATTGAAAACGGAAAATCAAGAGAGCACTTATGAAGACCCAATAACGTTTGACTAGTAATTTATAAATCTTTTAAAACCAGTCTACGAGACTTTAGCATCTGATAATTTGTTGAAAAGATGTTTCAGGGGGGGAGTACCCCAAATAATAATGAAAGATTTGAATTTTGCTCCGAAGCACACTTTTACGGATAAAAACGTTTGGGAAATTACTACCTATACAGCTGCCTGCATGTTTAATGAGGGTTTTCTACCAGTACTCGAATTTATGAAGGCGATGGGTGTCACAATAGGTCAAACAATTAGGCACTACGCTGACACTGTTGACAATGCACACATTTCGAGGACAGAGGATACTGTAGAAGCCTACTGAAAAGAGGCCAGAACCTTAAGCAGGGCTCTGAAAGCCGCGGAAAATGATAACTTTGAGGAAATGGAAGGATTTCTCTATACACAGGCATAGCTGATTAATGTAAGTTTTGTTAAAACTTTAAACACGTTTTTCTCGAAACCATGTTTTTGAAATTTCGGGGAAGCACTGACTCAAAACTATTCAATCGATTTGGTAAAAAATTTAACCTGTTATTCTAGACATACATAACTAAATACGTAACCTTTAAAACATTGAATTTTTTTAATAATAAATAAATTTTTTAAACAGTTTATCATCGAAAAAAATTAATCTTGTGAACCTTTTTTTTCACAAGTATGCCACATTGTCTTTAATACGAATATTATTGGTTAGTTCATTAGAATAAAGTCTATAGAATAATAATCTCTTTGATTTTTTTTTTTTTATTTTAGAAGACTACGGAAGGCTTTGTGCTTCCTCAAAACAGCTCACCATTTTTTCGCGAACACCACTTTGACATAAATATTATAAAAAAAAATAATGTAAACCTCGGTTTAAAAACTATTTTTGTACACTTTAAAATATTAATAAAAACACGTAAAAATAATTACAAAACGATCGCATTTTATTTTCTTGTTAAGAAAAATGCACGAAAAACGTCGAAATTTCGGCCGTCACACCGGATTACTACCGTATATTTACTACGAAAGATCGGACAGTCCATCTACGTCAACCACAAAAAGGTCATGCCGTTGGGGGATATAATAATAAAACATGGAAAACAAGGGGGTATCACCCCTTTCCCGAAAACAAAACTTCCTGCCACTCCTTTCCTTTTTGTTTTGCATATCGACAATAAACTGTATGTCGAAGGTTCTACATTTTCCAATGACTACGAAGAAAGACGAGTAACCCGCTGTATAGAAGTTTTGCCGACTACCCCTCATTCAGCGCTGGATTCCAGCACTGTTGCCAAACCTTGAAAAAAGAAACTTCAAATGTTCCTTTACGTTTTGGCTTTCTTTCGGAGATTTAATCTTGTTTAAACTTACATTTAATGTGGTTTATTTGAGAGAGTTTATACCTTTTTTCACGTTTATAATGTTAATGTCATAAACAAATAACAATATTTTAATGAAAGTATTCATTTCTTAATTTTCTTTAAATGTTTTTATCAGGTAACATTATTCTCAATCTAAAGACAGCAGTGATTTTTAAGTGTCTAATTTTAAATTACCAAAAAAAAGCCTAGGAGCCCTTTTGCCTTTTTGTGGTTAAATTATTACTTTAACATTTTTAAGAAATAAAGCAAATCTTCTGCTTCAAAAATTACGAATATTCAGTTAAAATTTTTATTTAGCTGTTTTGATGTAATTTACTCCTAAGTACGGAAACTAATTTTCAGTCATTTTTCAATCAGACGGAATAATAATATTTATATTTCTTTTATTTTTCAAAAATGCTATCAGGGGTCTTTAATTCGCTTAATATGCCACCAAATCATTTAGTTTCACTGAAAAAGGAAAAAAAAAATATTATTCAGACATTTTTGGGTCAAACTGTTCTGGAAAAACAATCCCCACAATCTCTTAAAGTTTAACTGTTCAATATCTTATCGAATTTAATTTTTCAATGTGATAACACAATATAAAATTGAATGAAACTTTAATTAAAACCAAATTGATGGCCTTTGATTTTAATGTGACTTTTGTATGTAAATTTTAAAAATATTGGCTACGTACGTCAAAACATTTTCACAAATTTTTCCTTTTTATATGAATCTAACGACAATGATTTGTATATTCAATGATTCAGGTTTGTTATGTGGCCTTGTGAAAAAACTTTATGATAATAATTTTGTCCTCAATGTTTTTTTCTTTCACAGAAATTTGGTTTTCAGTTAAAGAAAAGACCATTTTTTAATTATATTCTTTTGGGGGCGTTAAATAGGAAAGGGTAAATTTTTAAATGCGTGCGCACACCCCGGGGGCCCCCAGGGTGGGAAAAACCTTTGTCAAAAAATACAGAACGGGACAAATCTTCGCCCTTCAAAATTTGCAAAAAATTTTCTCTTCATTTCCTGAAGAAGGGGACACCGGGTTTTTAACCGGAAGCTCTCGATCCGTCGAATGCTCTACCCTGAGCTATAACCCCCCCGTCGTAACCGCTTTGCGTTCGTAGGAACAAAAACTTTTTCTGGGAAAAATGCAGAACGGGGCGATTTCCCACCTTCGACCCCCCTCTCCAATTTTTGGTCCCTTTTTTCCCTGTGCGGGGGGGGTTAAATTTATTTAAAACGTGATTATCTCAGGTTTTGGGTGGTCCGGGGCTGAAGGTTAGGTGGTTCAACTCTGTTGTGACCGCCTTTCGTTTCCCCCCCTTGGAAAAAAATTTTTTTTTGGCAAAAGTTTTTTTTCACAAATAAAATAATTTTTATTTTTACTGTTAATTTGATATCTTGAATTGTAATAGTTGCTAATGCTTCGCATTTAGTGGTATTTTGAACTTGCAATTATTACAATTACACAAAAAGCGAAGCAGTGGGTGAGTCAAATTTTCTTATAAAAGGGTATTATGTACATATATTTAAGGTATATCTCGTAATATTTAAAATATAATGAAAATCAAGAAAACAAGTAAGATATATTACATTTTATGATTTTTTGGAAGTTAAGATGCATTTTTAAAATGTAAAATCTGGTGTTGGTAATGAGACAAATGCCATTTGAATGTATTTGGGCTTCAAGTGAGGCAATAAATCAATAATTGTTTTACTACATACTTGATGATACTTAAAACCACTTAAATCACTTTAATTAAAAGAAAACATTGCAAAATTGTTTTCCTAAAATTAGTAAAGCCCTCATATCCAAAAACTAAGCATACACTTGCGAAAAATTTAAAAAACACTTGAGAAAATTCTAAGCATTTCTTTCGCCTTAACGTGATCTAAACAAAAATAGTATTTTAATCTGAATAAATTTTATGATTAACTCGATGTGTGTTTTTAAGTTCTAATCTTCCTTGATTTATTTTATATTACGTGATATTTCGAAATAACACAAGAGCATGATAAATGTAATAGCATTTTTTCCGTAGAATTCAATAGCTGAAATTGAACTTCTAGTATTATCTTAATGAAATGAAGCATTGTCATGAAATTGTCTTAAGTATAGCAAAAAAAATTAGTAAAGCACAAAAATTATTACGTGACAAAGGAAAAAATTCTGTATCAGAATTACAGGGATCTCGAAAGCAAGCAATATTAAATTTTAATTATATAATGCAACACAAAATGTAACAATGTGAAAACTCTATAATAAACGCAACAAGATATACTGTTATATGAAAAATCTGTAATATTGAGTGACAAAAAGTATACAAGTGAAACATCTGTATCAACTATTAATTTTTTATGAAAAATCGAAGAAGAATTAAAGAACGAAATTTACTAATATTAGTATTGGTGAAATTTGATGTTTAAAAAGGCCCAATGAATAAGATTCTTCAAACAAATTTTTTTTAAAAAACAAATTATTGTACGGATATTTTTAAATCATGGGTATTTATATACTCGAGCAATATTACTGTTAACAAATATGCATTTTTTAAAAGAAAACTTTTAAAAATCAAAATTTGATATCAGTGAGATGCCTGGATCACTTAGCTAAAATCACGTGATTGCCTTTATCATGCTACTGTGACATCACATAAATTTACTTATTTTGGCAATGTATCTCGTAATTTGAATCTCGATTAAGCGATGAGAAGTCACCTGAGCTGACATTCTACTCTCCAAATTTCTACACTACACCACATGGGGACTTTTACCCGTCAGATATAACGTGAATCACACACAACCTCTGTACATGATTAATAGTATCATGACTAAAATCGTGATTGGAAGAAACAACGCCACTCACATTACTTTAAATACACGATTAATAACCTGATCTCTCCAGATGGGAAAGAATGTTCAACTGTATTCTAACAATTTCTCTGTTTTAATTGTAGATCAAAGAGATTTATAAATATCGGATACATTTATTCTATTATACCAGTTATTAAAGAAAAATGGTTTTTATACGAAATAAATAATTTGTTCATTTTTCAAAAAAAAAGTATTTTTTTTTATTTATTTATTGGACAACCTTTCTTTTTAAAGGGGGTTTATCTCCCCATATTGTATCAAATTTCTTTTTTTGAAGGGAAAAAATACCAAACAAAATTTTCATTTTAAAAAAAATTACTTTTCATTTTAACTTCATTCAAAATCTCACAATTATATAATTTCATATCAATATTTTTTCCCCAATGAAACCAAATTTTTTAAATTTAAAGGGGTTTTTTCTAAAACATGTTGCATTAATAGGGGGTTAAGTTTTTGAAAACGCATCACTATTAAGACTTAAGAAAATATGTATATCACATTTTGTTTATACGATTGGGCAATATCTTTTTTCCTTTATACCTCTCATAAATATCAACGAAATAATTTAATTAGATAAAATATAGCTTGTGTTTTCTCATTGTTAAAATGGTCATAACAGATAAACAAAAATAGCTACAAATAAAAAAAATTTTAATAAAATATTCCCAATTTAAATTAATAAAAATTGATTATTTTCCAAACCCTTTTTTGTATTTTTATATCATTCCCAGCTTCTTTATATTCTTAGAAATATTGAAAATTAAAATTCATTTAAAAAAAAATAAATTATTAATCAAAAAAACATATATATATATATATATATATATATATATATATATATATATATAAATATATATATATATATATATATATATATATATATATATATATATTTTCTATATAAAATATAAACAAATACTAAAAATTACTAATATTTTAATTTTTAAAAAAACACTTTCACATAAAAAATTGGGTTTAAACATTAATAATCAAGTAGTTCTAGATAATTACACGAGGAAATAAAAATATAATGAATCATTGAAAAAGGTTTTTTTTAATTTTTGAAAGCATTTACACTAAAAGCATTTATTTCATATTATTGGATAAGTGTTTATATGAATCTCCTTTTTCAATTAACATCAATTATATTTATTTATAAAAATTACTATTTTTTCAAATGTTTTTTTTTTGAAACAGATAAGAAATACTTATAAAATAAAACAATCCTTCTTTAACTTGAAAATAACTTGTCATTTGTGTATTTTCGTGAAACGTAAACTGTTAATATTCTCGTTTGAATTTTAAATTGATCTGTCTTTGTCAAACATTCTATATTTTCTATTAATTTATTCAGTTACCATCAATTATAAACACTTAAATCAGATTTTAATAATTAATAATAGGTCTTTATAAAATGCTTTGATAATTAGTGCAAATTGTATGTTACATGAATCACTTGAATAAAATAACGAAAATCAATAATTACAGCATACTGCATACATTCAAGTGATACCTAAAAGGGAAACGCAGTGTGTTCCAAAGAAATGAAGTTAAATAATTGAAGACTGCCTTTACATCAAATCTATACATGCATTGGTTTTTCCAAATTTTTACTGAAAAATCATCAACAATACTGAAATAATAATTGCTTAAAATTAGGACCAAATTGTAAGTATTTTTATGATTTTTTGGGTAAAAACTGTAATATTCGCAAGCAACGCCGTCACTTACATTATAATACCTTTAATGGGAACTTTGGAAACATTGGCGATACAATCAAGTTGGCATCATTTTTGGTGAATTGGCGACCATGTTGGCAATCGTTTCGGTGACGTGACGACGATATGGATTATTTCGAAAATTTCTGGAGAAATGTATAATGTCATGAATATGACATAAATAAATTTTTAGAAAGCGTTGAAAAGTAGCCGCGCCGACTGTAAAGAGCTCACCAAAACTAAGTCAGTATTACTTCAGTTGCTGAAGAGTTAGTTCACTAGCGAATGGTTGCTTTCGGAAAATCTGTTATCATTAAGTACTTGCATTTTTAGACACTGATAGCTGCTCCTGAGCACTGCAGAAGGTATGAAAAACTTTCAGGACATTGTGCGAATTTTTTACCTGTATCATGTATTTAAAGTTTGTTTCTCTACAAAAAATTTCATCGCTTTTAAGAAATTGTGTTACTCTTTGGGACTGATTGCATAGACCAAGGAATCCTGTTCTACGCAAATATATGCATATATATATCCCTGTTTTTTAATTTATGTCACAAAAATAAGAGTGATATTATAGTGTATCACATTAATTATGCTTAAATTGATATGTTGGATACTTTTAATGAAATCTTTAATGAAATAATAATTTCCTTTGAAAACATAAATATGTATTGCGATGTAAATTTTTATTTGCATGTATGACAGTAAATGTATCATACATATTTTCATATAATTGTATAGAATATTCGTACATATATTTCATTAAGATAACCATTTATCGTGAAGCATATGTATGCCTATATTGTTCTTATTTTAGAAAAGAATTAATTAAGGCTAGTTAATAGAAGCATATTTTGCGATAAAAGGTACTTGAGGAAATTATATTATGCTTGATTAGCATAGAAATTGTTTATTCTTCTTAATTTTAATTATCTTTGCTTCCAATACACATTTCCTAATTAAGAGCAGCTTCGAAAATTAATACAGCATATACTGTAATCCTTTTACTTTTTCTATTACGTAATAACTAAATGGAATAAGGATATTTTCCCGCTAATAATCCTCCTTGGGAAATATTCTGCCTTAAATACCGTGAAAATTAAAAATTATTTTTCGTACGTTCCTTATTCAAATAAATTATTTTTTAGACTGTGAATTCTTTTTCAAAAACCAGATATTGTTGACGTGAGTAATTAAATCATATACATAAACATTTGTGCATGAAATCGCTTTATTCAAGCAATCTGAATTTTTAAAATAGAGTTATAAACACATGTTTGGTGAAATAATCAGGACATTCTTCCCAAAGTCAAATTTATTTATCCACTTCTAAGGATAGTTATTGCTTTAAAACTTGGACAAATATAAATTCAACCAAATAATCGTTTTCTCTTTTAAAAGTAAGGTCAGAATCATTTTCTCATTTAAAGTGAAATAAATCTGGATTTGCGCAACTGTGAATGACAGGAAATTATCAACCCTTCTTCGAAGTGAAAAGTAATTTTTATCTAAAGGGATATCCTTTCAAGTTCACAATTTCTTTGACAGTCAAAACAAGAAATATTTCAGAGCTTGCAATCCATCTTTTCTCCGATTTGATGATGTGTAGCAACAATTAATTGGAACCTACCTACGCAGAAAATATGTTCTATGGTATGGAAATTAGCAGAAAAATAATTTAAAATAATAATTTCGAAATTTAATACTGCCTCAAACGGGTTGTATTTTCGAAAAAATGGCAAAAGACTTAATTTTGGTTAAAAGATTTTAGACTAAAAACAAAATTATTTTTTACAACATAAATAATCAAAAAGAATTATTATTAAAAACTGAGTGTTGTGTAGTGTGAATAGTGCTTTGTATCATTTCACAACCCCAACTCTATTTTAGCATCGGCAAATCAGTAAGTCCGATCCAAGCTTTCTTCCATCTTCCACTTGGTCTTTCACTCTAATTTCGACAGTAAGGTTTTTTTTAAAAGAACATTTATTACTAAAGAAGCTATTTAAAGTTATAGATAATTTTTTTCTTCTAACTATTTAATATGTATCCTCTAGTGGTAATAAATGTTAAAAAAGTACTAAAAAATACCAGTGTTTCTCTTTAACAAAAATTACTTTGACTTTTTATTACAAAAAAGCTTAAATACTTAAATTTCATGACCTTTGTGGCACTACTTAATACAAAATCTACTAGCTTATTTTACTTTTCTCTTTATCTATATACCAAAGGAGAGAGAGAGACATTTTTCTTCTCATAGTACAGAGTTTCTCAAACTGTGGGGCGAGCCCCCCTGAGGAGGAGTGATAATTCTACTAAAGGGGCAGAGCCTAATGAAAAATCAAAAACAAAAGATCATTTTTAAAAAATATTAATTTACTAAACGTAAAAAAATACATTCCGACATAATATAAAATAAAATATACTTTGACACTGATATAATACATTTATAAATGTATCAGTACTGCAGTAAAATATAGTAAGTTAAGAACAAGTTTAAAAAATAAATACCAGTGACTCTATGGGCTTTGTCGTGTATAAAATTATACATAAAAATTAACAGTTATTTTGATGATTCTCTCGTGCGCTTTATAATTAATCCTTTAACTGCCGATTAAGAGTTACACGATTCGCTCCCCAATGCCATTGTTTTCCTCGTAGGCGAGCGTATGTGATGTATGAGGAGGGAGAAAAGGAATAAATAAGCAAAAAAATCTTCTGAAATATAAATTAACCCTTCACAAACACTGTCAAGTTCATTTTAATGCATTCTAAAGCCTTCGGAATAATTTTATGGATGGCAGTGCACAGAAGAGATCGCACTTCGGAAAGACGTATATATACGTCAGCACCAGTGGCGTACACAAGTGGAATGTCCTGGGTGTCCGGACCCCTCCCCCCAAAGCCCTTGCTTTTTTTTCCGATTGGTTATAATTCTAAGTATATAATACGTAAAATTTAATTAAATATTTTTTATTAATGATTAATTTTATTAATTAATGCTAATTATTTATTCAATAATTAGTTTTATACTGTGTTTTGTCTCTGAAAATCGACAAAATCAAAAATAGCATGATACAAGAATGATGAACTTTCAACCCCGAAACCCCCTCCTTGAAAAATCCCTGAGTGCGCTACTGGTCAGCACTAATGCTTCAACTGAGTGAGACGACTATATACGGTGGTACTTAGCAGAATTGTAGTTATAGCGTCAATGTACATTATTACTGAACTAAATACATTGTTATTGTATGAGGGAGGGCGCGAAGAAAATTATGATTGAATATTGGGTCGCAAGAACTGAAAGTTTGAGAAGTACTGTCATAGTATATTTCGCATCTCTAGAAAAAAAATTCAAGCCACTCTAGTGTAATAGTCGTATGAGTATATCTGGTTTAAATTAGTTTAAACTCTTTAAATGGAAATAATCCTCAAATTTCTTTAATATAATATTAAAATCCTTAGGCACCATTAAATCTCAGTGGTGCTATCCCATGCAAAATATTTGAGAGATAAAAAAAGTATAAATCAATTTTATTTTGAATTACAAATACCTAAGCCAAAGCAAAGCATTTCATTTGCATATTTATAATAGTTTTTAAATTCCGATATCACTTACTGATATGAAGTACTTTCTAGTTCTCCTTGATAGGTAGATTTCGAAATAATAAATGTTTCTTTCCCACTAAGAGGTCTTTTCTCGCTAAAATTAACTGGGAGATGAATAAAAGAAGATTAAATTTTACGCTCATTAAATATTTTCTTTCAATGCAACATTCCAGCGGAAAATCAATCACATCAGCCGATGAAAGGAAAAAAGAAACCAATTGTCATTGATTAATTTCCCATAAGGATTTAAATCAGTCAAACCGTTAATAATTTGCATTTTTATAGAATATTTCAGATTCTGTAGAAAGGGATGGAATTAAAAAAATGACCATTATGAACACAAAATTAAATTCTCTTGTAATGTAAATCATTCCATCAATTAATTAGGTTTTTAAATTAATGTAGCAAAACTATTCTTTTAATTAAGAAAAGAACATTTTTATGTTGACAAAATCTTTCCAAGGTTGTTGGTTTTTTTTTGAAAATATACGTTTACAAACAGTGTCAAATATATACCTATATTTTCATATGTATTTTTTAGAAAATACAGTTTTCTCTGAAATATTATCTAAGATAGAATATACCATGTCTTGTTTCTTTAATTTTATATAATACAAATTTAGTGTAATTGAGTTTAACTTCAGTTTTTTCCTTTTACATATTAAATTTTAAACTGATTTCTTAAGAGAGCATTTACTTAAAATCATATGTACAGCTATCTGAAGAATTACATCTCGTGTTAAAATAAAATAGTTATTAAACTGGGAGAAGTCGCACGCTCGTGGTCGTGTGGGGTTGAAGTCACCCAAATCTTTTTCTTTTTGTAATTATTTTTATAGTACACATGAAAATCGTAATTCCAGTGAATAATTTAAAGGCAAAAGTCGCCGACACTTTTCGCTAACATTACAGGAATGATATTTGCTGGCAAAGCTCTATCATATTTTGTTCAAGTTCTTGAAGTTTTATTGTATTTTGATGATCGACAAATAGCATGTTGAACTGTTTCTTGCATGTGTCATTTTGACAGGGTGCAGTGCGTCTTTTAGTGCAGTGATCCGCAACCTTTTTATCTCCGCGGACTTGTCAACGTTTGTTAATTTTACCGCGGCCCGCTGGGAAGGAGGACGTTGATTGTTCATATTTTGGACTGTTTTGATTTAATAATTTTAATTTAATTGTATATTATCGTGACTTTAGAATAAAATATAGTTACTCCAAAAAATGAATATAAAGGATTTAACAAGGAATATAAAGTGATTTTCATAAAATGTAGCCCAAACCCAAGAAAAATATACCATAGTAAATGAAAGGGAAATAATTTAATATTTCTTGTGCGGACCGGTAGTATTTGATCCACGGACCGGTACCGGTCCGTGGACCAGGGGTTGCGGAACACTGTTTTAGTGCACTTGGGGCTTCATATCTTTTCTGGATGGAATTTTTTAGGTAGCAATTGCAAATTTTCTTTTCGACTCAAATGTTTCATGTTCATCGCTTTGCTCAAATTTATTTCATCTGTCCTGATTAATATCCCTTATTTCATCAGGTTCTTGATTAGTTTCAACTTCCTCCAATATATTATCGCAGATGCCTATTTCTTTTTTTATATGTATATATTATGTTCATTTACATTTATAAACAATAATGAGTCATACAATACAGCCATCAAAACTACTAAGTCGTTCAAAGGGGGGAAATATAGCTCAGGGGTGTCTAACCCGAGGGGTGTCCGAGGGCCCGCCTTGAATAATTTTGCGGCCCGCGCGATTCTTTACCACTTTACAAAATTCGACTTTTTTGTACAATATTTTTGTTTAAAATTTATTTATTTATTTACTTGTAAAAATAAATCCCATAACTATTATTATTTTATCACGTAGCTTCTGTTACTGCGAATCTCTACTTTTTTTTTTCTTTTCTAAATTGAAATTTAACAAACATTAATCGTGCTCAAACTTAACGCACGAAAATCTGCACCTTCAGTTACGATACACAAATACACATGCATTGAGATCGACTTGCAAAAACTAAGTGAAAGAGTTGAGAAACAGATATCTCACTAATTAAATACATTAAACATTATTTGATCATTGCATTATTATTGTTATATTATCTATGTTTGTATGCATGAAAAAAATGAAAACAATAATAATATATCAGTAAGTTTTAAATTTTCCTTCCGACAAGTGATCTAAATCAAATATAAAGATATATATTTTTATAAAGGCCCGCGGGATTGTAAAATTCTTCCGAAGTACCCGTGAGGTCATTTGGGTTGGCCACCCTGATGTAGCTTGTTCATAGAAAATATTTTGGAACAAAAGTGGTCGCAGGGTGAACTCAGTCAATCGAAGTACCTTAATATTTTAACAAACGTTTGCAACTCCCAAAAATGAGGGAGATATGAGACAAATGCAGTTTAGTTCGCATGAAAACTGCTATATAGAATGATACTTACAAGGTCATTCGTAACAAATAAACAGTTTTCCCACACAGAATTAAAGATTTCATGAGCCTGGAGTGACTCTGTGCCCCGCGTGATCTCTCCAGGGTTAAGACGCTATCAAACATTTCATTCTAAATCCAAACATTGATTTCTAGATCCAGTACCTATTTTGGTAAACATAGGAAGATTTATATGCACATATATAAATCAGCCCAAAATACATTGTAAAAAAACTACTTAAAATGTGTATAAAAAGTCGAATAAAAAATTCATTTTGCAATTTTAGTATTCGAAAAAATTTTACTAATAATGAGCATGAGAAATTCTTATAGGAAAATTTCATCAAATAATTGAACAAATTTTATAATATCTCAAAATTAATACCTCAATAGAAAAAGAGCTATATATGGGAATAAAGAAAAACAAAATGAACAAAAATATTATGAATTCTACACTTCAGGAATCGGTTTTGGACATATATTACTTTATCTTCGTAGTAGTCCCTTATTTTTTAAACTTGTGAATGAAAATATTAAATTAAATATAATTCTAGGAAATTTAACAAAATCACGATAAATTAGCAATCCCAGATAATAAAACATATTGAAAAAGCAAGTTATACATTTCTTAAGTCCTGAGTAACAAATTCAATATTGATTTATTTAGAAGCAACTCACTTATTAACTCATTACGCGATCTCCACTACGATCTTGAAATTTAGCATGACATGTTCCTTTTGTTGAGCAGAGGTCAGCTGAAAAAACTGTTTTGCGAAAATCAATTCCCTGAGGGGTTAAGGGGTCATTACAGATTTAAAAAAATCCTGTTTTGGAATAGTTAGACCTAGAGATTTCAAATTTGGCAAGTATGTCTCTTTAATTGAGTAAAGATCCGCTAAAACGAATATCTGAGGAAGTCAATTAAGGGGTCTCAGGGGTGTTAAATTTTTCTAGAGGTCTGAAAATATAAACAATTTTCAAACAGGTATAATTCTTTTAAATTTAAATTAAATGATTCGAATCTTTTACACATTATTTATAAAGAATGGGGCTTCAGAAGAGTATAGAATGTTTAAAATATAATAATAATTTTAAAAATCATAAGCATATGAAAATTCTATGATAAATATTAGAGTATTTTTTGCGTTGCGCACGCTATTTTCTAAAATAGTAGCTTTTGAGTATTACTAGCTATAAGTTTAAGAAAGGATAAATAAGTTAAATGTATTCTCATTACACTGTAGCTATTTTTATATAAATGGGAATAATAACTTACATATTTTTTAATAAATAAAAAACATACATTTTTAAAAATATTTAAAAATTAATTTTTTTCAAATTTTTGAAATAAAAAAGACTAAAATACTAAAATTAGGCAGGGCTTAAAGGTATGATGCATTTTAAAATTTAAAAATTTTAACATCAGATTACTATTTTAGAAAATGGCTGCGCAACACAAAAATACTTATTATTTATATAGAATTTTCATATGCTTATGATTTTTAAAATTATAATTATATTTTAAACATTTTATATTTTCTGAAGCCCATTCTTTTATAAATAATATGTAAAGATTCGAATCATAAATTTAATTTTAAATGAATTATACCTGTTTAAAAAATTGTTTATATTTTCAGACCTCTAGGAAAATTTAACACCCCTGAGACCCCTTAAGAGGGAGGAGGGCGGCCACATATGTAAATAATAAATATACATATGTTTTAAAAATGCAAGACCTATTCTTTTAAATCAAGAGGTCAGTGCTAAAAGAATATTTTTTAACAAACTTGAAAGATTAAGGTATCCGACTACGTTCGGAATCGTGATTTTGAAAAAGCGTATAAATGGATAATATTTATGATATTTAGTGTCACTTATAGATTAGGAAATGTATATAAAATTGTTTTAAGAATAGTATTCAGAAATTTTTTAAAAGTAAATATTTTGGCAAAAAATGAACATAGAATGACCAATTTTCAAAATATTCTTCTTTTGGGAAAAATGCTTCTATTATAATACATTTGCCTGTTTAAAACTCTGACATCTCTACAGAGGCTCAACTAAAATTTTTTGGGAAAATAAACTTAGAAGGGGGTTTATCCATTTTTTCTACAACAGGGGAGCAAATTTTAAGAAAAAAACGCCAATAATTATTTCAATTGGCTATAAGTCTGAAAATAATGTAAATTTTTTCAAAAAATCATATTGAGCCTCTGTACAGGGGTCGAGCTATATACAGGCAAAATAGTATTGTTGAAGCATTTTTCAAAAGGAGAACATTTTTGGAAAAAAGATTATTCAAGTTAATTTTGCCGAAATATAGTACTTAAATAATTGTTTTTGTCAAAATGTCCTTAAAGCAACTTTATACATGTATTCTAATCAAAGTGACACTAAATATCATGAAAATTATCCATTTATGCGCCTTTTTAAAATCACGGTCCCAAACGTAGTCGGATACATTAATGCTAGATTGAGAAAACAATAACCTACAAAAACTAATGAATAGTCTCAAAATGTGATAAAATACACAGAGAAGCAGACTATTTTGTAATAATTTATTTTTCAGCTGACACTTATACACTTCTAAATACCAAATACTTCTTGGGAAACGAAATATTTATTTACGAATTAATATAAATATTTTTATGACCATCATTTTTTTTTCCGTGATGCTAATTTTATGAAAAGTTTTAATTCTTTCAAAGCTTATCCAGTTCACATGGGTTATAACAAATGGAACTAAAAGTAAAGAAATCCATAAATATAAAAATAACTACAATAAAGCATGTGAATATATTTCTTTCAAATTCTTTTGGAAAAATATTACTTTATACTGAGTGTAAAAGTAAGAAAATATTCCTTATAATATTGGAATTTGTCATGCACATTGATCCGAATTAATTATTTAGTCCAAAAGAAATATATTTTAAGAGGCTGCAGATAAACCAAAGCTTCAGAACATCTATTTCCTCTCTGTACCATATCTTGATATTACTAACCTCATGTGGAAAAATAATAAAAGCAGATTAAGAACAGAAAGGACAGCTGTAGATATACGCTCTAATAATAATGGATATGTAAAAATGTAAAATATTATTCGAGGCTATAAAGGGTTTTTTAAAGATTCAGACTGAAAACTTCTATGATATTTAGCTTTGTAAAATTATAAGACTGGAAGGCATTTTTACAAATAAAATGAAAATATTTTATTTGAAGTCAACAGTGATCTAACTGAAAACATGGAGTTTTTAACAAAATGTAGCAATTTACATTTAGAATATTCCTTTTGAAATTTATAATAACGATTTAAAAAGTACAATAAAAAGATATTCGAAATTATTAGACGACATGAAGGAAAATAAAGTTTAACGGACTTTAAGGTATCCGAATACGTTCGCAACCATGATCTTGCAAAAGCTTACAAATGGATAGTATTTATGATATTTAGTGTCACTTAGATTAGAAAACGTATATAAAATTGTTTGAAGATGATTATTACAATAAAAAATTATTTAAGTGAAAAGTGAAAATTTTTGACAAAAAATTAACATAGAAGGACCCATTTTCAAAACATTCTCCTTTTATGAAAAATGCTTCTTTTATAACAATATTTTGCGTATATATAGCTCAGACCTCTGTTGAGAGGCTGAACTAGAATTTTTGAAATATATAACTTAGAAGTGGATCTATATTCATATTTTACTACAACAGAGGGGAGAAATTTTAAGAAAAAAACACCGATAATTGTTTCAATGGGTCGTAACTCTGAAAATAATGTGAATTTTTCAAAAGTCCTAGTTCAGACTCTGCGGAGAAGTCTTTACTTTATAGAAGCACAAAACATTATTATTGTAGAAGCATTTTTCACAAAAGGAGAACGTTTTGAAAAAAAGTTATTCTAAGTTAATTTTTTGCCAAAATATTGTATTTAAATTTTTTTTTTTTGTCATAATGTCCATAAAACAATTTTATACATGTATTCTAATCCGAATGACACTAAATATCATGAAAATTATCCATTTATGCACTTTCTTAAAACCACTGTTCGAACGTAGTCGGATACCTTAAAAATGTACCCCGATTTTTCTGATTAAGTGCAAAACATCCATTATCATCTAGTTATGCGTAATTTTTTTAGAAAGATACCGATACGTTGTCCCATTTTTCCATGATGACTGTTTCCATTTCTTTTGTTTTATGATACCACACGCGCATTTGGCGAGAACTTATGCTTGGCGAGAAAGCAACGCCATAAGTTTCCAGTGGCTTAAGTCAGGACTAATGTTTGGCCAAGAGAGAGAGGTATAAACATTAATCTTTTCTCATTTGAACCAATATTTTGTTGATTCAGATGTCTCACAGGAAACATTGAACTTCCATTTCGTTTCTCTTAAAATGTACCCTGAAAGATATCAGACTCTCGTATACCATAGATCCGTCATTCTGCCATCATTTTTCGTGAATCGCATTCTCCTACATACTTGAAAGTGTTTCATACCATAACATAATCCCTTCCATCTGCCTACGGTAAAATTCACGAGATTTTTTCCCTTAAGTCATCTCAGAAGTTCGGACCATCTAAGTTAAATTTTTTATCATCCTAAAATAGTATTTCTTTCTATATATAGTTCAAGTACATGGCATTAGTGACCAACTTTGGATGAACTTTTTATGATGTTCCAATAGTTGTGGTGGTTTTTCTCTTAATACGAGAAGATTAACACAGACATTTGACTTTAAAATTCCTCTTACAGTTCTGTGAAATAGTTGTTTATTTGTCTGATAGAGGTTACTTTATAAACAGAGTGGTGGTATTCGTTTTTTTTTTTAATTTTTCTAAATTTGTTTATCATTGGGAGTTTATTTATAGTTGTGTTCAAATCTTTTCTGCATTCCATACAATTCCTTTTTACCTTAAAACAATGCGAAAATCAGTTTTAGAAGGATTAAAGATTTTTACTTATTATTCAGATTTTTCTTCCCGATGCGGAAACAAACCTTTTTTGGTCTCTAATTCATTCAGTTCCATGCCACGAGGCATTTTATGATAATTTGAAAAATTAGATTCAACTTTGACGGTCTGCCTGTTTAATATTTCAGAGTAAGTTGTAAAAGTTTATTAAAATTAACATGAGCTAAAAAAAATAAATAAATAAAAATTGGAAGGGAAAACAATAGTTTTATCATACATATTTCATGAAAATTTACATTATAAACAATTGTTTTGTTCGAATAATAAAATAAAGAATATTAAAATGATTATAGTTTTAAAGAGGCAAATTATTACGCTTATTTATCAAGTCAAATTTTATTTCAACTATCTGTTTTACGCATAATCATTAGAACTGTTATAAGTATTTCTTACTTTAAACATTTCTATGAAAATTAAATTTTTTTTAAAAAAAATTAATAATATCAGACATATGTTGCAGTAATTTTCATATAAAATAATAATTCATTCCTAGATATCAGAAATTATCGTTCTCTTTCATGTGTTTTATCTCGTCTTCGATGGTGCAGTACATGCTACTTTCTCAAAATGGGGAACAAAGGATATTTATCACTTACTTAAAGAAAATGGGAGAAATTCTTCAACATTTTCAAAGAAAAATTTAAATCATTCTTATATC
Source organism: Trichonephila inaurata madagascariensis (assembly GCA_019973955.1). Taxonomy (NCBI): domain Eukaryota; kingdom Metazoa; phylum Arthropoda; class Arachnida; order Araneae; family Nephilidae; genus Trichonephila; species Trichonephila inaurata. The sequence goes on from BMAV01004159.1 coordinate 24,130, forward strand.
TTACAAATACGAGAATTTATAAAATTAAAAAAAATATCACTTTAGAAAATTGTCCGCTATATTGGGCCATAATAGTTACGTCTGTAAATTAGACGGATAAACGTTATAAATAAAAAAGAGTATTTCCCTAAAAAACATTTTTTTGTACCGATTTAGTTTTTGTCCCTTATTAATACTTAAAGAATATTTTAATTTTGTGTTGTTATAAATTAAAATTGTTAATTGGATTATTTGTATTGTTAAAAAAATGTGTTGACTACTAATTATCAATAGTGTTGCACTATATCTACGTAAGAGCATTACTTGTTTGTATAGTTTAGTTCAAAGCGAGTGGCTGAAACTTTTGAAAACAAATAAAACAGATGAAATGATCTAACTGAAACAAAAGACAAGTTGTAAGGCATCTTTTGAAATATTTGTATAGTTTATTTATATATATAAAAAGACGATAGATTCTTTGGGAAGGAAATCTTTCTGATGATAATCATGATATACAAAAAGTCCTTTCATTCAATCAATGACAATCGTGGATCGAAGAAACCAACAATCAGTGTTGCGTAGTTTGATATGAAACTATTACTAAACGATATGAAAAGGCAAAAATAAAGTTGCAGATTTTTCAATAAAAACATAATGGAAATCGCTTAACACAAAATTGAGGGGACTGAAATATTTTTTTCGTGTTAAGGAATATTGAAGAAAATCATATTTTAACAAACTTAAGTTTATTAGAGTTTATTCTATTTAAACAGATTTGTACATATGCATGTCATTTGTAAATATCAAAGAAACAAAAACATTCACTAGACCTTATTGAAATTCGATACAAAATTTTCAAGTTTTATGAAAAACAAAACATGTATTGAGTTCATGGAAAATAATCTCATATTTTCCTATGTATGGTATTTTTTAGCATCAAATTGTCAACAAATTATTCGGCGTCGTTCATTCTGATATTCATTTCCCCCATAAGAATGTGCATCTAAATAACTGAACATACTTTTCATGATGTTCCTCATTTCGGCTGGAACAGCATTTACATTTTTCATTTAATTTTCAATGTCGGAATCTGCATCAAAGATATTTTTAAGTTTTTATCAGACAGCAAAATGTCTTTATCAGCCATAATTTTGGATATATATGTAATATAAAAATAGATATATTATTTATAAGTTTTAACCTAGAATTTGGGAAGATGCAAGATCATGAAATTTTGTCAGTTTTTTTCCCCCAGACACTAACCTTCCCTATAGATTGGTACCACCTCTGTCTAGGACAGAACCAATAGAACTAGGAGCTCCAAAAGCATGTCTTTTGGGAATTTCACCTTTCCTATCTCTTCCCGATTTTCCCTTATATAAATACCTTTGTTCCCAAGTCGGGGTTCTTTGCCTTGTAAAAGTATTGTAAAAACGTGCTTCAGTTTTTTCTTCCTATGAAAAAAACCCCGTACACTCAATAAAGATTTTTTAAAGTCCACAGCTGTCTTATTAGGTCATTAAAATGTGTCATATATATATGTACATTATCAACTTCTACTGCAACGAATTATTTCGATGCTATAGTAGGATAGTCGAATCCGGCAGGTGTTTTTCGTATTTTGTTTATTCCGAGAAGGGAATTCTTTTCATGTCAATCTGTTTTTGTTTCGTGTTATGGAAACAAAAGCATAAAATACATAGTAGCTTGTTAGGACCGTTGTATTATTTGTGTTAAGCGGTTTCGCGTTAAGAGTATTCCTTTGTATTTACAAAAATGTAATGAAAAATTGGAGGATAAATATTAGTATTTTCAGTCGGACCTCTATATAACGAAGTCGCTGAATCTCGGAAAAAAAGACGTTATATGGAAAATTCGATATATAGTGGTTCATCTTTTTTTTTTTAATATACTTTATAAACCATATAATAAAAATTTTAAATTCATAAACACTAAAAATTAAAAAAAGTAATTATTCACACTTTTTTTAAAATTAATATATGTTTATTTTATATATCTTACGTATCAAAGAAGAAAAAAAAAAAAAAAACTGCAAGGAAAACAAGAAAAAATAATGTCGAGGAATTCACTGCACTTTCAATACTAAGAAAATAATTTTATACTAAAATTAATGAACTATAAGAACATTTTATAATTTAAAGCATACAAGTAATATTAAACATACATTATTTTATAATTAGAACACAGGACAACTCCAATGAGGGTGAAAGAGGATATCGAAGATGCTTCTAGTGAACTAGGCAATGGGAGTTAAAGGTTGCACTTATTGGATGAAACGTCGAGAACTCTATTGCTCTCGGCGGGTTAGGATCTAATAAAACCAGTTCAAAATTTATGACCAACATAAAATGTATAAAAGTGAGAATAACTTGTAATTTTTTTCAGAAATACTTAAAAAAAGGGAGAACAAAAATTGAATCACAAAATAAAAAGTTCTTATATAGAAAATGCACTTCCCTATGGAGGGTTATTTTACAAGAAAATCGTGAAAGTTAAAGGGTTTCCCAAAAAAAAATTTCGCTTATAAAAAACCCCAATATAGAGGTTCGTTTTTAAGGGCCTTTTTTAATAATTGACCTTCTAAATTAAAAATTAAAACAAAAAGCTAATTTTCCTCCATTAAAAATATATATATATACTCTTTAATCAAAACAAACACTATTTTAAAACATTTAGGTTGCATATTATATTTGGAATGTAATACCCTTTAATAGTTGTTGAACAGTTTTTGGACTACAAAAAAAATGTTGCATTGAAAACCAAAACTACTACATCACCACCTGTTTTTAACTTATTTTAAACCAACATTAGAAAGAACTTTGATATCCCAATTATTTCATTATAGAGAGGAACTTTTTGAAAGTCAACCTATTTCCTGGTGGCCCGCATGACGCGAAGATTCTGGAACAGGGCCAGGCATTTGAGTCTTTTTCCGGCCTTGTCTGAAAATGACAGACGGAAGCAGCCATTTGATCCTCATCCATAGGGGATCATTAATTTTGAAGAGCTGTCTCCCTGTTTTTTAATCGTTTCCGCGAATCACGACCCGATAGGGGTGGGTTTGTTTTCATTGCATGCTGTTTGTCAACATTGACGGACACTGCTGAGAGACAAGTGTAGCATTGTGATTTCTTTAAAAAAAATTGCTTCATTTCTGAGGCATGATTCAATCACGTAAAAATGTAATTACATATATTCTTAAGTTGCGTGGAATTTCTTCGCCAAATGAGTACAATTATAATTATATAATGGTTTAAAACTGTTGAAAAGTAGAAAAAAAGGGAAGATTTTTGAATTTTAATTACATATAAGTGCCAAACTTGGGGGGCCCCCCCTACGGGGGTGATAACCTATAGGGGGGGGCATAATGAAAAGTCGAAAACAAAAGATAAATTTTAAAAAATTATTAACCCTTTATCTACCGCAATATGATTTACTGTCGTTTTTTTCAAGCAATATTTTTTTTTGAGTCACTACATTGAAAATTAAATCATATACAAAAACAAAATACCAATTTAGGAAATTTAATCCTTTAAAAAAAATTAATTAATTAAAATATTCAAATGTAAAATTAATTATATAAAATTTTTATTTAAAAAAAAATTTTTTTAAAATCTTTTTCCCGGGGTTTTTATTAATATAAAAAAAAGGGTAAAAACACTTCCCTTTAAAGAAAACTATTTTTTAAAACCCAAAAAATGAAATTTTTGGAATTTTAAAAACGCAATTTTTTGCTAAAAAAATTTTCCCCGCCTACCCCCCAAAAAATACTCTCATAGAAACCCGGGTTTCCATATATCGGAAGAGGGATTTCAAAGAATATTCCTGCAAAATATCGCCCGGGATTATTCTAAAAAGGGTTTTTTAATGTAATTTTCAAGGGAGTTTTTATAAGTACCATCGGTAGATAAAGGGTTAATTTACTGAAAGTAAACCAAAAAAAAATACATTCTGACGTAATAAAAATAAAATTTTTAAATTCACACCGATATAATTTAAACCCTTTTAAATATATCCCCTACTGGGTAATGCACTTTTTAATTTAAATTTTAAAAATACTGGTTAAAAAAAGTTTAATAAATACCAGTAACCCAAAACAGGTTTGTTGGGAAAAAAAATTATTAAAAAAATTTAAATTTTGGAAAAAATTTGAAATTTTAAATAAACCTTTCCTTAAAAATGGGAAAACCATTTTTTAAAAGGGGGGAAAAAAATTAAAAAACCTTCGGAAAAATAAAATTTTTTTAAAAAGCAAACTTTTTACCAAAGGGAAAAAGAAAAGATTTTCCGAAAGATGTATTTAAAATGTATAATTGATAATTAAAAAGAGGTGGGGTTTTTATACACCAGCGGCACTTAAGAGGTTAAAGTCATGTTGTAGGTTTAGCATCAAAGTATAGTTTTATATTGTATTCAATACATTGTTACTATATGGAGGAGGGGAGGTGCGATGAAAATTATAATTGAATAGTGGTTCGCAAATAGTGAAAGTTTACAAAGCTTAACCTATAATATTAATAAAAAGATTCATCAATTTTGCAATATGTATAAAGAACATTTACTTTTGGTTTCTAATAGAAAAAAAAATTCTGTTAATTCCGGCGTATAACGTGCACGGGTTAATTACGGGTGAGCGTTATACACCGGATATGAAAATAATAACTTTAAAATAAAGAAAATATTAGTTTTACAAATATTTTTCCATATACAGTCGGAACCCGATTAAACGAATTCATCGGGACAGAACAATTTGTTAGTTAATTAAGGGTTATTCGTTGCATCGGGATCCAAACAAATTCCATTTATTATTATTATTTAATTCCTACACTCTATTAGCTCACACTCTCTATATATTTATTTATTTATTTATCTTCGTGGAATTTTCAATCCTTAATAAAATACATTTTAAAGCGTTTGATTGAGCTAAAATTTTTATTACATTATTTTTTTTGGATGAAAAACGGGAATTTATTTATAATTAATAAAATTAATTAATTAAAATAATTTTCAAAAAATTACAAACTCAATATTTGGCATCTTTTTTGGGCGACTTACGACATTTTTGGCAACTTTTGTCAAAACTTTAAAAATTTTTTTTTTTCCCCACGTTTTAAGATTCAGTTGAACAGAAATTTTATATACACGATTGTTTTTGGATAACAATACGATATTTTAATGATAATTAATAAAAAACAATTACCCCTTAATTTGGGGTTCTGTCTTTATGTACATATGTATATTAATTGTAACTATTTAATAAAAAGTAGCTAAAATAAAATTTTTCTTTGTTGATCTAAGTAGGAATTGACTTAATTTTTTTTATATATATATTACTTGTTATTATTATTATTATCATTGCATTTACCTTTGGAAATTCTGTATGTAGCTAAACAAAAAATATTCATAGTTAGAAATTATATACTTCTTATTCAACAGCTATTGTGAAATTATTAAAATTTAAAAAAAAGTTTTTAAATTTTGCCTTAAATAGATGTTTGAAAATTATTTTGATTTCTGACTCGAAAGAGTTCTTTTCCGACTCTATGCAGAGAAGAAAATATCGCATCATTTACATCCTGTTGCATAAAAGAGATGTATATGTTTAACAATTTTCTAAACAATGTAAAACATTATAAAATGTAATAGTTTTGGTGGGAGTTTCATTATCGATTTCGCCGTTATAATTGCTATTCATTGTCTCTGTCAAATCAACAATTTTCTGAAGTTCAGTTGCACAGATAGACAGCCCGACATGAAATGTATCATAACCCTGTATCATAATACATTTTTGTTTCATAATGTATGCTCTGTTGTGGATTGAAATGAGATAAAAATTGAATTTCTTGTCCAACTTAAGACTCACGCGATAGAATACACTCATGGCTCAATCCATTAAGTCCATATTTTTCTAATAGAAACTAATAGAAAACATTTTCAACTGCTGAAATAATTCGTTATTTTGGGGATTATTATTTGTGAACGCGGTTTTTTTCCCTTCATTTTAACCGGATGAAAGAAAAAATTCGTTAAATAGGGGTTTATGAAATAGGGGTCCGACTGTATGTAATTTCTGTTTATTTAGAAGAAATGACGTACCTTATAAATTTTCATTATTATATGTATAACATGAAAAGTTCGGAGAAGTCATATTTGCAAATGAAAGGAACACTATGAACCGTTTGGAATTATTTAATATGTTACAGAAAGTATGACAAGTGTCAAGATTTGTTTGTGATTTTTTCCAAGATAAATTTTCCGCCTCGTACGTCACACCAAAAGAAGATAGGAAAGGTATGCAGAAATGCCCCAGAAAACTTGCCTCATGAAGCCAATTTTGTCACTCCACTTAGAGTTTTACTTATAGACGTAAACCATTGTTCAAAAACCTGGTATAATGCTACGAATAAAGGGCATTAAAAGATGCACAACGCATGTACATTTCAGGGTTTTTTCAAAAAAGAAACCGTCAGATAAAGTTTTACCGAAATTAATTAAAATCGGAATATGCGGTAATTAACCACGGCAAAGTTTTATCAGCAATAAACAGTTCAGGGATTAAAATTAAATTTATAAGAATATCTATTCTGAAAATATATTAAAAGTAAACAGTTTGTGTAAAAAAATAGTTGCGTTTCTAATTTTACCTATCATCAACTATAGCACACCCATGAAAATTAATTTTAAAGTGTATTAAACTATATTAAACATATAGTTTAACTCAATTAAAACAGGATAATATAAAGCATGTGTGTGAAAATAAATACTATTAACGTAATGTTCTGTGATACAACTTTAATTAACTCTAAAAATTCAAGACCATAAATATTTAATTTTAGTCGAAGAATGATTCACTATATTTATATACTTTCATTTGATATGTATTACATATGCATTTATTTTTAAGAAATATTCTCTAGGAAAATACACCTTGTGCCTATATGTATTGTGTGAGAGAAGTGCACGATTATTTTTACGCAATTATTAAAAATTAATAGTATTTATATCCCTGTAATAGTTAAATCAGGTTCATTCAGTATATAAAGGAAGAAATATAAAGTTGCAATTACTGTCTAATTAATAAATTAAAACTATTACGCTTTAAATTAATTATAGGATTAAGTAGTGCTTGAACAGAAATCTGTATGAAAAGTTTTAATTTAAGATGAGATGTCTGATTTTGTTAGTTTTATGATGCTCTGTTTAGTAAAAATGGTGTAAGAATTTATCCATGGGCATTCATTCCAATTTTACGGTATCCGAATACTTGCGACAACTTTTTTTTTTTAAAAATGGAGATATGGAGATTTTTTTGAGGCTTTTAGATTTATTTAGTGCATTTTAAGAAAAAAAAGGCTAAAATTAAGAGAAAATAAAATTATTATCACTAAAATTTGGGGAAAAAAAGGGGAAAAAATTGAAAAAAAGATTGCAAAAAGGGGGGCCTCCCTTTGACAAATATTAAATGAAAAAATTTTCTAAATTTTTTCAATTTTTTATGTATTTTTTTGCTATTTTTTTTTAAAAGACCTTCAGGAAAAAAAATTTTTAATTTTTTTCAAACACCTGCACTTAGTTATTATATGAAATTACTTAAAAAAACAGTGATTATATTCACATAAATAACTGTAAATTTTGTAATAAAACAGTGATTGATAATTCTGAATGTAAAACACTTCTACCGTTATACAGAACACACAGAAAAAATTTCAGCAAATTATTTTAAAAACTTTTTGAGGAATCGCTGTCCCCATTTAAGGTTTTCGAAAAAAAATACATTTCGAACAAATCGCATTTTAAAGTTTGACATCTTATGTAAAGTTACGGCATCTGCCTTTACTAGAAAACTTGTAGTTTTTGTTCCAATGAATGAAAAATATAAAAACCTTGGTATTTTTATAAAACTAATAAAATGGCCTATAAAATAAAATCCTAGAAAAATGTGAATTTTTTTTAAAAAAATCATGATTTTAGGATAGTCGGATACCTTAATACCAATATTGTTTCAGTTTTGTCTAAAATTTATTCTAAAGTAATATTACCTTTAATCCAAGCTATTCCTACTTCAATATGTAGATTTTATTCTAAAACGTTTTATTATGCACCATATTTTAATTTGATAGAAAACTTCAGATTTTAATTTAACAAAGAATTGCAGAAATATTAAAAAGTAGTATAATTAAAAAAATAAAAAAAAATAAATAATTCTGAAATTCATTATTTGAGAGTTCGGAAGTGTGGAAAGAGAAAGCGCTTTCTTTTCATTTGGCACAAGAGAATAACTAATTTCTTCACAAAATCGAGAGTAGTAATTTTATTCTTGAATTTACTTGTTAAAAGAGTATATTTACACCAAGAAACTCGCGGATTTAGAACATCATTTAAATTTATTTTTAAAAAAATTCTTTTAGCAGCAAGCATGTTATAGAGATTTTTTTTAAAATTAACATAAAAAGTTTTACATTGTTCATATTTTTAAGACGTAGTCAAAATTTTATTTGATATTGATTCGCGTATTATCTAGAATTTTTCATAAAATGGATATTACTGTAGAAGAAAATACTAAAAAATGTATTTACATTGTTTTTAAAATATTAAGCTCATTTTAAAAATTAGACTTACTTTTACATTTGCACAGGCATTTGCTTAGAAACATATATATTTCTAAGATTTCAAACAAAGATTTCCCTTATTTTCTAAAATAAAAACCTTTATTTTAGTATTATTTTTTTGCCAACGGCAAAAAACTACGAATTTGAAGTATTTTCACTAACACAAGCATAGAGAAAAATATTAACAATATACCTTATGAATATGTATGTAAGCTTAAAAAGTGTAACAGTTTTATTCTGCAGGCCTTCGAAAAATGTAAACTTTGTATTCAAAAATGCCACGTAAAAAAATATTTTTCCAAACAGAAACATACTCCGACTTTTAAAGAAAGAACGCATATATCTGAAGTGCAGACAAGAATTTGAGAAAAAACCATTGCGCCTGGTAAAAATTTTCCCCTTAAAAAAAAATGTCTTGTTTTAAAAATTTTTTAAAAGTGGTAAATGATTATTTTTTTAGTAAATGATAGGAATTAAAATATAAATTGAATAAAAACATTAATTCTGCGTTGCATTTTTCTCTCTACTTCTCTCCTTATCGTTCTCAATAACGTAAAATAAATCCATAATACTCAGTAAAGGAATCTATCTTAATAATTGCAAAACACTAAAAATAACTCATGTCAAATTGGAAATGATGATAAAAGGAATGTCTGGGAAGAGAAAATTTATTTCCTTATTAAGACATCATTGATAACAACACAAACCAATCTTACAATTGCAACAAATTGTTTCTAAGTAACAGAATTTCTAGTTATAAAGTTTTGCTCATCTTAAATATATGCTAGGCAGTTTCTATTGTTTTATCGTAGCTTATAACGATTTCTATACTTTGTCGTAATTTTCAGACAGCGTAAAAATATTATTCGGTTAGTAATCCAGCCCTTAAATACATCATATGAACATCTGAACTGAAGCAACTGAAAAGTTAACTATTTCTTATTTTAATGTAGTCTTGTCAAAAACATACATAATTTAATGCGTTGTTTAGTCCGGAGACTATTATTGGCTCTTATATATATAGGTATATATATATACACCACTACACACTCCCCTACCAGCGAGTTGGTGGATAGGCGAACGAACGATATAGTTGTTATGGTGAGCGTGTGAATTGTTCTTTTTCGTCAAATATTTTTACGGCGATTTTGGGCATGTGGATCTTCCGGATTGTTTTGCTGTGTCATGTGGGTCTGATGGCTTTTGTTTGCTCTTGAGGAGGATAGATGGGCCTCGGCAGCTGCAAATTGCTTTTTTTAGAGGGTTCCCGGGTCACCAAGAGGAGGGTAGAACCGGCACCTTCCGATCCGTAAGCACATAACATACCGCTGGGCCAAAATGATCCTTCAATCTGGTGGCTTTACTGGCATATAGTCCCCCGCTACATAACGAAAAATGGGTTCTTTGTATTTAGCATTTTTTAAAGGGGTTTAATTTTTTTAAAATAATTAGTCACTTAAATTTAATTTTATACGAGGGTTGTAAATTAATTAACCAACAACGAAACTCAAAAAACGCAGCCATAAATAGGATTGGGAATGGTTTGTCGATATTTGAGAGCAAGCAGTCGATCATTAAAAGGGGTTTTTGTGTGGCGTTAAAAGGAAGATTTTTCGTTTCCTTTCTCTAAAAATTATTTTCAAAAAGGGGTCCCAGTAGCTTAAAATCGAGGTTGCCGTTAGAAAAATGCTGCAGAATGTTATTAAGGATTACTGGAAGCCTGGGGCGAAAATTCATTGCAATGTAGAATGGATTAAAACGTTTGGTTCGGCTCGGAATGAGCCCGAAATAAAGCGTAAATCAAATCAAATGGCATCACCAAAGTTCATCCCTTTCACAGTAATTTCGATAGAGACCCAGTCGGCATAGGTTATGCTGATTGTGCTATGCGATTGGGAGGATGTTATTCTTATGCATGTTGTTCTTGCAAGACAAATTGTCAACGCAGACTACTATTGCCGATTTCTGTATTTCTATTTGCTTCTGGCTATGTGACGAAAACGTCCACATTTATTGCAGATTAATCTCCCTATCGTGTTGCATGACAACGCTAATGGTCATGTAGCAAACACAATGTCATTCTCCTATTGCAAATCTGGCTGTAGGATATCTTGAAGCATCCTCCGTACTCACTTGACATGAATCCTAGTGACTTAGATTTGTTTCTGAAGTAGAAAGAATTTCTCCGACGTCACCGATTTTGTTAAGTTTCGTCTGTACGCCACGCAGTAGGACGCTCCGTCGCTGACATCTACTATTATCTCCATGCCAATTATCTTCAAATACTTCCTGGCATTTGACAAAAGGTTACAAGTATTCTTAGCTATGATATAGAAGGAATGTAATACAGTTTTACTTGCAAGTTTATTAAAAAAAATTATACCTGTGTTTCCACTACTAAATTTACAGCCTTCGTATATTGCACTCTCCGTAAAAATTGTAAATCGAGAGTAAAATAAGAAACATATTGCAGCGTTTTATCTCAGGGCTGTGGTATAACGAGAGATCGTAGAACCGGAAGAAATATAGCATACATTTAAATTGCTTTTAGAATTTGAATTCTTCAAATTGCAAAATAATTTTTAAAAAAATATTTTTTGCTAATGTTATTAGCAATATTGCATCGATCTAAAAAAGAATAACACTTTTAAAGATTTCTCAGTTCTAAAATTAGCAAAAGTGTTCCAATGATAACTATTTTTTATTGTGTAAAAATACTAAAAAAGTTATTAGCAGAAATAATTGCACTGCATTGAATAAAAATATATTCTTAAAACCAAATTTTTTCCATACCTCATTTCTGTGGCTAATCCATTGCAATAGCTTTTTAATTATATTATTTTATTTTCTTAAGACCATTTCGATTTTTTGTCACAAAAGCCATGATAATAAAATTGGAAAAAAAATTACTGCAGTTTTCTCAGTAATGGTTCTAAAAAATTAACATTAAAAAACATTTTTTTTTTTTTTGTGGTAGTATAAAATGAGTAATTATTTAAAAGAAACAAAAAACTGTTAAAATTTCTGATGAAACGTAAAAAAAAGGTACAGTAAAAAGAAACAAGAAAAAAGGCGACATAAAAGAGATTCTTTAGCTAGAGGCTCTGAGTAATTGTCTATAAAATTATGCTATTATGATAATAATTTGAACTTTTTTCACTCAATATCAAAACGAAGTAAAAAAAACCGGGAAGCACAAGGGGTATAAAAAATTAGGCAAATTGTTTACATTTGCTTTTGTTTATTGCCCGCATGTTTAAGCAATCGATTGTGACTTAGAGAACAATGGTCACAATTAAGCACAGTAAATTAGCTGTAAGTATACAGATGTCTTTAAAAACAGCTTTAGTAATTAAACGAAAATTAAACACTATTGTATCACTTAGTTATTAATTAAAACCAAAATTAACAGTAAAATGTAATCAATTTGCATATAAAATATGAAGTCCCAAAAAAACCCATATGTTTTCATTGTATTAATAATGTAGGATTCGTTTTTCTTATGTATCAATCTATAAATAATTAACCATAGAGTAAAGTTTTTAAACAAAGAACTGTGGTAATTATAAACAATATAAACAATTAAATAAGTTCATTTGAAAGATATAGATTTTTCAAATGTGGCTCCAGATCAGGCTCCAAAATTTATTCAATAGCATTTAACTAACGTTTTGTTCAGCAAATTTTATGAATATTTTTCATAGTGTCTGTGTTTTTATGTTAAATATTTACGATAGTAAATAAGGTATGGGTTCATAGTTCACAAGATACTGACCCAGGACATAAACTACAGTGTTAAAACAAAAACAAATTACACCATGTTTTATATAAAAACGTTAGTTTCTCTTTTTGTTTCCTTAAAATCACTTATTCTTTCAATTTCATTAAATTTCATTCCAGATATAATAGTAATAACGATTATGATAATGTGCTTTTTTTACATTACAATAGTTTTATATTTAATAATGAACTATAGGAATGTAAATATATGTGGTGGTGGTACCTATATGAACCAATAATAGCCTCCATGCTATGACGTTCGTCTTAGCAAGGTGGCTAAGATTTTTGTTTTCGGATCGGGAGGTACCTAGTCCTCATCTACCTTCATTGATGACTCTGGTCGTGCAAAGAGAACCGCTGTAAGCGTGGCGCCATCTATCCATCGCCATCGGACATATGACGCAACCAACAAAGTCATCTTACATAAATGACGCAACCATCAAAGCCGTCACACAAGATGACGCAACCCACACGCCATCACTCACGAATGATGCAACCCACAAGCCGTTGCACTTAAAAGACGCAACTTCTCACACGCTCGCTCCTCACAAATAAAGTATCGTTCGTTACCCTATTCGCCAGATAAGTGTGTGGTGGTGGTATCTATATAAACCAGTAATCGCCTCCATCCTATGACGATCGTATTGGCATGATGGCTAAGATACTCGTTATCGAATCGGAATGTACCCAGTTCTTGTCTTCCTTCATATATATATTAAGTATTCCTCGTGAGAAACTATGAATCTGCTCGAGAAATAAAACCAACGAAATGTAATATTTTAGAAAAAATATATATTCTTTCACATAAATTATTGTTTTTCATCTGTAATTAATACAATTTCTCATATTTTAAGGAATGTTTGTATAAGTAATTTAATGTAATTTAAGTAGTTTTCTCATAAGAATTCAGTCTTTGTGCATATTTTTTATTAATGTTTAATCAATACTGAACTCTGAATTAAATAATAAAAAAAAAGGAAAAAAATATTTCAAGAACTTTTCTGGAAAAGAATTCATATACATAAACTAAGTAATATGTTAACATATTTCGACTATTTAACATTTATTTATTTTTATTTTCATTTTTAAAACTATATTTACAAATTGTTGATAGGGTTTCTTTCTGTTTAAATCTGGATGCCAGTTCTGGGTCCAGTTCTTGGATTCCAGGCCTGGTTTCCCGTTATCACTACAAATCTGACATGAGGAAATTGCCCTTTACCACCCATTAGACTTGTTGATACTCAAAATCTTTACATTGGAGTGGTAAAGAAGTTTAGTGAGGATGGTGTTAGCTGAAGTGTTATCCTTGTCACCCAATCATGGTTCAAAATTACGAGGGTATAATAATCTACATAATCCCAATAATCGTGTAGTTTCAAAATATGATATTAATCAAACAACTAATCGAATTACTTCTGTCATGTGTTTATATTTGTATTTTTGCATGATCTTATTGATAAGTTTGTGCTTAATTTATTTTTATAAATATATGATATAACTGGAATAAGTGCAGTTTGGAAACGAGTACTGGTTAATATAAATTAATAACATAATTTACTTAATAAATAGTACCTTAGAAAAATTAAAACAAACATAAATTTAAGTTCAGAATCGCATTAATGCTGTTTTAAATTAGACTTAAAGTAATAAAATTACACGTTTTTAACTATGAGTTATTTTAATATCACATGATTTCTCAATAATCCAGATTACACCAAAACTTAACTAGATTATCATAAATAGGAAAATGTGTTTTGACTTAAAAAAAAGAAAAGTATCTCATCCAAACTGTATAATGTGGTATTCAAGATGATTCTTCTATCTTGAATCAAGGTCATTTTAGCTAATATCTCTAAAAACAGATTTTCGCATTCTCTTGTGTTACGGCTTTCTTGTCCACTTTAATTTCTAAGTGCAGTAATTTCGATTAGTAAATTATGAAGTGTAGAATCAAATTTACGATGCACTTTCTCCTTAATATGCCATTAACTGTCAAAGAATATATAAATATTTACTCTTTTGAACATTTTTAGTCAAAAATCTTTTCAATGCGTAGCTTTTTTATGTATGTAAAATAGCTTTCTGCTCAAATTACAAGGTTTCATGCGTGATATCTCATGTATCATTTATTAAAATTATTGAAAGTTTAATAAAGATATTGTTGAATTATTTTCATATTTAAATTATCAAGTGTAAAAATTATAACTAAATGTTAATGAGAAATGCTTAAGTAAATAAAAAAATATTCTATGAGATTACAGATTCTAAAGGAAAATGTAACTGCAACGAAACTATTTTACTCATATTAAAGAAATGTTTTGATGAAAAGTAAAATAATATGCTAAGTAAGAGATTGTTTTAAGGATTTATTTTCATAAATTTAAGTATATTAGATTTTGTTTTTACTACGAATAATATTTATTTAAGAGTATAATCATGAGCACTCGACGTTATTTTGTGTTTAACTATCAAATATATTCAAAATGTCTGACAAAAATAAAAATATTCATAATTATAAATTTAAAAACAATATATAATATTTTTTTTAAAAAAATGTTGATTAGAATACTTTATTTGTCTCAGTTAATTATTATTCTTTTCTATTTAAAGACTTCTAATGTTCAGGAACAAAAAATGGTCTTTACTTTTTTAAAAAGTCTATTCCATGTGTCATTGATGTACAGTGATAATTCTATTAAACATCTGGAACAGTCCTGCATAAGTAAAAGAAAAAGAACTTCAATTAAAAATTTACGCGCCAAACCGTAGCTTTAAATAAAAATTTTTAAATTTTGCAGTAGATAACGCTTGTTATCAATTTTATAAGTATTTATGTGCAAAGTGATAATAGTCAAAAGCAATTAAGTCAAAATAGCTAAAATAAAAAAGAATTTATGATAAGAATCTTTAAATACGAAATCTGTTTGATATGAAAAATGTTAAATGTGTTGTACTTCAGTTATTTTAAAAATATGCAGTGTTACACACATGATACTAAAAAGTATTTTTCAGGTTACAGGAGCATGCTTAAGAATATTCAAGATAAATAACAAAAAATATTT
The DNA here is from genome assembly GCA_019973955.1 of Trichonephila inaurata madagascariensis. Classification (NCBI taxonomy): domain Eukaryota; kingdom Metazoa; phylum Arthropoda; class Arachnida; order Araneae; family Nephilidae; genus Trichonephila; species Trichonephila inaurata. The sequence continues at coordinate 39,584 of BMAV01004159.1, forward strand.
TAGTCTGAGGATGTAAAAATATCATTTGGCCATCTGGTAATCTACAACTAGGCTATTTATGAGAGAAATAATTGACATTATTATCAAGCGTAATGTTAGTCCAAGAATTTAATTAAAATAAAAAAAATAAAGCATTTGATATTAAATTGAATTCATAATAAACAAAACCTACGTACTAAATTGTTTTAGGAAATTTAATCATTTACAGTTTCTTAAGTTTTAGAGTTCAATTTTTTACTTATAAAATTTAATATTTTTCTAAAATATCTAAACTGGGAATGAATTTTAGAAGTTTCTATATCCAATAACCTTATTATCCTCTTTCGAAAAAAAGTTTAATTATATATACGGCAAGAGAACAATTTTTGCATGCGACATTTTATAAACGTTTAAGCAATTAAAAATGCTTTAAATAATTTAAACAGCATTCTTAATTGCTTGAATGTAAAGATGCGCTGCGATACGTTTTTTCAATTGACGTTCTTAATTGCTTTCCCCATAAATTATTCAGAAAATCAATAATTTCCATTTTTAAATATTTTCACCTTTATAATCTAAACTTTTAATTACATTTTAAAAAAGCTATTTATTTTTAAATAAATCCTCAAGACTAAGCAAGTTTTCGGTAATTAATGAGGTGCAAGAAACAAAATGTTTAAAGTTTTTCGATGTTTATGAAAACTAATATGAGTATTTCCGTGCGCTTTTATATCAAATGTAGATTTTTGTTTGGGAAAATTATTCATAACGTTCTGATTTTTTGAAAAATGGTTCCATAAAATGTTCACTTAAATTTAAATATAAAATTTATTCTAAATTGAATTGAATCCCTTACAAAGAAGGAAAAAAACCTGAATTTTATGGTTGTAATGATTTTTTAAAAGTACATTCAAACAGAATGTATTTTTAGGTAGAAAACTAAAATGAACTACTAAGATAATTAAAAATCAATAAGTGATTTTAGTATTATAGAATTAAAAAATAATACTTTTATACAGTGATTTTCCTTCCAAAATATATTTTTAAATTGTATAAATCACTTTGAGAGAAAATTAGATAATTAAAAACAGTGATTTGAACACTTTTTGTAAAGTGAAAATTGCATAACTAAAGCAAAAATATATAATGTTTTAGTAAAAATTTAATTGAATACTCTAAAAGGGTAAAAGCACTAATTAGTTTCTAAAAATAGAAATGAATATTTAAAGTACTAATTCAGCAAAAATAAAAATTTATAAATTGTTTATCAAAAGGAATAAGTAAAAAACTCCGATCTTAAAAGCTGTGATCTAAGCAGTTAAGAGTCAAACCGTGTTTAGTTAGAAAAAAACTATTTTGAAAATATTTAAGTATTATATAAATACCTCACAAATAAAACACTCAATTAGTGCAGGATAATTTATTTTATTTAAGTTGCCCTAAGCTCCCTTTATGCACTTTCCAGTATTATCAAATAAAAACTGTTCTAAATCCAAATGTCAGTATTCTGAAATATCTGGATTTTCTATCTAGCTAATTACGGAAACTATAAGTTTATGGTCGCTGAGTATTATTAATGGCAGGTAAAAAGACACCTACGTTTCTAAAAATACAACGCGTATGTCATTGCATAAAATATAAAACGATTTTTCTTTGCCTTCATGTTTGATTCATCGAAATTTTGGTAAAATATTTACATAAAACTTTTTCTATTTAATGGAAATATGTGTGAGACATGATAAGGGAAAATAAATCGCTGTCATTTGATTTATTTTGTTATAAGAATTTTTCTTTTAATTTCATCTGTTGCCCAAATTTGCTTTGATAAATGAATATCACTTTATATAAGTATTGTGTACGTCTGCTTTTAATTAATTTAACCAGTGGATTATTTAATAATATATATGTTAATAATATTAATATTCATTTTATAACTATTATACTCTAAGTAAAAATGTCCTACAGCCCGTAATCAAATAATTATATCTTCTTCAGTTGAATTCGAAATAAAATTTAAATTATTCTCATTTGTTTTAATTTAGTCGCAAAACATTTTAACAGTAAGTAGAAAAGCAAAATATGGACATGTTATAACTTTAAGATTTTAGAATCTTAGTAATGCTACGAAAATAAATTAATGTTAATCATAATATAGATAATGTTAAATAAAATTTGAGACCCGAATTTGTTTAACATGACAAATTAAAATAAAGGTAAATAGCTTCTTCCATGTTTTCATGTATATGAATTGTGATATCTAAGTAAAAGTATTAGGAAATTTGACGTTTATTAATAAAAAACTTCTATAAATAAAAAATTGACTATATAAAATCAATTATTTATTATTTTTTTACTTTTCTTTTCTTAATAAAACTGTTAGATGGAATTCAGGAATTAAATTAAGTATTAAGTCAGAAAAAGGTACAACATTTTTTGAAGCTGCAAGAATCCGTTCGAACTAAAGTCACGCTTAATGACGGGGTGACCGGAATAGTTTGCTAAGATTAGCAGATATTCAGTATATAAATGCACGATTTTTTACTAGTGTGGCATTTTTTTTTCTAGAAAATCTTATGTATCTTTTATACTATTGTTTGTTGTACAAGTTCACCAAAAGCACTATTGTAGTCGTAATATGCATCAGAGTTATGAAGAAAAAGCAGTTAATAACAGCACATATCGTCAATTTTTTAAAGAAAATAACAAAATGTTAGAGTCAAGCAAGGTGTGGACAAGTAGAAACTCCTATGATTAGGCTGTAAAAAACAATCCTAATGCAAATCGTGCCAAAATATAAGTCGAAGCCTTCAACGTTCGACAAGCATTAGATTTCACTGGGAAGTTGGATCATTGATTTCAAGATCAACTTATAGTAGGTCGTTACTTCTGCTTACTTTGCTTTCGGTACAAAAACGAATAAATTGTAAAGCGGAATGTTGAAGGATTTGAGAAGTGGGTTATGTTCATTGACGCAAAGCAGTGATTCTCAAACTTTTTTTTCTTGCGGTACACTTTTAACAATTTCAATATTGGGTGGCATACTAACAATAAAATAAGTTTAAAAGAAATTTACTTATCTGTAATACACCATGTAAAATAGTTTACGATAATAACTTTCAATGTTAAATAAATAATATGTACGACAAAGACAAGAAAATGTTTATTGAATAATTAATTACAAATTAATTATAAGAATACATTTAATGCCAAATTTGAGCTTGATTATTTTTGATTTGATGATTAGATTTATATTTGGTCGTAAAAATGATAATGTCACTCTCATTGTGTCATCTACATTTAAAAGTCTTGATCTTTCTTTCATTTTTATATTTCTTATTGCTGAAAATCCGAATGCACGCAAATATATTGTAGAAAAATGTTACAATATTTTATTTATTTATTTATTTATTCTTTTTGCTATTATAAGATAATCGCCTCTAATTTTAATCCTAAATCAATTAATTGACTCTTCAAAATATTTTGAAATTAAATCTCAATTATTACAGAGAGTGAAACTAGGTATTCTTCATTGAAAGTTAATTCATATCCAGATGTATCTGTTGTTACCAATTGTTAACAAAATTAAATTAATATATTTTTATATATATGCACGAAAGAATATGTTAAATACACCCCGAATACCCCCTGTTTTGTGTCTATAAAACGACAGAATGATTCGTTTCCGGACTTCCCATTTTTTCATCTCAGAGTATAAGTAATAATTTTAAAAAAGTTTGGTGGCACAGGGTTGAGAATCACGAACGTAAAGCCTTCGATGGACTGTGTATCCACCATCTGAAAATCACTAGTATCGATATAAAAATTAAAACTACATCCCAGAAGTTTTATTCAGTGTGAAATGGGATGAGCAAACGAATAATTCATTGATCAAACTTTGCCCTCCCCAAATTCTTAACACCGTACCCTTCTGTTTTTAAATAGACATGTTGTGATCCCCATTATTCGCGAAGAGGCTCAACCGTCGTCTGTCGGAACGTCTTTATTCTTCACGATGACGCCAGTCCTAATGCTGCTGTCATCATTTGTCAAAAAGTAATGGGGTTTGGTTAGGAGGCTTTATTCTACATTCTTTATTCTCTTGATTTTGTACCTAATCACTGTTACCTGTTTCGTGGGTTTGTAAATCTTTTTCAGCCCAAAATGTTTAAGGATATTAATGCTAGAAATTTTATTATAAATACAAAGTTAGTTTCTAAATAATAATAATAAGTATGCACAATTCCAGACTATATACATTCTGCTTTAGTTGTTCTTCTTCAATATTACAAAAAGTAGATAAAAATTTCCCTCTTAAGGCAGTGCTTCTCAAACTTTCAATACTGGCGCCCCCCTTTTCAATCACAATTTTTATCGCGCCCCCTTATACATTAATAAAAGTACTGGCAAATAATAATGCACTTTTTACGCTAAAGCTACAATACACGATCTTAATTATAAACCGTACAAATTAATAACTAAAGTATTAAATTTTGTATATGTTACTTTTAAACAAAAAATTAAGTAATGGGATAATTATTATGTTTTTTTTTCCTTTTCTATAATTTTTTAAATTGGAACATATTGCAAAATGCGGGGTGGCTCCATAGAAGACAAAATATAAATATCAGCTAAATATAGAAAAAGAACTCAGAGATTCAATTTCTGAAAACCTTTGCTCTGCAAGATAAGCCCATGGAAGTCACTAATACTTATTAAACTTGTTCTTAATTCAGTATTAATAAGATAAGTATTAAATTTTTTATATATGTTACTCTTAAGTAATATATATTTTAAGTGAAATATATATATATATATATATATATATATATACACTTTTAAGTAATAGTTAATTATTTATTTTCTTTTCTAATTTTAAATTGAAACAGATTGAGAAAAAAATTTAATTAAAGATTTATTTCCCTTTAAGATCCATTTCTAAAAATACAAATGTTTTTTAAAAATAGCCCACATTTGCCTTTATCAAAACCATTACATCACCACGAACGTTCTGTGAGTCAGGCAAAACCCAACAGACGTTTGCACAAAACATGAAAAAAATGCTGTACCTCGTACAATTCTAGTCAGTCTTGGCTGAATCGATTAGCTACTGAATCTCTTTGAATGTACATTTCATAATTCACGGTTAATTGTAATTCACGGTTTTAAATATTTACGGCGTGGATTAAAAAAAATAAAAATTTTTTTAAATCACAGGAGCATTACGATAATAAAGCATCAACAAGAACGACTAGGGCAAATTGATGAAGTTACAATTTGGTTAGGGGTCCATTTCAAAATATTCAGAAGGGCCCCAACTGCCGAAAAAAAGTCTTCTAATTTCACATCCCAAAGACGAAATTAAAGGGGGGAATTTTTTAATAAATCCTCTTTGAATTCTGGGTAGAGGTGGATGCTGAATTTTTTTTATGAAAAACAAAAACATTTCGTATACTATTCAATTTTTAACATCATTCTTTTTTGTAAAGGGTTTTCTGCGATATACTTTGAAGACAAAATATAGATTTGGCTAAATATCAAAAAATAACTCGGGGTGTCAATTTCTAATTTTTTTAGCCTTCCTTGAAAACTTTGCTCTGCAAACGCCATGGAAGTCACTGATAATTTTTAAAACTTATTCTTATACTGGCTGAAGTACCCATTTAACACGAGTTTTATTTTTTAAAAAATGATAATATATTATTTTTTGATAAAATAGCTTAATTGAAAGGGAGAGAAAAAACCAAGTCATGACAATGTATAAAAAAACGAAAAATGATTTATTGAAATGAATACTCTTTATAAACGGTTTGAATGAACAATTTTAAGCCTCGCAAAAGCTTAAGAAAAATGTTAAGTAATAAAAAAGAATATAAAATTCTAATGAATAACAATTGTTTTTTTTTTAATATTTAAAGGGAGAAAGTCCGGGATCGGGTTGTTGATACAACGTTAATGGTCGGGGAGTGAAGACCCAATTCTTTTTTATAATTATTTTCAATATACAAGATAAAAATCAAAATTTAGTGAAAATTTAACAAAGAGAAAATATACTTCCATTTCAAGGTTTTTTCTATTTGTTTTTTCATAATTTACAAATACCCAATAAAACTGAATAAATTGTTCCAAATGTGGTGACCTTAATAAGGACAAAATCACGACACTTTTGCAACATTACGGTTTTTTTTTGCGAAAAACTGCACATTTTGTTCACGTTATTGTAATTTTAATGCCCTTTTGATGACGACAAATATCCTGTTGAATTTTTTTCTTGCTTGTGCCTTTTGACGGGTGAATCTTTTGCGGTACACTTATGGCTTCATTTTTTTCTTGATAAAGTTCTTAATGTAGCTTTGAAAATTTTCCTTTCGTTTCATGTTTATTGTTTTCTCAAATTTCTTTAGCTAACATGATTAATATGCATTTTTTTCACAAATTTTTCCCCTTGTTTGATCACCCAAATTTCCCCTTTCAGAAAACCCGATGCCCAATTTTTTTTTTTTATATTCTGCTCATTTACATTTATAAACCATAATCATTTTTAAACATCACAATTAAAACCACTGTTTTTCATAGGTAAAAAAGCAGCATGTTCAAGAAAAAATTTTTAGGGCGTTGGGCAAAAAAAATTTTTAAAAAGGAGATATGTTATCAATTCAAGCCCCATTAAGCTGTCATATTAGAGTTCTCTTTTCAAGGTCATTGGTAAAAAAAAAAACAGTTTTCCCAAATTAACGTTTTTTATTTTATGTTTCAGATACCTAAAATAAATCTTGGGAATTAATCCTTCAAATCTCAATATGTTTTCCGTATCATAAAACTCGTTCCCTTGTGAAAAAAAACAACAAATTATATAATTTACAACTTCCTAAAAAAAGGGGGCAGGTAACCATACCAGTAAGTTTAAAAAGGAAAAGTAATATTTTAGATTAAAAGAAAAATAAAAAAAACCCCCATCGTAGGATTACACAAAGCAAACAATTTTTTTTTTTTTTTAGTTATAGGATCAAAAAAATAGCAAACGTTCAAAAATAGAATCTTTTATTTTTTTACCTTTTTTCACCAGATGATATATATAAATCATATAATGTAAATCTGTATTTTTTTTTATATCAAAAAACATTTGTTTTTTTATTCCAGTAAATTTTTTTAACCTTTTTTTTTCGATATGCTCCCCCCCTTGAAGGGGTTTTCGCGCCCCCGGGGGGGGGCCCCCAGTTTGAAAACACTGCTTAAGGTATCCGACTACGTTAGGAACCATGATTTTAAAAGGATAAATGTATAATTTTCATAATATTTAGTGTCACTTAGATTAAAACACATGTACAAAATTATTTTAAGGACATTATGACAAAAAAAATTATTTAAATACAATATTTTGGCAAAAAATTAACTTAGAATAACTTTTTTCCTTTTGTAAAAAATGCTTCTATTTAATTAATATTTTGCCTGTATATAGCTCAGACCTCTGTACAGAGGCTCAACTATGATACTTGAAAAATTCTAATTATTTTCAGAGTTACAACCATTTGAAATAATTATCGGCGTATTTTCTTAAAATTTCTCCCATCTGTTTTCGTAAAACATGGATAAACCGACTTCCATATTATGTATTTCAAAAATTGTTGTTGAGCCTCTGTACAGAGGTCTGAGCTGAATACAGGCAAAATATTAATACAATAGAAGCATTTTTACAAAGAAACATTGGAAAAAGGTTACAAGTTAATTTTTGCCAAATATGTATTTAAATAATTTTTGTCATAACTTATAAACAATTTTATACATGTATTCTAATCTAAATGACACTAAATATCATAAATATTATCCATTTACACGCTTTTACAAAATCACTTTTCGAACGTAGTCGGATACCTTAACTGATAGAATAATTTGACATCAGCAAACAAGAATTGAATAAAGTTTACAGAAGTTTGTTGTCGATTTATTATGAAGAAAATGATAAATTTTATGGAGTTATTTAGAGGAGTTGAATATTGTTTGACTTAATAATATCGTAACATTATTGTTCTTTACATGAGTGATGACTACTAAGGTATACTAAAAAATAAAAGCATTAATTGTGAAACAGTACAAACCCTCTTCTTTTGTTTGCTTAGAAAATTTTAAGAAAATTAAAAGATTCTAAGGGCATATGTTTTCTTAGCCTACATAGTATACAATGTTATATAAGTTATATAAACATATACCATATTTACTCGAATCTAAGCCGCCTATTTTTCCAGTGTTAATGCTACTGAAAATCGGTTGAGGCTTAGAATCGAAGGCAAAGTATTTGCTGAAAAGAAGAAACTGAGTTTCCACCCCTTTTAAAACGAAAAAATGCTACCGTTCACTCTGGCCACTTGCATTGGTCACTTATCCCTTTCCGCAGTTTGTCTCCACTATTCAGTCTATCCTAAACATCGAGTAAGTATTGTTCATGTATGTGTTTGAAAGTTTTTAAAACTGGTAAAATAATTATTCCTTTCATATTATTTTCATTAAGATATTTTTTAAAAATTTCTTAAGTACTGTATATTGCTGAGCCTTTGCATATTTTTTATTTTTTCTCAAAATCGGGTACAAAATTGGGGGCTTAGAATCAATGACAGCATTCTTTCACAAAATCATTTTAAATTTTGTGGTGCGACTTAGAATCTATGGCGACTTAGATTCTAGTAAATACGGAATATTGTATAAATACAATCTACGTAAGTAATTTACTTATAAACATTTCAAATAATTAGACTAACTGAAACTCAAATCATATATACTCATTTATATAAATATATATAAAAACACATACTTATTTAAACATTGTCCTTCGAAGAAAATGGGTGAAATAAACAAATCCACAATGAAAGGGTGCAAAAATGAAAACTACTTAACGCCCGCAAGTGAAGGTGTTGTGAAAGAAACCGTAGTACATCCAAACAATTGAATTCTCTTACCCAGAATAAATCAAAAGTTGTCACTTCTATCGTTTGGTCATAAGTACACATACAAATAGTTTGTTATTAAATTATATAACATAAAATGTGAAAATATTAAGTGTCATGGATAGTTTAAGAGTTAATGCAATTGGACATGATTACACCATTGCGTTACATGGTATACTTCACATAATCGTTGATAGAAAGTAATGATCTTTATATCACTACTATAGCATGCAGGGATTGTTTGATTGATTTGAAAACACCACGCCTTGTGAATAAGCCGTGCTTTATGTAAATTAGGATTATTGTTTAAGAAATGAAACTGAAAAGTGGATAACATGTGTATATTGACAGTGATATTATAAGAGAAGGTTAAGAACATAGATGTATAAGTTACTTGGCAGATATTTAGGGAGTTACACTAGGCCTCGGGAGTGTAATGTTGTTCCACAGAATGAATAGTTGAAATTAAAACCAGAGTGCTACTGTATTTCAAATCATAGAATCAAAGATAAGTGAATCTTTTATTACTAGTTAGGGTCCGGTGTTTGCTTAGCTTCCATAAAGCTCTGGTCAATAAGATGCTAGTATGGATGGAATAAAAGTTGTTAACTTTGACAATGATGTTTATTGATACTTTATCCTCAATTATTAATATTGTATCCAATGCTTTTCATGTTTATTAGACATACTTAATGTATATAAAAATTTGAAGCTTATCTTAACTTTTAATAAAATCTAGAGTCAAAACTGTATGACATTTCAATGTTTAATGGCTTATTGTAATGTGAAAATAAAATATAAATATTTAAATATTTTTTATTTCAGATTTACACGAATGGTTCATGCTATTTCTCTCCAAAAATTATTTTAATTGCCAAAATTTTGCATATTCTTCATTTCCATATTATTACCCTTTTTATCTGTTCAAAGTTTTTTCATTGGGGTAATCGGACTGGAATAGGATATTGCAAATATATAAAAATAACTTTGGTGTGTGCTTTTGAGTATAAACCTTGTAACAATGACTTATTCGCGAAGCTTGACCTCTCTAAATCGCGGGTATTTTTCCTTTTAGCCAAATTGGCACTTCAAGCATGAACAGCGATTTAATGAAAATGAGCAATTGGATCATACAGAGGAATATATTTGATTGTAAATGCTTGTGATCCATAGTGTCAAACTGACACGTGCCAAAGTCAAATTGCCGTATTACCTCTAACAATTCAAGATTACGGAGGTTCTTGAATTATCAGGTCTGAAAGGTTACATCTAGTCCATTTAAGTACAAAATTTATTCCTACCTTTTTGTTTGTCTTGTTTGCATATCGTATAACCGTTTCTAGTTTTGGACTAGAAGTTAAATATTGTGCACTTTTTTTGTTGGTAATCATTTCGTGTTTGTGTTTCAACAGCTTATCCACCCATGCTGCGCTCGAGTCCCCCTTCCCCGGGAATCTTAATAATGAGCGAGATCTCCACCTCAACCAACATGAGTAGGGGGTACCATGATAACCTATACTAAAAATGAACAATATTTATAACAAAATGTTTTAAATAACATGAATTATGAATCCATAATCTCAGGTCCCAAATAAAATTTAAGAAAACAAGTCATTACACTCATGGACCAAAAAATTAGCGTAGCAAGAAGGAGTCGTCAAAATGAAACGAAATTTTACATACTTAATGACTATTTTGATATAAATGATTAGAAAAGAAAGTATTTATTTCAGAGAAAAAGGCAAAAGAACGGAGGATTTAATACCCTGTTGAACCCTCTCTGGCACGAATGCATGATGCGGTACGATCGGGCATTGAGGCATACAAGTTCTGTATGACATCTTGAGACATTTCGTTCCATATTTGCTGTAACCTTGCCTCTAGTTCGTTCAAATTCGGAGGAAGCTCAACTCGCCGTCCCAAATGATCCCAAGTATGCTCAATTAGAGACAAATCTGGGGATCGGGCAAGCCAAAGAAATGGTGTTATAAGTGCAGAGACAGTCTTATGACGCCCTTGCCGTGTGAAGCCGAGCATTGTTTTGTTGAAAAACGGGTTCTGGGAGCCGTTGCATAAGTGGCAACACATATGGTTGCAGGATGTCATGGACATACCGATGGGCTGCCATGGTGCTACGGATCAATACTAGGGTGGCCGTGTATTGTAGGCAATGACACCCCATACCATCACACCAGCTGTGGGAGCGGTGTGTCGCTGTAAAGCAAGGGCAGGATTGAGGCGTTCATCTCCGGGTCTCCACACAGGAACACGATTGTCATCACTGCTGAGATTAAATCTGGATTCATCGCTAGAGACGACCTGGTTCCACTCCACTGCAGTCCAGTTTCCTCGTGCGTGGCACCACTTCAAACGGATTCGTCGATGGGGGGTGTCCAGGGAAGCATGTAATGGGCGCAGCTATCCCAAATTGTCTTTCAGCCAGGCGACTTCGTATGATTCGAGAAGACACAGGGGCCCCTAGGGAAGGTATTACATGTGCCTGGATGGCGGCCGATGAAGCAGATGGCTGTACACGTGCATTTCTTACGATGTGGTGGTCTTCTCGACGACTGGTCTGTCGAGGGTGTCCTGAGCCTGGTCTTCGTGTAAATGACGTCTCTGGGATCCACTGGCCCCAACACCTCCTCACAACACAATCAGAGCGACTTACTTGACGAGCTACTCACCTAGCTGACCACCCAGCTTCCATCATTCCGATGATTCTCCCCTCTCAAACTGCAACAGCTGCTCATATTGTCTTCGAAAACGGCATAATGGCATGTCTACCTCAGCTCTTCTTTTGTAAACAATTCAGCACAACAACTTTGCTTACCTTTTTTTATTCTAAGGAGAATGACGTTAAACACCCTCTACCGGCTATACGTAATGCGCAATCACTCTGCATTTTCTATCATTTGCATATCTATCCGACATGTACCTTCATGCCAAGTTTCATTACGATCCCAAAGTTATTTCTTGGTGAGCTAATTCTTTTGTCCATGAGTGTATAAAAAGAAGGAACATTGTGGTATAATTATTTTACGATACTAAGAAGAAACAAATTTAAAAAAGTTTGTTTGATCGTATATCCGAAAACACAAAATTAATCTTATCATGATACCACAAAGGAATTTTGAGAGTTTGGATTAATTCTGCGAAAAGAACGAAAAAAATCTATTTATCCGATGCTTTGTTGTTTAAGCTGAACTATTTTTGGTGCTAAAAACACAAGTAATTCAATCAAGTAATCGATTTTCCAATAGTCTATATCTCTTTCTAAGCCCAAGAGGATTTAAGAAACACTCTTTGTGGATTATATTTAAGGTGGGAATCAAATAAAGAGGAAATGAAAGTATTGATTACATTTCACATTCCCTATTAAGGTAACCTGATTTCCTTTTATCACATACATTTGTCATTGTTGTGTGCTTTTAATTGATAGAGTATTATGCGCAAATAAAAATAATAACAAATTTTCAAATTCATTGATTTTAAGATGAATTAGTGTTTGAATGTTCTCAAACAAAAAGGTAAATTTAAATTTCAAAAGACAAGTAGTTAGTTTCGTAGTTTCGGGCAAAATATGGTATGAACTAATTTAAAAAGGTTTTGACGTTCGAATTGTTTTAAAGACCTTTATAGGTCGGTATTAAGAAGACTTGGTACCCCAAAAATGACCTATCTATCGTTTATTTTATTTTTATTTAATTTTATTCTTTGCGTTATTATCTTTCGATTGATATATCACTTGTGCAAGTCGGAAAGTTAGAAGTTCAATAAAACTTCATTTAAAAACAAATTTGGCAATTCGGCCACACCCTCTTTTAAAAAAAAGCTAAAGGAAGAATTATGATAAAAAAAAATATATTTTATAAAGAGAAATAATAACTATAAAAAAAGATTGTGCAATATATAAAACAGAATATTTCCTAAGCAATACAATAATGTAATTTTTCTTCTTTGTGAAATGTGTGCATGTAAAAGTTTTGAATTAAGGCAATTTATAGTAATAATTTTATAATTTCAGTTCTTATTCCTGATATGTTTTTCATACAAATGTAATACTTCAATTATGTGAAGAAAAAAACTAAACTTTCTGTTTTCAAAGAAAAAAAAAATTTTTTTAAATATTTTTCTTGAATTTTCTTGTGCAATTAATACCTTCTTAAAATTAATCATTTATAGAAATGTATGGGTTGAAAAAATACGAAAAAGCAATTTTAATTTAAAGAAAAATATATAACTAATATCTTAAAGTGGTATTTTAAGTTTATTTAAGCTTATTATAATTATTTTTTCAGAATTATAAACTTTAAAGTGGTTTTTCTCAGTTTGTGTTTTTCAAAACATTAGTGCATTTAAAATGTTACTCCTTCCACAACTATATACCAATCACTTGCATTAATTTCTTCCTGTGTGTTGCATATAAAGCATGTAACAAAATTAGGGATCCATTTTGCTATGAACTGAATACTTTTTTTAAAAAAAATTAAAATGTAAGAGATATTGGCTTTTTCGTTGATTTTTAGCATTCATATCAACATTTTATTTTTTCTCATAAATGAATTAAGTTATTGTAAAATTGATGTCTAAAGTTGTTTATAACATCTATAAGAATATTAAAAAAAAAAATTCAGGTAAAAAAATTAATAATTACAGAAGGAGTAGGAGATTAAAATTTTCCGAATTTTCTTCAAATTTTTTTAATTTTTACAATTGCGTGAATAATATATGAAAAATTTCATCTAGTATCATTTTCTTGAATAGAAACATTATATAAAATGCTAAAATATAATTTTTAAATACATACAGAAAGAAAATAGAGTTCAAAGGGTACCAAGTCCCCCGTATTATAAGTTTAACAGATTGTACATAATACAGAAACGATAAAAGTATATGATTTGAGAATTTTCAACTTCGAACATTCTTTTAGAATCAAATTATCAGCTATAGAAAATCTTTAAATAAATTCCTTTTCTGAAAACTAGCAATTAAGGCTTTTCACATTTTATGTATACCCATCACTAGTGTTATAACATGTGAAGGGGTTCTATCCACGTCCTTCTGTCTAAGAAATTCTTTTGTTAAATCGTTGATCCTTTATAACTATTTTATTTGTAACGCACCCTCAGAAGAAGAGAACGTGATAATGTACATTAGGTCTACTATATATAGTTTAAGCTAACAAGCTAAAGAGAGAGAAATAGAAATAGGATTGATTGCTAGCGGATCAGTGATTAATTAAATTTATAGTGTAATGCAGATATTTGATAGCTGTAATAATTAAAGTGACGATTGGTCACTAGAGATTGAATACAGATTAGATGGGCTAGGAAGGAACCGGGAAGTAAGTTTACGGGTTATTTAAAAGTGTTCCCCATCCCCTTCCCGTACCTTGTTATTTATCTGCGTATTTTTTTGAAGGGGGTTGGTATCTTTTTATTTTTGATTGCTTGAACTGGTGTTGTTAATTGTGTGACAAATAAATTATCTAATTTTGAACATGAATGGTCTTCCTTCCCTTCCTCCCACATCTCTAGGCACGGATCCGAGAATCTTACATACTTTGAGGAAATATATGCGTAAATTGAGTTTTCCCTGCTTTCTAGATGCATTTCCAGTTTATTTCAGAATTCTTGCTTCTTACGTTGTCGGAATAATAATTATAGTGAACTACCAAACAGCAATGTTTCTGAATTTCAAGTTTCCTTTTCACATATGTAATGTTACAAATAATTAAATATGTGAATTTTATAACTATTAGCTTGATATTTTTATTATAAAATTTCTTGATGTACCACAAGAAAAGTTTAATTTTAATGTAATTTAGTTTTCGAAGGCAATGTTTCACTTACTTGAAAACTTTCCAATAAATTTCATCACTGTTGAAATTTTTTTCGTAGGCTGGGGTTGGTTCAAAACGGGGAAATAATTTAGAATAAAATTTCCCTATACTGTTACCCCCCCTATATTTAATTTTCTAACCCACAACATGAAAAAATTACAAAACGGGAAATTTTTATTTTCTAGGTCTTTTCCCTTGAAACTTCAAAGGTAATATTTTAAAATAACTTTTTTATAACTGTTTTGTTGTTATTGCTAATGCCACCTGATCGACGGGTCAGATGGAGGCCCATAAAATTCATCGTTGTAGGGGGCTAGTTTTACGCCGTATTTTAGAGCACCGTGCAGGTGAAACAATTGGCTTTGTTCTATCCCACTGTTTTGAGGAAGAACACCCTGGGGATAGGTAAAGGCATCCCACCTCTTCTCCTTCCACAAACCTCAGAAGAAAATTTGTGGCTCGTTGGCCTTAGAGTGCCCCCATGCCTCAAAGGCACAATACATTCACAAACATCCATTTCTTTTTGAAACTAAAACTTCTTTTTAACTAACAATATGTACTCCAACCATATTTATAAAAAGAATATTGGTAATTTGTATTGCACGAAGTGTAATTGTGATGGAACAATTATTTGTATGAGATAGTTTCAAAATGTTAATTGGAATTGCAGTTATTTTTTAAAATCCTTTTATTGAAATTGGTTTTCATATTTTGAAAAGCTAAGATACCATTAAGAGCAATTGGGAAAATCACTTTAAAGGCTTTTTATTTTTAAAAAAATTTTTTTTAAAAAAAAATTTTTAAATAATTTTCTTTTTCAGTTTATGGTTTTCTTCAGCAAAAGATATTTATTTCTAGGCTTAGCAGAGTTTTTAGTTTTATATTAGAAAAAAATTTTGGGTAAATTATTAAAAATTCACCCCAAAAAAAGGGTTTAAACTTTTTAATTTTCTAATTATTGGGTTGATTAGGCAAGTTTTTAAAAACTTTTCTAATTTTTTAAAGTCTTTTTTTTTATATATATATATTCTTCGATTAAATGCTATTTTACATGTACGGATATCAAAATTTTAAATTCAAGCATTAACCACTAAGCGCATGTACAGTTTTAAGATTTCAATACCAATTCCTTTATAGAAAGTATCGTATGAAAATTACGGTAGATAAGAATGACATCAGAATAAAAAACATAAAAATTGCATGCTAAATTAATTTACCTAAAATTTTAAAAAGTTTAACTTAAGTATTTTGTTAAACTAAAAATTTATTAAATTATTTGAGTTATAAAAATTTATTAATTACATTTAAATATACTTCTGAAAAATAAATTAAATTATATCAAATGATTATAACCATTTGCGAAAAGTTTTCATTATTAATATTCAAAATATAGAATCGATGAATTTCGTGGATCTTGATCTGATATTACTGTCGATGGGGACATAAGTAAAACAACAAAGTATAGAATTATTATTTTAATAATAAGTCATAATTTTACGCACACACATTTTTTAATTGCCCTTTTATCTAAATTTTTTTAAAAAAAATTTCCCGTTTTAAATTACTTTTTGTCTTTTTTTTCCCTTTAAATGATCAACCCAAAAAAATTTCAAAAAAGCTCCCAAATTGAGATTTTTAACAAAACTATAATGATTAAAAAAATAATATTTTAAAACTCTAACACATGGATTTTTAATGTATTCACATTTTTACCAGAAAATCCAATTTTACAGAACTGAAATTATTTCCCTTCACTTTATTTTTGCATAAATTGAATGATAAAAACAATAATTAGTTACAAATGCATTTATATTTATTTTATCTAATTTACATTTTATTTTTTTTTTTTTGTTCCCCTTTAAAAAGAAAATAAAAAATTCTATCCCGTTTATTTTTAATTTATATTAAAAACCCCCAAATTTATAAACAACAAATTTTTTTTTGCATACAGACTTATATGAAATAAATAGGTATTTACTTCTATAAAAAAATGTGCTCACATATAACATTCTTGAATAAATCAAAAATGATTTTCAATGACAAAAATGCTTTACATTTGTTTTGATTTTCTTACAAATTATCTTAAGAAAGACATTTGGAAATTCTATATCTTCTAGATCCTTTCAAGTACGAATTTTTGATTATACCTCCAATCTCATTCTCAGAGTGACGTTCCTAAATTAAATTGAGTATCATTATGATAACCACTGAAACGTGTCACATTTGATTTTCTTGAATGCAAGTGATTGAATGGATTGGGTTACGTTCAGTTACTGTAACAAATGGTATCGCTGTTAAAAGAAATGAATCAATGACAAATTGAAATATTTTCTCTAATAATATATATTTATGTTTCTTTTTAAGTTTATGATTTAAATTATTATAACAAATTTTAAAACGCCAGCTTCTTTGTAGAATACAAATTGTAATGCAAACAATTTTTTTTTCTCATTTATTTAACTATAATTTTCCTTCGATTTTATATTTGATATCTATAACACTATAGTTCAAATATGGTGAAATACATTTAACACGAAAAAGCGTAAGACGAAATATTGGTTAACATGAAATAGTGCAATGGATCCGACAAACTGCTATGTATTTTCATGCATTTTGTTTCTCTTAAGACCAAACAAAGTTGTTTACAACAATTCCCCTTTTCAAACAAATTGGAAAAACCCCCAATTTCAAATTTTAATTTTATGAGCCTCAAAAATAAAAAAAATCTTTTGGTTAAAAAACCAAAATTTATAGCCTTTTTAAAGGACGTTTTAAAAAAATCTGAAAGAAAGAAAACAAAAATTTTTGGGGTATTCAAAACTCTTTCCCAAAAAGAATTTTTAAAAGTTCAAAAAAAATTTTAAAGGGTTTAAAATTTGGCCCAAAAAAACCGTAAGTTTCGAAGATTACTATTTAGGTTTTTATTTTTTTTCCTCCCCCTTTAAACCTTTTTTTTTAATAGCACAGCTTTCTAAAAAAGTGAAAGCTTACATTTTTAAACAGGATGGTTAAGTTTTAATCGCAGAAGGGATTTTTTTTAAAACCCAAAAATTATAAAATTTAATTTTTGATGTGAAGCAAAACCAGGGTTTAAATTTTAAAAACTTTTCTTAATTGCATTGTTAAATTTTATATAAAAAAATTTTATAATATCTTTATAATTTTTAAAATATTAAATTATTTTTTTTTTTAAGTAAAAAAGATTTGTTTTTTTAATTTTTACTTAATAATTTTAAAAATAATTTTTTTATTTTTAAAAGCTTCCCCCTAAAAATTACCCCCCCCCAAGGGGCCACCCCGGAGCATTTTTAAATAAATGATTTTTCCCTTGAAAAAATAAAAAACCCCCCCTTTTTATTTTGAAATTTTCACAAAACTACCCCAAAAATAAAAGGAAAAAATTTTCGTTAAAAAAAAATTTTTAAACTTTTTTTAATTAAAATTTAAAAAAATGAAATCAAAAGGTATTGCAAATCTCATTTTAATTTTAAAAAATTCAAAAATTGAAAAATTTTAAAAGGGATTTGAAGAATGAAAACAAAAAAAGGCTAAACATATTTAAACGGGATTTTTATTAAACCGGGGAAACTAAAACTTAATGGACCTTTTTTTAAAAAAAAAAATTTTAAAAAAAAATTTAATTTTGCAAACAAGGGGGGGGAGTTTTTAACGGGGGAGGAAAAAATTTAAATAGGTTTTTATTTAAAAACATTCCAAAGGGGGTTTTTTAAAAAATTCGACATAAATTTTTACATTTGATCCAAAATAATCAAAAAAATTCAATTTTTTTCAAAAACTTAAAAAAACCTTTTTTAAATTAAAAAATTTTTTTTTAAATTTTTTTTTTGTTCATTGTTTTTTATTGTTTTTTTAATGAAATGCAAGCATATGGACATATCTATGTAAATAAAATATTCTCCAATAATTTCAGTTTTGTTTAACATATATTTTTTCTTTTTTATTTCTTTTAACACGGAAAAATATTTCAGCCCTCTCAGTTTTGTGTTAAACGATTTTCACTGTACTGAGTCATTATTCAAATATTCTACTTTTCTTATATAATTCAACATTTAAATATGTTTAAATTTATTTCAATTACAAATTTTACGAACGGCAGTCATTACAATATTATCGAATTAAATCAAAATATTTTTGTCATGTTTGTCAGGGTAACCATTCAATTGACAATGAATTATATGAATATGACCTGATTACTCTCTATAATAACTGAATTTATATTGTTACGTTGATTGGGTTCGAGGATTTTATTAAATCAGTCGCAAAAAATAAGATAGCTCTTCAGGAGCGATGGAAATTTATTGTCGAAAAATAATCCTTAAAATACATAATTCAACACCAATATTCACAGAAAAATCTCAGGTCTTCATACCTTTAACAGTACTCAGACACAATTATCAGTGTCTAATACAAGTATGTGAAACATTATTCACAAGCACCGCTCGTCCTACTCAACAGCCTACTCAACTTATCACTGGTCGACTCTTCAAGACTACAAATCGCTAGCCAAAACAATACTGACTCAGTTTCGGAGCGTATTCCTATTTATAAGCTTCGCGGATCTTTCAAGAAAGTTCCACGTAGGTCATGGATAGTGATATTAGTTGATTTCTTCACTAATTTCCAGAAGAATCCATAGGGGCGTGAACTCAGCAAAAATGGTCACCAATATGGTCGCCATTTCGCCAAAATGGTCGCCAAGTCCTCAACATGGTTGCTAAAAATTATGCCAACTTGGATCTATCGCCAAGATTTCGCCAAGTTCCCATTGAATCACCGTTATAATGTAAGGGACGGCGTCGCACGTGAATATTACAATTTTAACATAAAATAAATATCACATAGAGTAATATTGCACAGTATTATACATCCAAATATAAATTATTTAATCTATTTTAAGTATTCTTTACACAAAATTCGTAACACTATTATTGATTAGTGCACTATAATATGCACACACGATAATGATTATAATCAGGATAAGAAATTTCTTGCATCAGAAAAAAATTGCTTCCATTTACCTCCAAAGGGTCACTGCATCCCCACTGAACTCAATGTCTTAAACCTTTATTATTCATAATACATATATATAATAACCTTTTTATTTCCAATGTTAAATTAAGAAAAAATAGTTACATTAGAACCATATACTTACAAAGCATAAACTAATAAAACAAAAAACACAAACAGAATAGAAAGAGTCTACTTTTATTTTTAAGATTAACTTTTCATAGTTCACAGTTAAATTTTACATTTTCAAATAGCACTTTATATGCAATAAACCTCCAACTAAAGTGAACAATTCAAGCACAAATTATAACTCATGATAAACTTTAATCGGGTAAGGAGGCAGATTCAGAAACAAAATAAGCCTTTTTTCCCTCCATAAATAATGAACTAATTATATTTAATGCCAAGGAATAAAATATTGTATTTAACAGGTTATCCCAAAACAAATTAATCCGACCGTAATATTGGAACGCAGTGTCTTAAATCCTTTTCGGAATGAATCCTGAAAGAACGATAGTCTAATCTTCATCAACAGCAAAAGCTTAAAAAGGATCATAAATTTTTCCATGCGTAGAAATAGTGTCTCTAGTAAACCTCATATTTCTTTGAGGACAAAACAAAAATAAAATTTCCAATACTCTTAAGGATAGAGAAATCTTGGTGAGATTCCAAATTTTTTTCTTTTTATAACCTTTGCTGATGTGAATAAGACCTTACATTTCTTTACTTTCATTAATTTATTCAACTGAAACAAAACAACATTTCGATAAAATGCTCCCAGCAAAGCTTTTTTTATATGTAATTAACTACGGTAAATATACTAGCACGGTTCTTGCAGTAAAATGAGTCTTCATGTTTAATTTCCTCTATCACTTCTCTTGACTGAGCTCATTTATTTTGATTTATTTTAAGAAACGTTGATTATTTAAAGGAAAAAATATTAATTAAGTTTTAATCAGATTGGAAACACTTCCAAATATCGTTCAATTTATTTTGCTAACAAATTACAAATAAAGATACCGTATTTACTTGAATCTAAGAGGCACAATTTTTTAGTGTTAATGCTACTGAAAATCAGGTGCGGCTTAGAATCGAAGGTAAAACATTTGTTATATGGGAGGAGTTGAGTTTCCACCCCTTTTATAATAGAAAAATATAACCGTTCATTCTGTCCACTTGCATTGATGGCTTGTCGCACGTTCCGCAATTTGTCTCCAGGATTCAACCTATCCTAAACATCGTTGTCTGTTCGAAGTTAGGACTTTTTTTTGAAAAAGCTTCCTTTACACCAGTTTAAGATCAAATATTATATTCGCAATAGTATCAAGACAGGTTCATTATGACGCAAGTATAGAAAAGGATTAAAAACTTATATGCAGAATAAAACGAAAACAGAGCAGCGGCCACTGCAAATTTGCGTCGATGGCGTAAACAAAATGATATTTTTTTCTTTATAAATGTTTCACAGTCTTAATTAATTCTTTTACATTATTCGATAATGCATTCTTCAAGAAAAATGTTGAATGATAAATGCATTGGATGGCAAGGAACACGATACAGTGGGAAAAATGGCATATAGATAAAAAAACATATAGAGAATTGGGAATGCAACTTAGAATCGAAGGTGGCTTAGATTCAAGTAAGGCTTAGATTCGAAGGTGGCTTAGATATGGGGGAAACCTTTATACCTCCTATAATCTCATGCGCGGAAAAAAAAATATTAAAGAATAATCCTTTTGCAAAGAAACAACTTACGAACGCACTATTCTCGGTCTTTCTTACTAAAATATTTACAGCACAGGAAATTTTTAGAAATCTAAATGATTTTAATGTCTGTTTTGATTGAAATTGCATTTATTTTATTTCC
This sequence comes from Trichonephila inaurata madagascariensis, assembly GCA_019973955.1. Lineage (NCBI taxonomy): Eukaryota > Metazoa > Arthropoda > Arachnida > Araneae > Nephilidae > Trichonephila > Trichonephila inaurata. Next base: position 61,239 of record BMAV01004159.1, read on the forward strand.
TTTGTATTATTTTGTTATTTTAATCACAAAAAAAACTTCGTTTCTAGTTGCCTCAGAATGTATTTCTGTTCTTTAAACATTTATTTCTAGTTTTCAAATTTATTTTAGAATTTGATTAGAATTTTTGACAGTTCTCAGTGTGATTTATTCAAATTATTTTCTTAAGAATACATTAATGCCTGCAATCTCAAAATATATGTTTAATTCAGATTATTCAAATTTACAGTTTGTTGAATACATTCATTTTCTTATATTAACTCAAAATAAAAGTATTTTTTAACAATTATAAAAGGTTTGACTTTTTTTTTAACTGAAATGCATTTTAACTTGATCATGAATATTTAATGACGCAATCAATTATTACTAAAACAAATGTTAGGAAAGTTTTTTATCATCTCGAATTAGCACATTTCAGTTTTTGTTCTTGTGAAGATTAAAATAAATAGGTTTTAAACGCTTATACCCCTGTCTTTTTTATATAATTAAATGTTTTATAATTAAAAAATTTCTTTAATTTCGAAAAAAAAATTTTTAACGTTGGAGGTATCATTTTCGAGGAATTTATATATATTTAAAAGGGGAAAAAATTTTGGTATATAAAATTTAAAGTACACAATAGTGATGTTTTTCTCTATTAAACATGAATTTTAAAATAACAAATAAGTTTTGATTTTTTGTATCTGATTGTATAGCATAAATACTCTAGTAGGAACTCGCCCATTTTCACTTTTGAAAAAAAATTAAAGTTTCGGCACTTCGAACAACGCAAATATTTTCTACTGATTCTATTTTCTCAAACAGTAAATTATAGCTCATTCACATTTTTGAACAAGATGAAAGTTTCGCTTCTTCGAATAACACAGATCATTTCTACTGATTCTAATTCCTCCCACGAGCCTTTTTTCTTTTCCAGAAGCTAGTTTTGAAAATTGTCGAAGGAATGAAGAGAATTATAGTTTCTAATGTCATATAAAATATTAATTTCTGATATGATTGATTCATTGATTGTTTATTTCCTTCGTACTTGGCACTAAGACAAAGACTATCAGATACTGTTAGAAGGAGAAATTTAACTATTTCAACGTTTGAGCTTGCATTCATATCTTGAACTCTGTGACCAATTTGCTATGGGTTGTCTTCTAAGACAAAGATGTCGAATAACACGCACAACTGATCCCGATGGGAAATACAGAATTGTTGTATCCATTCTCAACCAAAGCATCCCGAGAGCAATAGCTGAAACTACAATATCAGCTATGGTAAAATGATATAAAAATGGCGTCTGTCATAGTTTTGGGATGAAAGAGGCTAGACCAGCCCCTCTGAGGCGTAATATATTTATGAAGGTAAGCGAGCATATTGAACAGTCGTAAACAAAAAATTATTTAAAAAAATTATTAATTTACTTAAAGTAAACAAACAAAATACATTCTGACAGAATAAAAAATAAAATACACATTTACACTGATATAATACACTTGTAAATGTGTCAGTACTTTGCACAATGTATTTCATATTTAATTCAACAATACTATAAGAACAAGTTAAATAATTACCAGTGACCCCATGAGCTGGTCATACATAAAATTGCATACAAAGATTAACACCTATCTTGATAATTTGCAAGGTTTATAATAAATCTTTTAACTGCCCATAAAAAGTTACACGATTCACTCCCATTGCCATTCAAATTTTTCCACGTATGCACCAGTATGTGATGTATTGGGGAGGAAAGTTAAGAAAAGGAAAAATAAGAAAATCCTCAGAAATAAGTAAGTCATTCATAAACACTGTCAATGTCATTTTATTGCATATCAAAGCCTTCAGAATAATTTTATGGATAGCAGCACATAGAAAAGATCGTACTTCGGAAAGACGTATATATATTTCCGGGGCAATTAACTCTTTGGGTGAGCGAGATGTTTATATAAACCAGTGGTACTTAAGAGGTGAAAGTCGTATTGTGGCTTAATTAAAAATTAGCTGACACATATTCAAATATATTCAGGTTGATATTGATTGAAATATATTGTGCTGATTGACATATAGAGTTATATTTCAGTTTTATAGATACAATGTGCACATTTATTCCTCCTACTTGTTTTTCTTTCAGGTAGGTTCTTTACATTCCTGAAGCTGAGAGATTAATATATATGTAATAATTTAAACAAAATAAACACTATTTATTTTTAGCATTAAGCCAGGAACTCTTATTACAAATCTCCTAAAGTTTTTGAAGTAAAATCAAGAGTAACTTCGGGTTATATTCGAAAAACGGTCTCTGAAATCTCGATAAAAAAAAAGTCATAAGGGTTATTATACTATAATAATTATTTACATTGAAGAATCATTGCATCAAGACTACCTTGTCAATATGAAATAGATCCCTTTTAGCTGATTCTGCGATATCCGTTCATTACAAGATTGTAACAGAGAGCCACCACGAATTCACTTTTCCAATAAGATACCCAAATATTTAATAGGATTCACGTCCGGTTTATCCAAATGTCTAAACACGACTTGAAATTCTCTAGACAGCTCCTAGAACCACCACTCTTTGATGATTTAATACTTCTGAAAGAGCCCATTATTGTGTTGTTAAATGTCATCAGGCGCCTGAAATATTATTGCCCTGGTTTGCAACGATGCTCAGAAAGTGCACATATGTCAGGAATTATTCTATGGTGATGATGGATCTTAATGAGCCTCATGAAAACATCGCCCACACCATTATATTGCCATCCCCACTTTTTATCAGGTCAACAGCAAGAGTTTCTGTTACAGTCGTTCTGTTGCAAGTGTTCTGTTGAAAGAGTTTCTGATACAAGCTAAAATTTCAGTTGGAAATCAGAGTATTCGCATTCATCCATCAATGGATTGACCAGAATACATATTCTTTATCTAATATTGCTAAATACTATGTGTAAATAAACAGTGCATGGGCGTTCTATTTATTCTAGCATCACTAGTGCTTGCGGAGAGTTTTGTTTCCACATGAGCTTATTTCTCTAGGTGAGGGTTAGTCGCAATGTAAAATCTTTGTGGTGTACATTCAAAACAATAACACAGAAAATTTATATTTAAGAAATATGAATTTCCTCAAATTACCAATTATTAATAACGCTCAATAACTACATACTTTTTTGTGGCTGCTTACAGTTGGAGTTTAGCGAAATCAAATGTTAATATTTGGGAATGTCTTTCTGAATTACTAGTTTAATTAGGCTAAGAGTTTAATAAGAAGTAGATTAATGGTGTGGATTTTGTTTTTATTTTATGAGAATTATATTTAATCCCCAGGTGTCTTTTATTTTTAATTTAGCTGTTTTTATAATTATTTAGCTTTTATTGAAATGTAAGAAATTTTTAGAGTCATAACCGGATTACTGGAAAGTGTTAGGATCGAATATTTACAGCAAATATTTGGCATTTGTTTTGGATGGAAACCAAACATTTATTTTAGCAGATGGAACGATGAAACTACTTTTAATTATTCCATTCGTTAACTTTCATAAAAATTATGTGTAATAGTTTAACACAAATTATGTCTTATGTGATTTGAAATAATATGTATACTATTTCTCTGTCTTTTTTCTATTTTTTCATTGTTACAATTGAAAACATTTTACATGGTAGCAACTGTTAACATTTTGGTTGCATGAGAATTAAAATGTGGTTCTTTTTTTCCCCTTGCCTTTTAGCTATTTTGACTTAACTGTACATAGTTAAAAAGTTTTAGGAGAAAATTACAACTAAGTTTAGATTTTTTCAGTATGTGGTGTGATATATATTGTAATCTTTATATTTTATGTCTTAGTCTAATTTATATTTATGTAAATACTCTTATATTTATCAAAGTTTAAACATTTTTAATCTTCGTATATATTCAATTCATGTAATTTTTATTTTTCATTGGCGTAGCTTTCTAAAGCAATGCGAAGAGTATTGGTGACGATCCTCGTATTTTGAACAATAATCAAATGATGAGGACGACACCTCAGCTAGCTCTCTGCTTCGAATTCAAACACCAGAGCAACGTTCAAACACACAAAGAGAAAATTGTTTATTAAAAAAATTATTAATCAAGATTTTATGAAATTTTATTCAAAAAGAAAAATGATTGTCTTTCTCTAAAATAATTACAGATAGAACGGCTACTTAAGGTATCCGACTACGTTCGAACCGTGATTTTGCAAAAGCCTATAAATGGATAATATTTATGATATTTAGTGTCACTTAAAATAGAAAACGTACATAAAATTGTTTTAAGAATATTATTACAGTAAAAAATATTTAAGTACAATCAATATTTTGACAAAAAAATGAACACAGCTTGATCAATTTTCACAAAATATTTCCTTTTATGAAAATTGCTTCTATTATAATAATATTTTGCATCTATATATCTCAGACATCTATACAGAGGCTTAATTAAACTTTTTGATATATATAACTTAGAAATGGATTTATCCACATTTTATTACAACAGAGGAGAAAAATTTTAAGAAAAAAACTCCTATAATTATTTCATTTGGTGGGTGGTAACTCTGAAAATAATGTGAATTTTTTAAAAATCCTAGTTCACTCTCTGGAGAAATCTTTATATAAGCAAAATATATTATTATTGTAGAAGCATCTTTTATAAAAAGAGAATGTTTTGAATAAAGGTTATTCTAAGTTAATTTTTTGCCAAAATATTGTATTTAAATATTTTTTATCATAATGTAAATAAAACAATTTTATAAATGTATTTTAATCTAAGTGACACTAAATATCATGAAAATTATCCATTTATGCGCTTTTTTAAAATCACGGTTCCGAACGTAGTCGAATACCTTAAAGAATCCATATTTGCCTGAGCACTTAAAAAGTATGTATTTTTCATTTGGTATTCTTGAATCATTTTCATATAATACTTTTTCACACATATAATACATAATACTTTTTCTATATATAATATTTTCCATTCAATTGCGTAATATTAATCTTTAAGCATTTTGATACATCAGCTACTTGATTTCAATAATACATATATACAGTCGGACCTCTATTTAACGAATTCATCAGGACCAAAATTTTTGTCATTATTTCGTGGTTATTAGTTACATCTATATATTCGTTATAACAATAAATTTTTGCACTTACCTTTTGTAAATTCTGTAATAAGCAATTATATAAAAAAAATAGTTATAATTTGAAACTATACACTTTTTATTCAACTACAAAACATACTATTAGTGAATTATTACGCACCAATTAATTAAAAATTTTAAAATGCTACTAACAGATGTTCGAAAATCGTTTTGATTCCTAAATGGAAAGAGTTCTTTTTGATTTCGTGCAGAAAAATAATACTGCGTCATTTACATCCTGTTGCATAAGAGAGAGGCATATTCTAAACAATGTAAAACATTAGACAATGTAACGGTTTTGATAGGATTTTAATTAACAATTTCAACATTAGAATCGCTATTAAATGAATCCGACAAATCAACAATTTCCATAACTTCACTTGCACACATAGGCAGTCCGTCATCAAATGTATCATAATCTTTAAAATATCCCTATGAGGTGTGGACTGGGATGAGATAAGAAAACAATTTCCTGTTCTACTCAAAAAATAGGTTACACTAATTACTCGTCTACACCTGTTGTTGCTGTTGTTTCTTATGCCACCTTAATCTCGACTGTGTAAGGTCCATGCCCACGAAATTTACCATGGCAAGGGTGTGGCGGATCTTCACACTAATCCTCTTGGAGAATCTTTGGGCTAGCATTCGGCTTTAATTCACAGCCATCCCCCTCAAGAAGCCTTGATATGTAGATTAGTTCGACTATATAAAGTCTGAGCTTTTGTAATTATAGAAGAACCTGAGAAGCTGTTACATTCGCCAAGCAGGTGAGCAGTTGATTTTCGCAGCTTAAGATTAAGGGGGGTTGTTTGCCACTGTATTAAATTAGTGGATTGTTGGTTTGTAATCAACGATAGATTGGGTTAAGTTAAATTGGTTACTTGAGCTTGTTCGCTTAATGTTTATTGCTTTCTCTCTATCACTCCTAGGACATTCACTTAGAAATCAAACTGTTGTTGATTAGTGCGTTTGAATAAATAAATAGTAGTTGTTATGGAAGTTTCTGGTTTTGCTTTTATTCTTCCCACACCCTTAAGTAAGCTAGACCAGTGCTCCGCAACCCCCGGGCCGCGGATCAAATGGTACCGGGCCACCCGTTTCATTCCAACTAAATTTAAATTCCTAGTTCTATACACCAAATTAAAAATATCTGTGTTCCATTAAATTTTTTTAAAAAAAGGCCCCCCAAGGTAATGACATAAATCTTTTAATGTTTTAAAAACAAAAAAGAAAAAACACAGCAACTATTTTCTCTTTCAGTTAGCAGAACATCTCTACTTTCTCTCGCCGGCTGCCCTGGGTCAAAGCATTGCCTTCTCCACCCCATTCGAGGGAGGGAGGCAGCTTGCCTTCCGGGGATCCGGCCCTCTTGGAGCTCTCTTGTTTCATCCTCCGGTCGGTGGAATCAGATTCCTCGAGTCAAAAAGGGTTGTGGGGGGGGACGCCAACCCTCAAATACACAGCTGCCGAATGCACGTGTGAATGTCGTTTACACAAAAAAACCTATCTGTTGAAGTGGGGTTTTCTGCAGTAACAGCAACCCAAAAAAAAGCAACGGAATAAACTGGACATAAGAACACACTTCGGGGTCCGATTACCCCAGATGGAACAGTCTCATTCCAAAAAAAACAAGCTCAGGGGTTCTCATTGATTTAACGTTCTAGTAAGTTAAAATGTTAAATCACTTTATTTATTTTTGGTGTAACTGTATTTTTATTTTGAAGGCATAATTAAATAGAATTAAATTTTTTATTAAATTATTTATATTCTTTAAGTATTAAATACAATTAAATACATTTTGCTATAAATCAAAATAATCTAAAATATAAACAATCAATGTCCCCCTCCCAGCGAGCCGCGGTAAAATTATCAAACGTTGACCGATCCGCAGCGATAAAAAGGTTGTGGAGCACTGAGCTAGACGGTGAAGTAGAAACTTCTGGGGTAAGTCGCTCACAAGAGGCTTGATGTACGTCTGTCGTTAGCCATAGCCTTGAGCACCATACAGGTGACAGTACGATTCAGCTCGGGTCTACACTTGTGAAGTCTAATAATGGTCTTCACTCTTTTCCGTTGAAACCTGCTACTTACAAGAAAAGTCCTTTTTTGTTCCAAACAATAGATAGATGTGTCATTTGAAAAAAAAAATCCAATTTTTCTAATACAAACTAATAAAACAAATTCCCAATTGCTATTATTATTTGGTTATTTGGGGTTTACTATTTGTTAAATTGGGTTTTTTGCCCTTATTTTAATCGGGGAAAGAGAAAAAGTCATTAAATCACGGAAATCGCTAAATATGGGTTCGTTAACTCAGAGTCTGATTGTAGTGTAATCCGATTAGTGTAAAGAAGAATAAATTCTGCACTTTATTTTTAAGGAAATTAAATACAGTAGAATAAGAACTGTAATATTTAACGGAGATCTCAACATACTTTATAAATGCGTTTTACGACAAGCTATTAATTTAATTTCATGAAACTTAGTTAAATTTTGGGTCAGCTAGAATGCTTTCCTATGCAAAAAAAGAAATACGCTGATGTGTATGTATCCAACTAAAATGATTTAATTCTTTAAAACGCTGCTCTTTATTTTTAAATCTCTTTTCTTCAGATCATTTAATCACATATAACAGAAACTTCTTCAAATATTCGAAGTTGCTTAAAGGTTTTTATTTATCAAATCTCTTTACTAAAATAAATTTTTTATTTTACTGTTTCTAACACAAATTCGTTCTCTGAGAAGAACATTTCATGAATTTCTTACAAGACTTAGAGATCTAATGTTTTAATGTAACTATATAATAGATGTATACATTTATAAATGTGTGTGTAAAAAGTCTCGTAAAGAAATTTAATTTATTATAATTCCTTCCATATTCTCAACATATCAGTTATGATATTTTTATTGTTATTTATCTCATTATAATTACATTTTAGTAATGCTTGCACAGACATGTTTTATCTTATATGTTACAGTCATTCCTTATTTACAATTCTTTCCATGGTTAAGAGATTTAATTTCTGTAAAGAAATAAAAAATTGCTTCAAACAATAAAATTTTCATTTTATTTAATCAAATATGAATAAAAAATAAGATGATCTCTTGAATTAGATATATGTAAAACAATGTCTGCCAAATATTTAGTATTTAATGAATTTTTTAAAAATTTATGTGAACTACTTGCTTCTAAATTACTAACAGCGCTTGATTAATATTAAAAGAATAAATTGTATTAAAGATTTATAAAGGATTTTGTTTACTGGTTTCTTAGAAAATAATAAATTAAATTTTATTGTGTATAATTGAATTCATTTGTTAAATTTAAAAAGTAATAAAATACTATGTAAACTTTTGATAAATATAACTTTTTTTTAAATAAAGGTTAGTATTACTTGATAATTATCTATCAACTACACAATTAAATTTCTTTTTTCATTATTTTCGGAAATATTTAGTCTATTAAGTATTTCTAATAACAAAAGCAGAAATAAATCACAGAAATATTCTTTGAAAATTACAAGTTAATTATTTACCTTAAGTAAATATTATCCAAAAAAATTTTTTTTTGTAGTATATATAGTATATCCAAATAACTACTTCAGTATGGTTTCCAGACATGTTTATCCGGAACAATAGTCTGATTAGTCTCCTATTCTTATCATGAGTGCCTGATCATTTGATAGCACACAAAAACTTTCAGAAACCTACCTTCGAAACTGTTAGTCTTTGGGCTTTTTCCAAATAGTTTCCTTGTTAGGAATCTAACTTTTCACTTTGTTTCTGACAGACTGCAGATACATTAGGCTACAATGCGCTTATCCCGTCAACCTTTAATTACCCATTTTATATTTATTTATTTTTGCTTAGATACTTACCATTTTTTATTATTATTATTGTTTTAACTTTTTCTAATAAAACAATTAAAAATAATGAAAATGTGTGATATCAAAAGTTACATTTTTAAAATAATTCATAAATGAGTTATCCGATTAAATTTTGAACATTAAAAGCTCGTCTTCAGTAAAAACTATAAATGCTTAGTGAAATGATAATAATGATAAGGTAAATCAAGAGAAAAATTTGAACGATAATCATGGGAAAATTCAGGGATTTTCAAATAATACAGTAGAAAAAGCAACTTATAAGCTTACTTTTTCCAGAAAGATCAACGCTTTCAAAAACAGCTTACAAAATGAAGCTCTATCTAAGGGTTCATACTATCAACCCTCCGTGCTCTTTCAAATGAAATTTTAAAGCTCACACCTAATTTTAATTTAGGTACTAGGCTCACTAGGTACGCATTTAGTAATTAAAATAAACATATTTTTTTTTTTTTTATAAATCTTTTAATTTTCTAAACATTTTTAAATAACATACTGACTATCTCCAACAATAATGTTTGCACTTCGAACGAATTGATGAATGTAGAAAGATTCTCAACACTCTGGCTGACTCAATTGTCTTACAGTGGATTCCTGATCATTGTAGCATCACGAGAAACAAATGAGCCAATTTCCTGGCAAAGGAGGAACGGCTATTCTACAAAATACTAATAACCATATCACTTTTAATTCTGAAAAATCTTATTAAATTAGAATTTAAGAAGAGGTTTGACTCCTATCTATCAAATAAAGCTAAGATAAAGGCCTGGGAATACCTCACTAAAAAGCCAGTCCCTTTCCAGAATTTCCTCCTCCATTAGCCGTAGCGTTATTTCGTCTTTTGACTGGGCACGATTGTTCAAATTCGACTGAAGGACATTTCAGCCTGTACTCTTTGTAACTTTGGTCAGTCCATGGAAAAGACCATATTGAAGCATGCACTGCCCTATTATCTTTAAAATTTTTGTTGTACTTATCAGAAATGTACTACACATAGTACATTTCTTCTAGACACTATATACTTTCAATAGGTCCCCTCCCATATTAAATTGAATGGAAACGAGATAGCCGGTAGTTTGGCCAAGTCTGCTACTGTTAACACCTTGAGGAGTAACATTTGTCTAACTTTTGCTGAACTCTCCTCCATTAAAAAGATAGAATTAAGTGCACTTTGGAGAATACCCCCTGCTCTCTCTTGGTATTATGGAAAAAGGCATCGTTGTTGTCACCAACTTAATGATCCCAGGAATCAGCAGATGGTTCTATCACGCCTTTTTAGTAGCCAAATCAAATTTATTACTTTTCAACAGGGCCGGAAAGTCTTGCCAGAGTTTTATAGGGGTAAGACGGACCAGAGCTCCCCCAGCCATATTCTTAATTGCTTTAATTTTACTATTGACTAAGTTTTAAGAAAACCTAATTTTATTTTCGGATTTTTTGGCGATTGTTGGTTTTATGGACTCATAAACATAATTTATGTTTCTTATCCCAGATGGTGTAGCTTATCATCTGGGATAAAACAACAGCAACATATTTTAATTTTATTGTTCTTAAGTATTGGGAAGCTAGATCGAGACTAATGCCTAGTTGCCAAATGTCTGGTATTAGTATAAATAATTTTTTAATAACAAACTTCTCTTCAATCACATATAATTTTGACAACGTTTCTAGTTGACATTTAAAACAGTTCTGATCTTGCTAGAGAGTTGTTGGATTGGCCTACAATTTTGTCGATAGGTGGTTTCAGCTCATTTCTCTGTTCCGTCACCTTTTCAAAATACATAACCAATAGTTTAAGATATAGTTTTCTTGTTTATTGGATTTCCGCTTTTATTTAATATGAAAATTGTGTCAAACAGTTATTTAGGCTTATTTTATACAAATTTAATAATCTAACAACAAATGCGTGGGCCAGACATATTTTATTGTATTTCTGAAAAAGCAGGAAGATGCATCGAAATTGTCTGTAGTATAGAATGAAGTCTTGAAAGAAAGGTATAAGGTATTCGACTACGTTCATAACCGTGGTCATATTAAGGTATTTGACTACGTTCGGAATCGTGATTTTGCAAAAGCGTATAAATGGATAATTTTCATGATATTTAGTGTCACTTAGATTAGAAAAAGTATGTAAAATTGTTTTAAGAATATTATTACAATAAAAAAGTATTGAAGTATACTATTTTGACAAAAAATGAACATAGAATGACCCATTTTCAAAATATTCTCGTTTCCTGAAAAATGCTTTTATTATAATAATATTTTGCCTGTAAATAGCTCAAACCTCTGTACAGAGGCTGAGCGAGAATTTTTGCAATATATAACTTAAAAGTGGGTTTATCCATGTTTTACGACAACAGAGGAGAGAAATTTTAAGAAAAACGCCGATAATTATTTCAATGGCTTGTAACTCTAAAACTAAAGTGAATTTTTCAAAACTCATAGTTGAGTCTCTGTACAGAGGTCTGAGCTATATACAGGCAAAATATTAATATTGTAGAAGCATTTTTCACAGAAGGAGAACATTTTGAAAATTGGCCATTCTATGTTAATTTTTTGTCAAAATATTGTACTTAAATAATTTTTTACTGTAATAATATTCTTAAGACAATTATATATACATTTTCTAATTTAAGTGACACTAAATATCATGACAATTATTCAATTATGTGCCTTTTTAAAATTACGGTTCCGAACGTAGTCGGATACCTTAATTTGTTAAATTTTATTCTGGTATCTTCCACTTCAAAATGCACAATCTGTTCACCCAGTTAAAGTTGACAGAAATATTTCAATGCTTTTGTCGATTCAGATCACCATAGAGCAACGCATGAGATAGAAGAGAAGCTCAATGTATCGCATATATGCATTCAAAACAATTGAAATATTTAAGCTTGTTCAGAAACTAAATTAAAAGGTTCCTGAACAGCTTAAGTAAATTCATTTGATGCAAAGCAGTGATTCACAGCTGAAACATGCAGAAATCGATCGTTTCCTAAAATTCTGATTACCGTTGAAGCTTACGTCAACTGTGATTACAGTCAAGCAGATTCACCAGTCCAAAAAACATCAAACGCTGAGATTCAGTAAAAGAAGCATTGTATTGTCCGTTTATTGGGATTGTAAATAATTTCTAAGCTTTAAACTCTTATCAAATAACTAAATAATTCAAAAGGTTTAAGTTCGAAACTTAAAAACTGAGTGTAGCAGATGAAAAAATACAGCCAAAATTGAAACCCTTAAGGGAACTAACTAAATTTTATACCCTTTCTTCAAATCCTTTGAGCACAACTAGAAAATATGTCTCAGAAAAATCCGCCTTTAAACTATAAGAAAACTTGCATAAAAAACACTTTCAAATAGTTACTGTTATTTTTAGACAATGATCCCATGCTTGGAATTTATGCTCTGCATAAACAATTCATTGTAAACAGCTGAAAAAGTTAAAAACATGTTTTCATGCAAAAAGCAATGAAATACTGTTTTTAAAAATATTTTTTTTTATATAGAAAATATTTTCATTCTCCGAAATTAAGAAAAATAGTTTTATCTCCTTTCACACACATTACACAAAACTTTTAACAAACAATAAAAGCTTTATGATGTAGTATTCGCCTAAACTACATTCTACATTTTTCGGTGCATTTTTAATCCTACATGTTTTCGGAAAATTAAGTCTCTGAAATATATTTTAGTGACACTACATATATCACTTGTATTCTGAATTCTTATATTTAGAAAATTAATTCTCTACTAAATAATAAAATTCAAAAGAAAAAAATTCTTGATTCTTTGAATGAAAAATTTCTATTTAAGAATGTTCAAGATTAAATGCTGCAAATTAAGTAAATATTTTAACTTATATTTATGTCATCTTTACTTTTGAATCTTAAGCAAACACAAAATTTTTTGCCAAAATATTGTATTTAAATATATTTTTGTCATAATGTCCTTAAAACAATTGTATACATATATTCTAATCTAAGTGACACTAAATATCATAAATATCCATTTAAGCACTTTTGCAAAATCATGGTTCCGAACGTAGTCGGATACCTTAAAAAAATGATTTGAGTTCAAATTCATGAATATTTATTGCAATTCTTATATATTTATTATGCTTTTACATCTATATTTTGAATTATTATATAACGAAAAGACATTAGTGTAACAGCTTCTTTCATAAAAAGAAAAAAAAATACTTAAAAGAAGCTTTATTTTTAATGTTAACAATAATGACGAATGTACATATTTTTACCATTATTGAGCTATAGTAGGTTAATTTTAAATATAGCATTCCTTCAATTAAATTATATTTTATTTTTATAAACATGTTTAGTGTCCCAGTTTAAAAAATAATTCTCCATATTTTTCTCTAAGTAACAAAAAAACAGTATCTTATATGTAAGAAAAGGTATAAATTTGCGAAATAGAAAGCAAAGCAGTTGTTAAAGCAGAAATGTTGCATGTAATACAAAACTCGACGCTATGCTTAGTTTTGTTTTACAAAAAGAACCTATTTAAAAACTAACGTTAAATACAATCAATTGATTTTTTGTAAGTTCTCATTCAGTTGAAGCAATACAAGAGCTACGAGTTGACAAACCTCCCTCCAAACTTCCATACCTCGCCAAAATAGGAACTTTGAGCCATTTCAGATTTAACGGGCATCAGCCCTTCTACATGGAGGGTCCACTGTTAAAAGGACTCAAACCTGCGATTTGACAAATCCCATGTTCACGCCCATAATCAATCGGCTGCCGTAGAAGTAATATTAAATACGGAAAATATTAAATTGAATATTGTTACTAATTTTGCGCAATTAATACTTGATTTATTTTAAAATAGTGTAAATAATTTAAATATGCATGTTTAATAAGTTTAATTACACTCTGTTGCCTTTATTTTATGCTAAAAATAGAAGTATTCGCAAACAAAGCCATTCCTTACAATATAATGGCGTTTCATTGTGAACTTTGCAAAATATTGCAGATAGAGCCAATTTCGTATAGCTGTTGGCGTCTTGATGACCATATGAATGCTTCACGGAATGATTGAAAAATCTAGAACATTTTGACCTATGACGTAAGTGGATTTTTCGAGAAAGCAATGGAAAGTAACCACGCAGACTATAAAAAGTGGTCGCTTGCCGAAATTTTACTGTTTACTTTAGCTGTTTTAGCCTACAACTGAGTGGTTGCTTGCGAAAAAATTTTAACGTTACATATATATATTTCAAAAACACTAATAGTTGTGTTAGAGCGCTGAAGAAAGTTTGAAAACTTTCTGTAATTATTGTGCGAATTTTACTGCTGTATCCTTTACTTAGAGGGCTGTATTTCTGCAATAAATTCCATTGCTTTTAAAGAACTATTTTGTTCTTTGGGACATATAACATAAAATCCTCGGACACCCAATCTACGGATCAATATACTTGCGACTAAAAGCACTTCTTTAATTTCCCAAAAAATATCCCTTTAAAACCCAAATTATTTTTATCATTTAATATTAAACTCTTCTGGTTATTTATACTATATTGACCCTAATGACATTGGGAAAAATAATAAAAAAATTCCCGCTCCACCCCTGGAATGTAAACGGTATCCGCACGAACGTTGTCCGAGAGATCACTAAGTTCAGATCTAAGAGAGAGTTTAATCTGATTTATTCATCAATTACAAAATTTCCTCTTGTGTGATAATTCTTCTTCTTTGAGACACCTGAAAAAGTTTTGGGTTAAAAGTTAGCACAATATTCCATGAAAAATAATGAAATATATGAGAAATGTTTTTTACTTAAGAAAAAAAATAAGATATTTAATTCACACCGTACGAACTCCCACCGGAAAAACCAGATTTTTTGTGGGGGAGGGAGGAGAGATATGGATGCAGATACCTGTGTAAAGGGTGAAAATGCCATATCCCTCATCAAATGTGTGAAAGAGAAAATGAATTGCATAAAACAGCCAGAGAAAGAAAAAAGGGATTCGTCCGTGGTAACCCCCAAGAAAATATGGTTTTAATTATATAATAATATACATATATTTCGTTTTTATTTAGTCTTCTATCAACATTATTGAAATAGAAAAGAAAGCTCACATGACAAGAACTTACCCTTATAGCTGCAGTGACTCAAATAACGCCTAACCCGCACGATCGTGTGGGTAACGAAATCCCGAACTCTACAATCAATATTAGTAGAGTATAATTAATGTTTTTTTTTTTTTTTATTTTACAATTATTTAAACATTAATACAAAAATTTGTATCTGAGCAATATATCGATAATTACCTTTTTACGACAGATAAAAAGACGTGATTTCGTTGTATTTGAAAACAAAGCTAGATTTGCCTGCTGAAAGTAAAACATGGACCTCAAACATCGTCGGTTGACAAAATGTGATACTTTACTCTTTCTACAATTCCGTTCAATCGTTTGATTCTGATTTTCTTACCTATGATTATTCCAGACACAAAAACGTATAAGAATATATAACCGCACGATCGTGCGGGTTTGGTCTTAAAGGGTTATTAGGTTTTTCAAAATAATATCATGTATTGCTCTCTCTGATGATTTATTAAAGAAAATACAAATAACTCATCTTTTTAAATTTTCTTTGAAGGAATCAAATATTTGAGTAAGAATGATGAAGGAAAAAAAGGATAAATTATTGCAAAAATTAAAAAAATGGTAAAAATAACTCAAACCCCGTTGAATGAAAAATATAAAGCCCACACTGACGCCTACGCTGAATTTCTTCAAACAGAAAAAGAAGGCTTCTCTTTGAAGAAAAATGACATTCCAAAAAATATTCATTGAGTAATGTCTAAAAGAACTGCCGGATGATTAATCAACGGCACTAGAAATGCTTCTTAAGATTTCCGAAACGAAATTTGAGAAAACGAAATATCTTAAAAGCAACCTTGGGAGCCTTTTTCAAACAAACTAACAAATGAGAGATAGTCTCCCACAAAAGTAATTACTACTTATCAAATTGCATTTTTCTTTTCATTCAATTTGTAAATGTTTCTTTCCAGCATGCTTCTTTTGGAAGATAAATGTTATAAGAATTTCATTTTTCGTACTTCAGTTTTCATTTTTACAGAATATTTTACTATTTCAGATTTCGAGCGCATAAGTATTTGAATATCTAAGACGAGAATAAATATGCAAAAACGAGAGAATTTTATTAAATATGTTTTAATAAATGGAATCTACAATGTTACTTCAAATTTAATGAAAGATGCATTTCAAAATTAAACACAGAGGCATTATATTATTAATAAAATTATTTTTCTACTGATCTAAGTTCTAATAAAAATAAGACACTATAGAAATATATTGAATTTTAAATTAATGATTCTTACATATTTTCCTGTAAGAAGAAGTGATTTTACTTTTAAAAACTAAAAATTGACAGAATCTATAAAAATAGGAACACTTAACTAAGTTTAAAACTTTTTAGTCCTGACCTAATTGTTTCAATAAAACTTTGGATCAATATATTTTAATGAATGTTTACACTAATGATAATTAAAATTGCTCTACCATGAAAGCGATATGCAACAAATGTCAAATTTGTGTGGAAGTATATGTCAATAGTTAACATTTCAGTGTATTTAAAACGATCATTAAGAGGACTGTGTACACAGCCCTGTCAAGATCTATTCAACCCATTAGAAATTGAGAATGACTGTACTAAATTTCCTATTGCCCAGTGTAAGTTAAAATATTGAAACGAAAAAATAAATATCTGAATTCAAAGAAAAATTTTACTGTAAAGGTGAGAATTTAAGAATTAATAATGAAAACGCTTTTGTAAAAGCTACGAAAAGTAGCATAGATGGAGATTAGTGATGTGGGCGGACGAAACCTAGCCAATTCGGCTGCAACATGAGTCCGAAGTTCCGAGGAAGAAAAATTTTAACAGAGCCGTTTGACTAAGTTCAGAAATTGAAAGGAAGTATCTTGATTGGTCGACATGAGTGTTCATCTGTTTAGGTATATATAGATCATACACAAGTTGAGCTTCGAATCAGAGTGGGACTGCAACTCAACCAGTCTTAATACTGAACGTAAAAAATTGTTTAAGAAAAATACTATAAAAGAAAAGAAACACCATCTACAAGAAGTTTAAAAAAAAAGTTATACAACAATTTTCTAGTAGGGAAGTTGCATTCAAAAGTTGGTTGTTGGTATAAGTTCTATTATGCCTCGTGTAAGACGGAAGAATTTTTAAGAGAATATTTCGGAACTGGGTCTTGACAGAACTTTGTCTACATTGAATGCGGTTTGTTGCCCAGCGATATTGCTGCTCGAGGGGTCTAATCCTATAATTACCCTTCAAAAAATGAAATCGATGTGCCTAGGTGGGCAATGCAGATTTTAATCCAGGATATTTTAGAGGCCCCTGGCCTCTAATGTCCTAGAAGACAGATATGTTGGCATACCTTGCACATATCCTGGTTCAAAAATTTGGTTCGTTTAAAGGGGTCTTTTCAGACACCGTGAATAATCAACAGCATCCTGGACTGTTAGCGCGATGATCATTATTGTGGCTCCCTGTGACGTTGCAGAGGAGACAAGCGCACCTACAATGGAGTTGAATGATAATGACTAGAAACTGGCATTAGGGCATCTCTTCAAACGTATAGAACGTCCTATGTTCGACACTATGATAAACGAATCGTTACAGAGAGGCATTCAAAAAAACAATTAACTATTCCAATTTGTTTTGTTATAGTTATTAATTTTATTTGTCATCCGAAAGACACTTTGCAGTAATCTCCAATTCGCATACCTGGTACTTTGGGTGCCACAGTCATATTTTTCATATGTTGCGATGTGTAGCTCTAACGTAACTTCATCTCCGAGACACTACATTTCAACAATATAATGTATCGTTGTATAATGTATTCCTAATTTCTCTTGCACAGGGTTTTTTAAACAGCACGTGTTCGGAATCTGTCCCCAACTAAATGTGGAGACATCAGACTCGATTAATTTCCGGCACAGTGTGGAAGATGTTTTTTTGCTTCGAGCATTCAAGGGTTACCCGGGTTAAAAACTGCTTAGTTACAACAGGCGCAAGGTGGTATGTTTTTCCACTCGTATATATTTTCTTAATATGCTATCTTTTTTCTTATGTACTGTAAATATACAATAAATAACATTCTGATATTTCCACAGGACACTGACAAAAAAAATAAATGTGGACTTTATTTTTAATGTATATACTTTTTATATTTCTTAAGGTATGAAATTTTAAATATGAATAACTTTTGACTAAAGTAAGTTTTTCAAATTAAATTTTGAACTGAATCATTTGAATAAAAATAAAAAGCGTCGAAATTTATTTAATTCATTCGATTTATCTTAAAAATGTTTCCAAGAAAGAAAAAAAGCATAAGCTGGGTTTTAAAATGCACGTTAAATTTACTAATGTAGCTTGAATGTCTAATTTGTACACTTCTAGGGTTTTTATGAGTTTTGCGCAATTCCCGGCCCCCGGGGGCTGCTTAAAAAATGTACGTTTGAAGGATAAAATAATAATCCACATAATAATTTTATAAATGCATTAGTACAACAGCTTTTAAGTTGAAATTTAATAGTCTTGCTTTCAAATCCAGGAAACGTTCGAAAATTCGTGGATTAATTAGGGAGTAAAAATCAGTGCCAAAAAAACACTTTTCGTAAAAATTTTTGGCTCATGATGTAGAATAATAAATTAGAATTGAACGGAAGAATATTTCAACGCGTTTTATAACTGTATATTACATAGAAAGCTGTTCTCTTTATGCGTACGTGTGCGTGTGTGTGTGTGTGTTACGAAACATAAAAATGAGTAATACTGATGAATAATTTTAATTAATAGGATGACAATACACAAATTGTAAATTATATTATTTATAAATAAAAATGTGAACACTTTAAACATTAATAAAGTGGGTTAAAAAATTTTATTTTTTTTTTTTAATTTTTTAAAATGATTTCAGTAATCAAAAACAGATCAGAGGTGAAAAACGGGGTTCCGACCCTGTGGGGCCCCAAAGAATTTTTTGGGGTCACCTTTTTATGAAATGCATTACGCTGCACTGCCCATACAGTGTACATATAAAGGTAAACCCCGTCACTTACTGTTTAATTTCAATTTCCTGCTGTTTGCTCTTTTTTTTGACCGTAAAGCGTAATGTATGTAAACAGTGTTTTTCAAAATGTGGGGCGCGCCCCTGGGGGGCGATAACCCCCAAGGGGGGGCGAGCATATCGAAAATAAAAGGTTAAAAAAACCTTTTTACTAAAAAAAAAATACTTTTTATATAATAAAAAAAAACAGATTTACATTGATATGATTTATATATATCATCTGGTGAAAAAAAGGGCATCAAAAATAAAAGATTTACTTTGAACGCTCATTAGCTATCTTTGGTCCTATAAAATAAAAAAAAAATATTTTGTTTGCTTTGCTGTAATCCTACGATGGGTTTTTTTTTATTTTTCTTTTAACTTAAAATATTACTTTTGCTGGTTTTCCCGCACTTACTTTTATGGTGCCCTGCATCCTTTCTTTTGGGAATTGTAAATTACATAATTTGTTGCGCTTTTTCACAATGTGAAAGATTTTTTGATACATGGATAAGCATATTGAGCACTTTGAAGGATTAATTGACCAAGATTTTTTTTTATGGTATACTGAAACATATAATAAAAAAAATCATTAATTCGGGGAAAACTTTTTATTTGTTCCCAAATGACCGACAGAGAACCTTAAATATGACAGTCTTAATGGGGGCTAAAATGAATTGATAACATATCCCTTTTTGGGAGGGGCAAACTTTTTTTAAATTTTAATACATTTTAGACCATTTCCCCGGCCCCCACTTTTTTTAAAAAAATTTTTTTTAAACATCTGCTTTTTTCCCTATGAAAACTTAGTGGTTTTAATTGTGATGTTGTACGACTGATTATGGTTTTATAAATGTAAATGGCAGAATCTAAAAAAATTGGGCATCTTGTCTTTTGAAAGGTTGAAGCTGATCAAACATGGAAACATTTGCAAAAAGCATATTAACATGTTAGCAAAAAAATTTAAAAAAAGCAATAACATGAAACAAAAGGAAAATTTTCAATAGCTACTTTAAAGAATTTTACAAGAAAATTAACCATAATTGCAAAAATGCACTTAACCCTGCAAAAGACACAACAAAAAAAAGTTCAACCGGAATTTGTCGATCATCAAAGGATATTAAAATTACAAAAAAGTGAAAAAAATGTGACAGTTTTTCTTGCAAATACTTTCCCTTTAAAGTTGCAAAAGTGTCGGATTTGTGTCCTTTAAAGGTCACCACATTTGGGAAAAATTTAGTTCATTTAGGATATTTTCTCAAATTATAAAGAAAATAGAAAAAAACGAAATAGGTAAAATATTTTCTCTAGTTAAATTATTCCAAAATTTTGATTTTTTTTTTTGTAATTTAAAATAATTAAAAAAAGAATTGGGGTTTATCACTCCCCCCGACCATTAACGTTAGTATCAAGTGCACACCGTCCCGGGGGTTTTCGCTTTTTTAAAAAAAAATAACACAATTGTTATTCATTGAAATTTATATTCTTTTTATTACTTAACATTTTTAAATGTAATTTTGGAGGCTTAAAAATTTCAGTTCATTCAAAACCGTTTATAATATATATTCATTTCATTAAATCTTTTTACTTTTTTTGTATACACATCACTTTTTTACTCCCCTTACAAAAGCTATTATATCAAGAATAATATATTATCTTTTTTTAAAAAATAAACTCATGTTAAGGGGGGTATTTCCCAGTATAAGAACAAGTTTAATAATTATCAGTGATTTCCCATTTTTGTCTTGAAGAGAAAATTTTTTTTAAAAGGAAGGCTAAAATTAAAACTGACACTCGGTTATTTTTGATATTTACTCAGATCATATTTTGTCTTAAAAGTACCACGCAGAAAATCAGGATTAAAAGGTATCTTTTAAAAAAGGGAATAGTATACGAAATGTTTTTGTTTTCAGAGCAGAAATTCAGCATCCACCTCTACCCAGAATTAAAAAGAGTGATTTATTCAAAATTGCTTTTAATTTTCGCCCCGGATGTGAAATTATGAAGACTTTTTTCCCACAGTTGGGGCCCTTCTGAAGTTTTTTTAAAAGGGTCCCTAACTTTTTAAATTCCTATCAATTTGCCCCCGTCTGTTCTTGTTGATGCTTTTTTATCGTCGAAACTCGCTATGATTTAAAAATATCTATGATTTTGTTTTAATCCACTGCCGTAAATACTTAATACCGTGAATTATAATTAACGCAAAATTTTGAAATGCATTGGGGGATTCGGATAATCAACGGCCCAAAACTGTGGTACGAAGTCAGCATTTTTTAAAATTTTGTGCAGACGTCTGTTAGGCCCCCGACTCACATGTACGTTCGAGAGGATGCCAGATGTAATGGATATGATAAAGAAAAACATAGATTAGGTTATTTTTTTGAAATTTGTATTTTTTAGAAATGGATCTTGAAGGAAATAAATTTTTAAATTAAATATTATTTCTCAATCTGTTTCAATTTAAAAATTAGAGAAAAATAAAATAATTAACCCATTACTTAAAAGTATAATTTACTTAAAATATATATTACTTAAGAGTAACATATATAAAAAATTTAATACTTATCTTATTAATACTGAATTAAGAACAAGTTTAATAAGTATTAGCACTTCCATGGGCTTGTCTTCAGAGCAAAGTTTTTTAGAAATTGACCCTCTAGTTCTTTTCTATATTTAGCTTTTATCTATATTTTGTCTTCTAAGAGTCACCGCATTTTGCAATATGTTCCAATTTAAAATCAGAGAAAGGAAAAATAACTAATAATTATCCTATTACTTAATTTTTTTTTTGCTTAAAAGTAACATATACAAAATTTAAAATTTATGTTATTAATTTGTACGGTTTATAATTAAGATCATGTATTGTAGCTTTAGCGTTAAAGGGCATTATTATTGCATTCAGTAATTTATTAATGTATAAGGGGGCGCGATAAAAATTTTTGATTGAAAAGGGGGTGCCAGTATTGAAAGTTTGAGAAACACTGATGTAAAGTGTGAAGACGCAAGTTTTTCGGTAGATGACGCCCTCTTCGCTGTAATTCGCCAGTTTTACTGAAAAGCGCCTATTTGTCCGACATATTGATGTCATTGAGCATGCGCACCGTACGAGATGGAGTGGTTATCAAGGGCTGTGGGAGTCATCTTGTAGACATGCGTGTCAAGCCAGGACCAACCAAGAGACCAAAAATTATCGCTGAATGTTTTACTGCGGTTTTCCATGTAAAGTTATAATATGTAACAGTTGGCCTGCAATTCTTTTAGTTTCTCCTCGAGTTTTATCATGTGACAGATAAAACTATCAGGTATGTGCTATCATTAGAGAAAGATCTCTGTTAATTTTATTAAATTTCTCGAAAAAAAATGATAACTTTTTTTATTATTTGTTTTAGTTAAAAAAATTTAACCCCTATATTCATAATGGATAAATGGGTAATACGTACACCAGGTACATCTTCAGCTAACAAAAAGAACAAATCGATGAGGTCTAAAAATTTTAACTAAATGCCCCATCTAAAAAAAAAAAAAATACAATGAGGAATTTATTGATGGTTTTTTTTGTGTTATTGATGAAAAAACCCCCGATATGTGCAGAACGAAAAATTAGCAAATGAGAGCATGAAACCACAAAATTTAAAAAAAGGCATCTGGAAACTAAACGAAAAAAACTTCAAAATAAACATGCCTTTTTTTTCAAAGACTGAAAATCTAAAAATTCAAAGTTAAATCTAACGAAATTTTCCAATGCCTCAGAAATAATTACGATTTTTTAAAATTTCTATCTAATAGGAAAAAAATGAAACCCCCATCAACTGGAGAACCCTTATCCTTCCTGCAGAAAACTAAGAACATCAATTATGCATGGCGATAAATTAAAGAACTAAAACAATCCATTTAAAAATACCGTGTCTCGGCGGTTTCCCGAATTGTCAGAAATATGGGGTCAGAAGTCATAGAAAGCATCAAAATTCATCTGTATTTGCTTTACAACTGGACGAGACTCCCGATATTACAAAAAATGTCAAATAATTTACGTTAGATTTTTAATGAAGATATAAAGAAACTTTTTATTTCAAAAGATTGGAAGGAAAAACAACTAAAAAAAAATATTCGTTTAATAAATGAATATTTTGAAGCAAGTCCTCCAGGCAACTTGCTGTGGTTTTGTCGATGGTGCTGCAGCATTAACAGGTTCGAAAAAAGGGCTGAGGCTTAACCCGAAAAATGGCCTTCATAGGGTATTTAATCACTACATGATTCATCGCAAGCTCTTGTTGCAAAAATAGGAAAAGGGTTCCAAAACATATTCAAGTGCTGTTAGTTAAATTAACTACATTAATGCAAAGTCTTAACAGCCGTCTCAATACTTTGCAATGAGAGGGGCCAACTGAAGATTATTTACACACCCCGAAGTCAGATGACTCTCACGTGGGGAAAATACTATGACGGGTTTTGATTTGAGAAACGAAAAAGTACATGTTTTAAAAACGAAAAGAAACATAGATTGGCAAATTATTATACAAAGGTTTCTAGAAAACTGAGCTATTTGTTGATATTTTCGAAAAAATTAACGACTTAAATTTGAGCTTGCAGGGGGAGAATTAACTATTATAACTTCACCAGTAAAATTCAAGCTTTTAAAAAAAAGACCGGCAAACTGAACTGAATAAAAAATAAAACATTTCCCTTGTTTAACGATTTTATCAGGAAAATAATAAGATATATTTACATTTAAAAAAATCATTTCCCAAACACTTTAAAAGTTAAAAAAAATTTTTGAGAAGATTCGGGATTTTCCTGTAAACCATCTTGGTTGGATTCGTGATCCATTTTCCTACGACATATGCAGTTCAACTCTTCAAGTTAGAAAAAAGGCAATTGGATAGATTTGATTAGTGATTATATCTTTTAAATCAATTTAAGACTCAACCTTAAAAATTTGTATCCGTGGAAAAAAAGTATCCCCTTTTATGAAAAAAATGCCATCAGGTTACTAATAAAAGATCAACGTATTTAATTGAAACTGGGTTTAGCAAACTAGTTTCAATAAAATCTAAAACCGCTCTCGTTTTTAACCCTGAAGATGTATGCAATTGCAATTAGCAACATACATCAACATCGGGGTTTAAAAATTTCCCCCAAAATACATTTTCATTAAAAGGAATTTAATGATTTTTTTGTTATAAAAAATATTTTCTTTAAATTATAAATTATATTAATATGTGTCAGAAATGATGATTTTCTTAATTCGATAAAACGAAAGAAATGCGCCTATTTACATCGTATTTGTGAACATTTATCTTTAGGGATCACCAAAAATTTTCTCTTTACAAATGGGGTCGCAGACGAAAAAAGTTTTCGCACCACTGATCTAGATAATGGATTAAATTTAGATTTTTCACCAACCATGCAAGTCCGTATATCTAAGAAAAATATTTAAAAAATGGTGCATATTACTATGTTATTTAAAATTTCCTTTCTGACTTTTTTTATATTTAATATTAAACTGGATAGATGATTCGTTTTTATTTTTCAAGTAAACCAGAATCACTTGATCTAATCCAATGAAAATAATAGTATTAAATTCGGCTACATCAATGTAAGATATTTATGTAATACCCACCCACTTTTCTGTTTATTTCATGATGTTATACACATGTGTATGTTGATATATATATATATATATATATATATATATAATATATATATATATATATATATATATATAAATTATTGATTTTTCCCCCAGCATTAATCCTATATTGTATTGAAAGCATTCTTATAACTCTCACCATTTAAATTTGGGGGCCTTTTTTTTGCCCAAAATTTTTAAACTGGATCAGAAATATCTTTAACAATCCTGTAACTCCCGCCCTAAAAGTGTTTCCTCAAAACGCACTTTTAGTGGATCTCTGCTCAACAAAATAAACATGCTTGCCAAATTTAAAGTCTAAATTTAATAAATTAAATACAGAAAGGTTTTTTTTTATCAACACGCCCCGTAATCCCCTTTGAGACTTGATTTCCTTCAGACCGTTCTTAAAGGACTTCAATTCAACAGAAGAAACATTCATACGAAATTCCATTATTGTAGTTCTATTAGTTCTAAAACAGGAATCTGTTTTATCAATACGCCCCAGTAACTCCCGCTTTCCCATAGGAGTTGACTTTCATAAAATTCATTCTTAGTGGATCTTCATTCAATAATAGAAGCATACTTACCAAATTTCAAGTAAGGGAGTCTAACAGTTCAAACACAGGAATGTTCTTAAAATTTATAACGCTTTTTAATCTTTCACAATCTTCCTTGGAGGTCGATTTTCAAAAAATCCATTCTCAGAGAAATTCTACTCTATAAAAGGAGTATACCAACCAAATTTCAAGTTTGTAGATCTAATAGTTCTGAAGATACCGCGATTAATATGTGAGTCGCTTTTCTCTTTTATATATATCGATTTGAACGCATTAATAAAATGTAACAAGCATTGCAATATTTGCACTTTATAAATTTCTCATAATTAAAGCAATCATAATTGTGAAATAAAACAACGTAACTTTTTTCTAATTCCTCATGAAATTAAAAAAAAATTAATAATTTAAAAAGTTTTCTTTCAAAAAAAAATCATGAGAAATAAAGCTCGCGAGTGCTATGAAACAATAAGACATTTCAGCAATTGCATAAAAAAATTTTTATTAGTTTAAGTTATCGTAAAATGTTTATAATTATTTATTGAAAAAAGCTTCCTACATTATTTTTTTTCTTCCTACGTTTGGAGCTATGTACATTTTAAACGTTATTGTAAAATTAAAGCTTCAAACATTAATATATTCTAATACGAGAATAATGGCATTTATTGTGGGTATTGACTGCTATTGGAAAAAAAGTATTATTGATCATACATCTAGTAATTACTCCATCATACTTTAGTTTGTTATTCATAAATAGTGTCAATATTACTTTTGTCACATGTAATAGAATATAGATTTTCATAAAGAGGGTAATTAAAGTGTCGATGAACTTTATTAACTGCTCAAATTGTGACCTTTGGCAGCAGACGTCGGCTCTGAAATTTTAGTTGTTTTTGTTACAGACAGGATTGCTGATGACAGTATAGATTGCCTAAAAGATGCCATACTATGAGTAAACTTTAACCTTAAATCATGAGTAACATCATTAAGACCACGAAAACAACTCAATAAGCAGAGTAATACGATGTAAAACAACGTGTTGTCCTAGAATTATAAAAGTTAGTAAAAATAAAATACTTAATTCAAGAATTTTTTAGAAAAATTTTAAAAGCTAAATGATTTTAATTTTTAATTTGTGTTTTGTTTGATATCAGAATTTTAAAAAGAGTTTGAATCACCGTAATGATAATTTAGAAAGTAAAAAAAAATTTCCGGCATTCTGGGAAGTATTTAAGTATTCCAAAAAAATAATAATAATAAAACTGATCAAAAGTTGTCAAACAAAAAATCCTGAAAAAATTGAAAACATTTGATTTGATTCGCTACAAATATTATTTAATAAAAAAAACTACACAAAATTTATTATTTTACAAGAACAAACGTTAAAAATATCCCAAAAATTGTATTTTAAACACAATGTTGCAAAAACAAACTTAATTAAAATAGAATGGGGAAACTATATGCGTTTGGAGATTTTCACAATAAACGAAGTCAATGAAAATCAATCCATGCACTATTTTCCCGATTGACTTATTCTATGCAAAAGCACCTAAAAGGAATAAAATGTTTGTTTGTTTTCACTTTACTAACAAATATCATTAAAGTATTGTTAAATTGATTGGTGGATTGAATTATATGTGTTTTATTTCTCAAAAGAGGTGGAAAAATCTGAACAAAATAATATAGTTTAAGCTAGTTCTTTTGCATTGATTCTCAACATCTGAAGCTACTTTCTGTTTAGTACTCAGTCCGTTGCCTTTTTAAATACCCCATACCCTTGTTAATTCCCCCCAAATTTCAAAGGGGAAAATTTCCCTTTGAAAAATGTCTGGGGAAGGGGGCTATATTGGGGAAGGGAAATATTTGAAAACTCATGCAATCGCATGATTTGAGAGGCTTATCGAAGTATGTACAGGGCTAACTTCACGCTTATTGGATAATTTAATTATGGTGAATTGTTTGGTTGTATTTTAGGCAGATAGAAACTTGCTTATCCTTAGTATAACACTAAGTTTTAAAGTCTAGCTTAAGAAAATATATGTAAGAAAATAGTAGGACAGCGCAAGAGGACAAAGGGTAAATATTCACATTAACATATAAGTAACTTTTTAGGCTTCATACTAAGATTACTGGTTTAAACAAAATTATACCTTCGCCTTTATGTGCCTACATTAATATGCTGAAAAAAATTTAGAAAACGTAAATACAGTTAGTAATAATGTCAAAAAATATAGAAGTAAGTATAAATTTAATTCTAGTTTATGTTAAACTTATTATAAAAATAAGAAATTTAGTCAGGTCAGCATGTTTTTAACTATATGTTAAAACATATATAGTTAACCATAAAAGTAAGCTTTACCTACCGAAAGATTTTAAAAATAATAATAACAATAATAATAATGCTATTCTTGAATCTATCAATAGTATTTAAGTCAGATTTATAATTTTGAAAAGAAATGTATACGAGGAAAAGTCATTTTGGGTTGGGCAACCTAAATTCCACTTCCATGGAAAAAAAGGGCCCCCCGTTTAAAAAATGGAATAATCACTAAACAATTATAATTTTTTTGCCATTGTTGACTTTACTCCTGATTTTAGAGTAACATATAATATAAACTTTTATTTTCTTTTCAAATTTTTATTAGAATTATTAACAGAAAATATTTTATTCCTGAATCAAGTGTGTGTGTGTATGGAGAATTTTGTTTTTTTTATAATACATGTAAAACAGTGTTAAGTGGCACATAAGTCTCAATGAACTATTTTACACATGTGTATCAATAGTTTACTTTAATGGATATAAAATCAATAAGACAAGAACTTCATGCCTTCTTATTTGATTCATAGATACGAATGGCAATATTTTTTCTAATGCAACGTATTATGAACTAATTAATATATGAAATGATGTAGATCCCTAATTTCAACTTGCGTAAAATATATTTAAATATTTATATAATGCTTTCATTAAAGTTCATATTTATGTGTTATTGTTTAGAGAAGAAGTTATTGGAGTGAAACAATTTATCAAAACATTTAATACAAATACAAATCAGTAAATCTAAAAATTACGACTTTTTTTCGAACATTTTAATTAATACATTGCTTGATTGTCACCGACATATGTGTTGCGAAGACCTCATCTTTCACTAATCTAAACTATTAATAACATGAGTAAAAGAAGCTAACAAATATATATGTGTGTGTGTTCCAAGAGAAATTTCAATTCAATTCAATTCAGTTTTCTTAAATACACGCGTATGTGGATCTGCACACAGGCATTTCAGCTAAATATGCCTCAAATCTGCCCCAAATAAACAGCTATCACTTCTTATTTTCAGTGATACTCTCATTATTCATTTTATATTAATGTAAATGGGAAAAGATATAAGTCGTTATTATACACTGCTCAAAAAATTAGGAGAGCAAGCAAAACATAGAAGAAATCGTAGCGAGATAGCCATGTATGAGCATAAAACGTAGAATACAGGTGTAACAAAATGCAGCACAGTAAAAAATAAGCCAAAAATTTTACTACTATGGGAACTTTAATTCATTTGAATGTATAAAGAACATGAAGTGAGGCTTCAAAGCAACAATTTGATTATATATTAAGGACAAAATATTGAGTGTTTGGAAATGATATTACATATTTTGTATTATAATATCCTGTTTAGCAAGGATGCGATGAGGTAACTGATGAAATTTGGAGGAATATTGTTCCTCTCTTGACGAAGTGCTATCCCAAAATCTTGGAGAGTAACAGGAGGCTTTGGTCTTGCAGAAACATGTCGTCTGAGTGTGTCCCAAACATGCTTAATCGGATTAAGATCAAGATAGCACGCTGACCACTTCATACGCTGTTTTGTTGTAGCTTCATGAAAATTCTCCACATGACGAGCTGTAGAATATCTGGCATTATCCTGCATCAAAAGAAAGGAATCACAAAAGGCTGCAGCGTAAGGTACGACGTGGGGTCTCAGAACCTCGTCTGCATACCTTTTAGTCATCAAATTGCCCTTCGGAATGATATACAGGCCAGTAGATCCACTAATGTTGATTCCATCCCATACAATCAAACCCCCGCCGCAGTAATACATACTTTCCGAAACGGATATAGGGTTATTTTTCGTGTACCCTTTTCTCGCCCTACTAAAACACGTCTGGTGTAACACTCCAAACTGAAACGGTGTTCGTCCATAACAGCACTTGACTCCAATCTCTTTGCATCAATTTCTCAATGTTCACCAGCCCATTTTCTTCGGACTCCACGGTGTCTTGCTGTCTGAGAATACACACCATTGGCCAGCATGCATACAGGTAATCTTCATGAAGCCCGTTTCGGACTGTTGGCTTGGCATTCTCGCTAAGAAAGAATCTGTTTTTGATTCTGAGTCGTATTAGCTGTTCTTTCCAATGAGCTGTTAGCAGGATATATTCTAGTCATTATTTGCTGTGGTAACACATGGAGACTTTGTCCTGGTCGACGTCTAACATCCCATGTGTTTTGGAATCGATTCCATAGTCTTGCAATAGCACATCTTGTCGCTGAAATAGCGTTCGCTTCAGTTCCTTGTGTTTTCTCGAAGTCCTGTCTCCTGATAAAACTCCAAGCCATCGATTCCATTAGATCACGTTGTCGGGACGTTATCTAGTCACATATTCTTCAAACAACAGTCGAGAGGTGCAATTTTACCACAACAGGGGCAACAGAAAACAACAGCTTCTACAAAATACTGATTTCTGTACTTATATCCTTTTTCGGGTTTTTGACGTCATGAACGTTATTTTGCACAAAAAGGTTTCTTCTTCTGTTCTCTGCTACACTTTAGATTTTGGATCTTTTGATTTACGTTAGTTATCGGAACAAATATTTACGCAATTTTTGCTACTCCTCTAATTTTTTAGTAGTGTAGTATTAGATCATTTTAAACTTTTCTGATCTAGTACTGAACTATCGCATGAGGTTTCCTTTAAGCACTAACTTCCGGCCGTTTTCCTTAAACTTCCAATGGAAATGGAATATGTAGAATAGAATTCGTCCTTCAATAAAGTGAGAGATTTGCACGAGTAAATGTAGTAACTGAGATTTCACTATTAGTGTGAGCTTTTATTGATTCAATCAACTACTTAGAGTTTCGTTTTGCCTAGATTCAGGCATTTCCCTAGTACAACAATAATCATTATCATGAGAAGCTCTCTGTCCAAATTCTATTGGATTCAATTTGTCTGTTCAAGAACGAAGCTTTCTCCGTTTATTTGGAAACTCATTGTCAGAGAGTCTACAAATCGCTAGTGCTTACAGACAAGTGTACTTTGATTATTTAGTCAGATAATTGATCTTCTCTCTCGAAACTTGAGTTAACTTAGTAATCAATAAACTGTTAATTAATTATTTATGTTTGGAATTATTTCTTAATGTTTTAAGTCGTACCGTCTACTTTTCTTTCACGCTGGGAATCAAGTTACAATCTTTCGAGGATTAAACCATTTAAGATAAAATTTGAAAACAAAAATCGGCAAATACTACTAATATTGCAAAACATGAAACTAATCATAAATATGATTCATATATATATAAAGCAAAGCTAAGGATTTTAACCCTTTATCGAACGCATTATGATTTACTGTAGTTTTTTTTCATGCAATATTTTTTTTGGATCACTACATTGAAAATTAAGGGGTATACATAAACAAAATACTCAACTTTAGGAAATTTAATCCACTACAGCTAATTAATTAATTAAAGATATTCAATTGTAAAATTAATTATATACAATGTTCAATTAAAACAAATAGTCAAACCGTTTTCTGAGGTCTTCATTAACGTACAAAAAAATAAGACACTTAAATTTTGACATTAACTATTTTTTCGGGACAGAAATGATAATCTTTGCAATGCGCTGAAAACGCCGTCAGCTGAAAACGTAGTATCTGCTACAAAACTAACTCATCATAGAACCCATGCTGCCATGTACCTTGGAAGAGTGGATTTCAAAGAATAATCCTGCTAAGTATCGTCAGAATATTCGTAAAAATGGTTATTCTATGTAATTTTAAAGTGAGTGGTACTTATAAGTACCGTCGGTAGATAAAGGGTTACAGAAAAAATATATTTCATAATTTCTCACTCGTTTTTTTTATCTAATTTCTTCTAGATTTCTGCTTCAATTTTTCTTAGAAATTTTCGAATTTGTAAATCAGATAATTTCTTTTTGATGCTGGATAAGATAAAAAAGTATTTTAAGGGAGAAACTATAAATAAAGACAAATTGAGTTCGATGGTCTCAACTTTGCAATACATTGCAAGCGAAAATAAATTTTTCTGCAGCTTATAAAATAACAAACACTAAAACATGTTTTGATACAACAAAGCAGAATAAATGTGTGAGTAAAACCCTATAAATACATAAAATCAATGATTATTTGGTGCATTAAAATATTTTTTTCCCTACATTAGAAAATACATACATTACTTTTGATACGTGGGCCTACAAGACAAGTATAACATCAATAGTTTTAACACTTAAGATACTATATGAAATTTTGAAACATACTTGTATTGCTCTTGAACTCCAGCTTCTGTATTATTTGGTTTAATACATCATTTTAAAATTCAGATAAATCTCTGTTTTAAGAAATTTAGCTTATTATCAAAGCTTACTCATTTAGTTTTGATATATGCACTTTTTTTTATTTTTTAAAAGAGCATATTAAATCATAATAATTTTAAGATACTTAATAAACAGTTCTGTTTTAAGGTTCTTCTAATTCCTAATATTCTAAATACTTTTTAAATTTCCCCCCAGTATTTTTTATTAAAATATGGCATATTATTTATAGGAAAATTAATGCTTGGTTTTGACGTAAATTTGACAGTCAAAGAATTTCTGCATAACAATAAAAATTCTTCAATAAATTCCCTTTCAAAATTAAAGCAGCTTCGATAAAAGATGAAGTATGGTAAGAAGTGCTATAAAATATATACACCTCTTAAATATTAAATACAAAAAAAAAATTAAAATCAAAATTTTTATTGAAATCACAATATTTCATTAATATTAGCATTTCAATACCCTTTAACACAATTCGATGGCTTTTGTATATGCAATAATGTTATTTTCTTGCTAATCTTCTTGAGACTAAGTCATATGAGATTCATAATAACGTTGACTTTTATAAAGTTGAGTACAAGAGAAAATCTATACATAAGTTTCCACATTGTTGAAATATTTAATATTACCTTTTGTTATACCGATAGATGGAATTTTACTTTACAAATTCAGAAAATATTTAAAAATATGCTTATTATATTCTGTGAATTTAAATTGGTATTATTTATTTCATTTTTCAAATAATATATTGATGCTCTTTTCTTTTTCCTTATGAAATATACTTTTTGATTTTGTTTATCTTTTAAATGGCAAAAGTATGTTGCAAAGTTTGATCATTATTTCGAATTTATGCACATTCCATCTTTTACTGTTTCATTCACTTCCTTGTCATCCTTTATCATGCAAATTATAAAGATAAAACTTTTCAAAAGAAAAAAAGTGTCCTTGTAATACTAGACCTATTCGTAAAAATTTATCGCTTCAAGCAATTTAATAAAGTGGATTATATTTCTAAGCTATCTCCATCAAGACCTTAATGCTCATGTGAGCATTTTTAGTATTGAATATTAATAAAATGAAATAAAGAAGAGCAAAATAAAAGCCCGAGGATAAATCTTAAATGTTACGGAGACTTTGTAAAGTAACGCGTAATGGCAAAATATCTTGATTTTGTAATATTAAAATACCTTATTATATAATAAGAAAAATATATTTATTGACAACAAACGTTTATCTCAACAAATAAGTATATGAATTTGAAACTTTCTTTGTTGAAATTACTTCGAACGCTTACTTAGAAAATTAATTCGGTTTTATTAATTAATTTTAGAAGTAATAAATCATTACTCTGAACTTTCATTTAAATTCCCATGCTTCTATTTCATTCAATTCCTACTATTAGTTCACAATCTCCCTATATATATCATGTTCAAAAGTTTCAATCGTTAATAAAATATATTTTAAGGCGCTCAATTAAGTTAATATTTTATATGCACGATTATTTTGGATGATAGATAATACAGTAATTTAATTACAACTAGTAAAAATTAATTAATTAAAACTAATTATTCCAAGAATTACAGATAGAACCACGTTGGCATCATTTTTGGTGACTTGTGTCAAAACTTTAAAAGGGTTTTTTTTCTCGCGTTTTAAAGCATTCAGTTGAACTGAAATTTTATAAACATGATTGTTTTGGACGACAATACGATACTTTAATGATAACTAATAAAAATTAATTTCTACTTAATATTGTGATTCCGTCATATGTATACACATATTTAAATAATTTGATAAAAGTAATTAGAATAAAATTTTCTTTGTTGACCTAAGCAGGAATTGACTTAATTTTTTTTATATATCTACTGTTTTTTACTGTTATTTTTCAAGTATTATTTTAAGGTATCCGACTACGTTCGGAACCGTGATTTTGTAAAAGCGTGTAAATGGATAATATTTATAATATTTAGCGTCACTTAGATTAGACAAAAGTATATAGAAATATGTTAAGAATAGAAATTAAAATAAAAAAATTTTTTAAAAAAAATTTTTAAAAATTAATTGAAAAAAACTTTTTTTCCCAAAATTTTCCCCGAAAAAACCCTTTTGGGAAATTTTTTTGGGCCCCGACCTTTGTCAACCAACAAAGGTTTTTCCCTTGCATTTTTAAAGCTTTTTCCATTTTTTGCAAAAGGGGAAATTTTTTTAAAAAATACCCGATTTTTTCAAAATTTTTGAATTAAAAATTTAATTTTTAAAAAAATTAATTTCTACTTAAAAGGAAAATTTTTTATCTAAAAAATTTTTTATTTAAAAAAAAATTTTGGGAAAAAAGGGTTAAATTAAAAAATTTTTTAAAAATTTTTTTTTTTAAAACCTTTAAAGTAAAAAATTGCCCTAAATTTTTAAATAAAATTTAAATTTTTTTACGTTTCCACAAAAATTAATTTTAAAATTTTCTATTGATTCTGATTATATGCCGACCTTAAGAATGAAAACATGTTACCATCGGGGCGGGGTACAAATTTTACTAAAAAATATCAGTTCATAAAAAGGGGTTGCTAAAAATCCTAGCAGATTCCATGCATCTGAAACCCCCTTTTGGTAAAATAAATATTGTTTGTCATTTTTAAACCAAAATTAATTACTACTAAAATTTGGAATCCTTTCTCTTAAAATGCTGTTAATGAGTTAAGAACTTTTATTTTAAAACAGTAATCATCAAACGTTGCTGCATGTCATTCAAATGGATAACAATACTCCATAGAATAGGGGTGGCAAACCCGCGGCACGCGTGTCGCAGTGTGGTACGGTGGAATTGTTCCAGTGGCACGCGAAGACATTCTGAAAAATTTAAGAATTTTTAATAAAACAATGAATAAGCATTTGTTTACAATTTTATGGAAGTGGGGTTGTCACAGACAAAATACCCTCAAAATTCGGATCAAAATATGTTGAACAAATGCTTTCTGCTATATGCACATAATTAAATAAAAAACACTCAAAACTAGCTGATGTGTACCTATAATAAGCTAATTTTGTAGACATCTAGTCCTAATACAGATGACTTGGGAAAAAAAAGGTAGTAATTCAAAAGCAGCATTAAGTAAATACTGAGCGTTTAATAATTATTTTGAATTATGTTACTCTTTTATTTTATACCTAACCTAATTGATTGAACTTTTCAAACGTTTATTAACAATAAAACCTACATTTGTACTTTCGTCTTATTTATTACACTATTTTTAAGTTTCGACTACATAGGTTTGCTCTAAGAAATGTACTATTTAAGTAAAATCTCATAATAAGCTTACAAGAAACATGGCACGTGTAATTAGTTTTTATCAAACAGTGGCACTCTTCCCAAAATGGTTGGCCACCCCTGCCATAGAAGACAAAAATTGGGGAACTCGAACTCATCAATTATTCTCATATTGGAGAAAAAAATTCAAGGTGAGTATGTAAGAAAAGAAGCTTTAAAGATAAATGAGAACATAAATTTTAAAGAATTTCACCATATTTCGGGGTTTGGTTATTTAGTTTGTTGCCTAGTCATTCACAAATATATTTCCCACAACGTCCATAAAATGTAAGTCTTTCGACTTACATTTTTTTCTATGCTCATAAAAAACAGTTTCAAACAAATGATTTTTTGCATCAGTTTCCGAATTTACGGACCCATAAATGCATTTTTTATTTCAGTATCCGATACTGATGGAAATACGTGTCACGCAAACATATATGTCTTATCATCCCGATCAATATCTTATGAAAAGTTGTATCCTTCCCAGTTTGATGTGGAAGTCATAAGTGGAATGGTGCTCTAGAAATCGGCTAACTACATTTCTGTCACCCAGTTCCAGAGCTACTTAAGTGTGAGTTAAGGTTTAAATTTTACAATACTGTGCCATAAAGTATGAATAATTTGTATAATCTTGCTTTACTCCCAGAAAAATAAAAAGGAATTTCAATCAATTGAAATTTCTAAACAAAATCACCACAACTCAATATAAGTACAGAATTTTTAAGGTACGTTCTGAACCATGATTTTGCAAAAACGTATAAATGGATACTACGTATGATACTTAGTGTCACTTAGATTAGAAAATGTATATAAAATTATTTTAAGAATAGTATTACAATAAAAAATTATTTTAAGAATAGTATTACAATAAAAAATTATTTTAAGAATAGTATTACAATAAAAAATTATTTTAAGAATAGTATTACAATAAAAAATTATTTTAAGAATTGTATTACAATAAAAAATTATTTAAGTACAATAAAAAATTATTTATATACAATATTTTGACAAAATATGAACATAGAATGACAAATTTTCACAATAGTTTCCTTTTGTGAAAAAGGCTTCTATTATAATAATATTTTGCCTGTATATAGCTCAAACCTCTATACAGAGGCTCAACTACAATTTTTGAAATATATAACTTAGAAGTGGGTTTATCCATATTTTACGACAACAGAGGGGAGAAATTTTAAGAAAAAAACGCCGATAATTATTTCAATGGGTTGTAATTCCGCAAATAATGTGAATTCTTCACAAATCATAGTTGAGCCTCTGTACAGAGGTTTGAGCTATATACAGATAAAATAGTATTATAATTGAAGCATTTTTCTCAAAAGGAGAACATTTTGAAAAAAGGTTATTCTACATTAATTTTTTGCCAAAATTTTGTATTTAAATAAGTTTTTGTCAAAATGTCCTTAAAGCAATTTTATAGATGCATTCTAATCTAAGGGACACTAAATATCATGAAAATTATCCATTTATGCGCTTTTTAAAATAACGGTTCCAAACGTAGTCGGATACCTTAAAAGGTATGATAACTTTTCTTTACATGAAACATTCTGTACAGGAATGGATTTATATATATTTCCATCGAGAAATATATCTTTTAAAGTTTACTGTACGAACCATGAATAAAAGTTCGTCGTTACTATGGTAAATAATATGGATCTATGCTTAGAGTGTCCTTGCAAAAGCACAATTTACCATCTTTTCCATAAAAACTGTCGAAACTTTATGTTAGCCACGGAATATGAAAATAAATGTATCATTAGCCAACGCATTGCACTACCGAAGCATTTCTTAATGTACGCCTACTTGACTCCAAATCACAAGCAAGATCATTAAATTCTGCTTTCGTTATCCTACGAAGCTAAGAATCTACCACTGTTAAATTATAACATTTGGTTCAAGACCGCAAAATGGTATGCATTCATCAATAAAAATATAATTAAATGTAGCAGTAGTACCGGACATCCGTCACTGTGAAACACTGCCCTTATTGAAGAATCAATATTAGATACTTAAATGATTTACTTCTTAAAAAATTCCTTATTTCTGCGCGAGTCAATCGAAAATAGTAATCATCTAAAGGATTTTTAGACTTCCTCAGATCACATCGGGAAACAGTAATGCATAGCGGCCGGTACACGTTAAATCTGTCGAGGCTCAAAGTCCTAGCATTGGAGAGGTGTGGTTGTTGGAAGAAGGATGTCAAAATTACGAGGTTTGTCAATAATAGTCCTTGCGTTGATTTATAGTAGGACGTTAATAAACACTCTCATTCACCCGTATCATTAGTAAGGTGAAAAGTTTTGAAGTCCTCTTTCATCTAATTAACCCACTGAAATCGGTTAGAACAGCACTGTATCGTTTCCCGCCACACAGCTGTGAATCGGCTTCTTTTGTGGATATGATCACCACATGTACAATGACATCTGCATCCTTAAAATATTGCACGGTCTTGTCTTGGACATCGCCCCACGAGGAACCCTCCTAATCCGCCCACGAACCGGTTGGAACTCAAGGGTAAAGACGCCAACACCTGTCATTCCCTAGACCCTAGAGAGGGCAGATAGAGAACGGATAGATGGTCTGAAAACTTTACTGAGGACGGATGCTAACTCCTCCCTCACAAACAACATCATTTGAACTCTTATAATCCCCACAATAAATTTAATAATTTCAATGTATATTCTGTAAATAATAGCTGTGACGTAAATAAACTATAAATTTTTAAATTAATCAATATCACTCTACCTTTATTTATCTCAAACTTTAACCCGAAACAATAAAAAGTGGGGAAGCACTTGGTATATCCCCAATTTTTTGTCTAAAAAAGAAAACTTTTAATTTTTTTAAAAAGGGAAACCCCATTACTTTTCAAAACCCGTGTTTTTAAAAAGGGGTATAAATGGATAATATTTATGATATTTAGTGTCACTTAGATTAGAATGCATGTAAAAAAATTTTTTTTTAAGACTAGTATTACAAAAAAAAAATTAAATTTTAAGTAAAATTTTTTTAAAAAAAAATGAACATGGAATGACCCTTTTTTCAAAATAATCTTTCTTTTGTAAAAAATGTTTCTTTTTATAATATTTTGCCTTTATTAATCAGACCTCTGTTACGGAGGCTCAACTAAAATTTTTTAAAATATAAAACTTAAAAGGGGGGTTTTTATTGATTTTTTTACGACAACACAGGAGAGAAATTTGAAAAAAAAACGCCCGATAATTATTTCAAATGGTTTGTAACTTAAGATTTTTAAAAAATTAAAATTTTAAAAAAAGTGAAATTTTTCAAAATTTTCCCCTTTGAAACCTCTGTACAGGGGGGCCCGAACTATATACAGGCAAAATATTATTATAATAAAAAGGGCATTTTCACAAAGCAAAAACATTTTGAAAAAAGTTATTCAAGTTAATTTTTACCCGAAATATTGTATTTAAATAATGTTTGTTTTTTTAAAAATTCCTTAAAACAATTTATACATGTATTCCAGTCAAAGTGACACTAAATACCCTTAAAATTAACCCATTTATCCCTTTTTAAAATCACTTTTTCCAGTTTTGGGGAATCCCTTTAAAAAGTTTTGCTTCATCTATAAGTAGAAACGTCAAATTATAAATAGAAAGGTTTTTTGTTTGACTCCAGCCGTATCCAATCATGTTTTCTGTCTGTGTTTTGCACCCTGATCCTTTTAGTTTATTTTTCAATAACAAATAAATTATCGAACCAAATTTAATTAAATTACTTTTTTATTTTTTAATTAGAATGCGGGTTAGATTTAGTTTTCATTAAATAGTAGAAATATCGTAAAATTAGCTATAACCGTGTACATATAAAACCTTTAAAAACAATAAAACAACGTCATGTATACTTAGGTATCTCATGAATAACAACGAACTTCTTTTTAAGTATTATTTTTCTAAATTTGTAAAGATAAGGTCACTTAAGTTTGCTAATATTTCACAAGAAAAGAAAATTCACGGTATTCAATTTTGCTTAACAATGTTGTCATCATAACTTTTAATAACAATCAATTTCGATGAAGTTCCTCTGCATTCTTGCTTTTAATTAGTGTAATTCATTAGCGAAGCCTTAAACACTATAATAATGTCAAAGAAACGGTATTTATAGCATCGTAAAAAGCTGCAAATTACTATTAACTATTTGTGTTTTCCTTTTAAACATAAAACTTGGTGGGTTTTTTTCTCCTTTGAATATTTAATTCGCTTGTTTGATTTTTAAAAAAAAGCTTACAAATATACCTCTATTTAGGAGACAATTTTTTTATTCTACTCGACATTACTTATCTTCTTTTTTTCTTTGCTATAATCATTTTTTTAAACATAATAGATAAAGTTTTCTTAGTCACAGGATGATATAAATTTTTTCATGTTTACGTAGTGAATCTATTTTACTTAGTTACACAAGCTTTCAATGCTTAGGTAAAATTTCTAGTTAAGATTAATCTACGTTATGATTAAAAATATAGCTTCATATATAAATTTTGGGCTCTTTTTCTTCAATCGAATGTGTTAAGTGTTTCATAAAATTATCGTTCGTAACAAAATTGCGCGATTAAAATTCTTATTGAACCGTTTTCATCGATGCAAATTTTCTAGCTCTCTATGAATAAAGAGAATTTTTGTTTATGAATGGAATAAAATTTAATCAAACGTCTTCTGAAAGAGATAATAGCCTTTGAAAAAAATTCTTAGAGTTTATAACTATTATTATATACACTACGTAACACTAAAAAAGCTACTTCTAGAAAATCAAACTCGACAGACAGAGATTGACAATAACAAGCAATAGATGGACGCTTATTTTGGAATGAAACTTGTAATATCAAACTAGGACATCGTTGTATCATTAGGTTGTAGACCCGTCATGGATAGCGAAACTTGAAGCAACAAATCTTGATACAGAGTCAATGAAAATACGATTACTTGTCACTTTGAATGTGACCAAATACTCGGAAAAAATTTATGTGATTCTTATTAAAATCTAATGAAAAACATGATTGTCTTTATTTAAGTAGGGGTCTTTTAAAATAAACTAAAAAAAAATTTTTAAAAAACCCCACACACGTATGTAAAATACAGGATCATTAGCTAAAGACCAAAAAAACTTTCAAAAATGTTAGAGGATAAAACAGACGACTGGGAATCACATAGGAATTCAGGGTCAAAATGCTATGAAGTAAAGCAGCAGAAACAGCAACACATTAAAGAGACAGAAAACACTGCATTGAAAAGTTGTATCACAACAGGTGTTCAAAATTACGATCAGAAGTCGTCTTTGACAGGTCTAACAGCAACGCTGCTTGGAATTCCTTACATTCTAGAAGATCCATGGCATGTCACGTATCCTCCCAGCAGCTACAGATATTCTATCGATGAGGTCTTCAACTGAAAAAAAGGGAGTCTCGTACATCCAACTCTTCATGTGACCCCAGAAGAAGGAGTCCTAGCATGGTAGGTCTGTTGATCTGACATATCAATGAACCATTCCACCATGATCTATCTATACACCGCTATTCAAAGGTTACGTTGAAGTGTTTTTCACGGACGGGAATTTTATAATGTCCCAGTCATGCTGGAACCCCATGGGCAGGGAAAAGACGAAAAAACATGTGCCCACGTCCCGGAAGTTCGGGGACGGCCCCCACACATGTTCAAGATTAGATTTAAAACCCCTCTATGGGGCTGGGCAGAAAGGGAAGATGCAATAGGGCCCGTCTCCCCGGGATGCCCCACCCAAGGGGGTGATTGAAAAAAACTGGAGCTGCCTTTGGTTATGTACCTGGAAGGGGGTTTTCTAAAGGGCCCCTACATGGGGTTACCGGGTTAATCGGCGTTTTCTCCCCTGTGGGGGGCACCCCGGGGGCGTGGGAAAAAACCCCTGCAAGGGGGGGCGATAACTCTGCAAAGGGGGGGGGAGCATAATTTAAAAAGAAAAAAAAGATTATTTAAATAATTTATTAATTTACTGAAAGTAAATAAACAAAATATATTCTGACATAATAAAAAATAAAATACACTTTTAAACTGATAAATTTATCAGTACTGCACAATGTATTTTGTAATTAATTTAGCTAAACTAAGTTAAGAAGTTTAAAAATCGCCTGTAACTCCATGGGCGTCTCATGTATAAAATTATACGTATACAAAAAATTACACTTATCTTGATAATTTATACGGTTTATAAGTAATCCTTTAACTGCCGATGAAAAGGTAAGCTATTCGCTCCCCAATGCAACCTTCTACGTAGGCAATATATTGGAGAAAAGGGGTTGAAAAGGAAAATAAATGAGCAAATCCTCTGAAGTAAGTAAATCTTTCAAGGTCCTTTTATTCCATTCCAAAGCTTTTGGAATAATTTTACGGAAAGCAATGCACAGAAAAGATTGTACGTTGGAAAGACGTATATATACGGCCGGGGAAATTAACACTTTGACTGAGCAAGACGTTTATATTCGCCGGTGGCAGTCTTAGTATCAAAGTATTGTATTATGAATTCAATACATTGTTATTGTATGGGGGCACGGAGATTATAATTGAATATTGGGTAGCAAGTATTGAAAGTTTCAGAAGCACTGGATTAATGTGTTACTGTTTCTGTTCTCTTTTCCTCTACTTCCTTGTCCCATAACTTACAACTACGGCGTTTGCGAACCTGGATTCATATTTGATTCCGAGTTGTCTATGTACCCCTACACACTCTGCAAGTTTGTCACTCTGGTAGTGAATGACCCTCTATATGTGTATGTGTGTGCGTGGTTGCTTTTGGAGCATTTAATAAAAAAGGTGAACATTTGAAAGATTTAATACGAAAAAGCTAAAACAAACATCTAATTTGAAGGCCTCTTGCCTTATTGATATTAGTGGCAAGGAATATCATGGAGCTTGAATTGTTTGCAAGTAAACCAAGATTTTGTTTCTCTAACAAAAGGAAAACTTTCTGGGGAAGACTCTTTTAAAATAACTATAACATGTTGTTGATTTAAAACCAAATTAAAAAGGCCATATCTATAATAAAAATTTTATCAGTAAAGAGTTTTCACAATTTCGTATATAAAAGAGTGACTTTTCTGTGAAATAATTGAATTATTATGTTAAAGTATGTGTGCGTTGCATTTATACTTTAAGCGCACCTTTTAACTTTCTGTGTTAAGAGGTAAAGATGTGTGTTACATTTAAGCTTTGTCTATATTTATATATTAAAAAAAATTAATGTGTAACCTAAATTACTTGTCCCTTTATGCCCTGATTCAGTTGAAAATTTCATTATTTGAAATCTCAAAGAAATCCGTTTGAATATTTGTAAATGTAATTAAACTGCTTTAATTTGCATATAGTAGGTTATGGTCTTCCTTTTATTCGAGTGTTGAGGAAACAATCATGATGCGTTTATATAATAACACTTGTTCGAAAAGTATTTGTTTATTCATCATATTACAAAATCGGTTTGAATTTACAACGCACTAGAAAGCAAATTAGTTACATATTCAGCCACTTGAATAATTTATTCCTTTTTCAGACCAACGAAATATGAACTATAGTTAAATCCAGTTTTAGGAAGTTGGTAACATAGTTAGTTTCTAATACAGAATAGTTAGGGATGGTTTTATATAAATGAATGAAGCTGTCAAAATTAAAGCAAAATATTTTCTAATAAAGCCAGAAAATGTCTTCAGTGACTTATTGCAGGATATTACTCGTCTCAAATGCGCATTAATTATCCTGACTCATTAAAGAAAGTTGTTGGCAAACATTTACAAATTAGTTAAACTCTAGAAAATTCTACTACTTCTCAGACCTGAAAATTATCTTATAGTGGGATCAGGTGTAAAATTTCACTATGTGTTTAACTCAAACGGAAAATTTAAAGAAATACTTAACTCCTTTATCCGAGTTATATTGTCCTGTATCATATGTCATTAACTAGAATATGTTTCAATATCTTAAGATTGTTTTAGTTAAAACCTAAGTATTAAAAAAGGATGATATATTTATTTATCTCATTGCGAGAGAGAGATTTGCTTCTATCTTTACTTTTCCTACATTTCTATACTTTCGTTTCAACATTTTAGTACGTTTTAGAAAAATAAATACGTTTGTGAATGTAATGTTGCTTTATCCAAACATCCGATACAGTAATTCCGTAAGATGCT
The DNA here is from genome assembly GCA_019973955.1 of Trichonephila inaurata madagascariensis. Lineage (NCBI taxonomy): Eukaryota > Metazoa > Arthropoda > Arachnida > Araneae > Nephilidae > Trichonephila > Trichonephila inaurata. The sequence continues at coordinate 104,670 of BMAV01004159.1, forward strand.
GGAAAGCATTCTGAGAAATTTTAGAAGATAGTAGAGATGACTAAATTTGATTTTTTTCATGAGATATGTAGGTAAATTTTGTTCCTGGGTTTTGATCACCATATAAGTGCATAACATACCAATTTCTGAAGTTAACTTCAGCCGTATGCAGCCTTGTACGGAATAGGAACTTACAAATATTCATCAGAAGCGTGGAACTGCCAATGCAAACAAAATAACTACATTAAATGTGTGCAGTGACTATTTTTGATGTGTAACACCTTTCCTCTCGGTTGCTGGATTTTTTTTGGGAGTGATTTCGTGAAAAGGGATGGATGTGTGTAACAGGATGTGACGTAAACGCGCGCTACTTGATTTGACCAATGAGGGTGTGGTGTGTCTTTTGCTACCTCGCATGGGGTCCACTCTAGTAGCCATCAAGCCTCAGCGCTTGACCCCTAAATCCGTTAGTCATGATATTGGGGGACATATGTACGGCAGAATGCTTATTTGAAAATGGACAAACAGTGATTTCGGAGGTCGTAAAACACTTTCTTCCCAATCAAACGGTTAGAAAAAAAATTAAAAGATTTCCCATTTTTGTACTTTTACCATATAAGAAAGCTGTTCTGTTTTTAAAAATTTTTATTACTTTCCCTTTCCCCCTGATTTTGGTGATTTTAACTTTTCAGTTTGCCAAAAGCTGGAGTCGCTCATCTTTTTTGAAATGATGAACTCAAGCTCAAATGAACACAAATTAGGGAAATTTCGATCTGCTAACAGTGGTACTGTTATTGACGCTGTTTTAACGGTCTTTAAACATTTTAAATCCCCAAGTATATGTGTCATGTTTTAGTTATCAAAATCTATTGTCTCGCTCTTCCCAAATTGAACAAGAATATTTTTTTTGATAAAATATTGCACATTACTCCTTTGTTAATTAAATACAATTTTCATTAAAGATATAATTATTCGATAGAAAATTATTTCCAATCATACATGTGTGATTCATATTTTTTTCAGGAAAAAAGTTAATATAGCGTATTTACCACGATAACATGTCAGATATTACACATCATATGCGACTACGGTAAGACTCGTTTCTTTGTTCAATCTATTATATAACATCCAAGCATGAAATAATATAAAGTTACTATGTTTGATAATCCATAGATCAACTACAGAAGGCTTCTTTTGATGTTGGTGAAGACTACTTTCAGCTACAAAAAAATGGGTGCTTTAAAAAGTTTCTACCTTTTCATTCGTTTTAACTGTAACTTCCCCTGTCAAGTTCCTCCACAATCAGTATTTTTCAAGCATTATTTCCGTATGCGTAGCATGTGCGCGTACGTGCATGCGGGTGATAAAATTTTATTCTCATTTGTGTATTAACAAAAGCTGCAAAAGGCAAATTACTACTATTA
>BMAV01004160.1:0-205543 GCA_019973955.1 Trichonephila inaurata madagascariensis
AATGTATCCAAGATAGTTATCACAAATGAAAGCTATTTCACTTCTCCCCTTCCCCTCCATTATTGTTCACCGTTATCTGAAACCGTAAAGCATGGAAAGACTAGATCCCTCTAGGTACCAACACAGCTCTGATGCTTTTAGATTATTTGCATCTTACATTTCAAAACGTTATCGATAAGAATTTCTTTTTTTTGGAACAAGTTTTATATTCTATTAGGGGAGTTTCTGTACTGTTTTTCTTACAAAATAATTCATGCTCAGATTTTTCTTGAAATCATGTGACATTTTGTGTGAGAACACTTAATTTGAAAAATTTAAAAATACAAAAAAATTAAATGCTATTGAATAATGTCCTCTGCCGTTTAAAAGAATAACAATTATCTCTAAGATTGAATCCCTTTTAAAAAAAAATTATAAACAACAATCTGATTAATATAGAAAAATATTTATCAAGTTCTTACACTTGTTCACGTGACTTCTTCCTCTACGAATATATGATAATGGAACTCGACTCAAAAAGAGTCTTTTAAATGGCTGAAATATTCACTGTATTGGTTTTTAGTCAGTCTTTTTTTTTAACTGATATTTCAAAAAAAAAAAAGGAAAGGAAAGATTGATTTTGGAAGTGTTAAGGAAACACATTAAAGAAATTCAAACTTCCATAATTCATACCCCGGTTTTAAATATGAGTTCACACAGTTTTTCGAATTTCTTTCATTCCAAAATTAAAATTTTTGCAGAATTGGACCCCTTTATTCTGCACATAATGAGTATAATCAAATTTGACAATTAAAAAATGGTAATGAAGTTGCTGTTTAATTTTCCCTAAGACTTAATATGATGCATCTGTGAAATATTTCAAATTTTCACAGGTGCACAGTATTATAAATTGATAAGCATATTATTAACTAACAAATCGTTCGGATAAGCGGTTTTGGGGGTAGAGCACCCCAATGCATTTGGGGCCGCAACTATGCAAAAGGGTTTGGAAGCGATAAAAAACCAGGTCCGAATATGGAAAAGGGCAAGACGATAAAAACCTTTTGAATGTGTGTTCAATTGCGTGAAGAGGGCCGTGTCCTGTGCTGAAGCCATTTATTATTTTAATAAATTCATTACCAAACTCTTTCGTGAAATTCATATTCTCCTGAGTACCAAAAAACAACACGATTTTATGTCAAAATATTGGAATATTTCTTTTTTTTTTTTTTCTGTCTGAAAATGAGTTTAGATTTTGGGACATTTGATGATGACTGCCTTAAGAGGGTCCGGCACATGGATTTTTGAAAAATTATCGATTTTCACTTTTTTAAAAAATTTTTAAAATTCAAATGTTTTTGTTTAAAATGATGTATGAAATGAGGAATTATAATTAAAAGTATTTTTATTTATTTTTTTAAATGAAGCTGCTCCTTGATGCGCATCAAATGAGTTCTACTAGGTGCATCTGTGTTTCTCCTTGCCAAAATTTCTGATGAACATCGATCCACATGATGCTCAAGTGGAAAAATTGAAATGTATTTGGTTTATCCGTGTATGGACACGGTATGGTTTAAAAACACCATATATGATCCCGTAGCGAACACAGAAGTTTTAAAAGGCGAAAGTCCACCATTCTTGTATCATGCTCCTTTTGATTTTGTGAATTTTGGGGGAAAAAAAAAGAAAAACAATTATTGAATAAATAATTAGTATTAATTAATAAAATTAATCTTTAAAAAAACAAATTTTTAAATTTAAAATTTTTACGTATTATATATTTAAAATAATAATCAATCGTAAAAAAAAATTTATTTTTTTGGGGGAAAGGGGGGGCCCGGGCCCTAGGACACCCCCTTGTGTGCGCCACTGATGGTCAGTGATTTCGAGATCAACATTTGTGGAATTAAAAATTCAAAAAAAAAAATTAGGCATAAATATGGCTATTGCACAGCTCAGTGTGAGTCATGAAGCGAAATCAATGATCTTAAAAACATTGTGATATTGAACCGAAATAACTTTTATAAAGTTTAAAAAATTAGATGCACTTAGGATCTTTACCCCAAAATGAAAGCATCTTGAGACCCAAAAACAAAAGGAAAACTGTTAAAAATAATAAAAAAGAAGAGTCTTTTGTAGACGCAGAGGTTAAAAAAATGTTTCCCCACATGCTTCTAAAAAATTACTAAAAAGAAAAATTTTTAAAACAAATTAAAAATTTTTTTCTTTAAACCTGTTTTTTAAAAAATTAATGTTTCTCTCTCTTTATGTCCCTTTTTTTCCAAAAACTACTCATTATATAATCCTCAAACTTTCATTGTGCATACAGTAATACCCCGTTTAACGCTGTTTCGGTTTAACGCTCTTTTATTTGAATTGTGGAATTTCCCGAAATATTACGATGGTAAGGTTTCCCCCGTTTCCGAAGCAGATTATGTGTGTTTTTCTTTCCTGTGGTGTTATACGAGCATTTTTTTTATCGTTTAAAAAATTTGTTGAATTTATTGTAAGGTTTAAATTTATATAAATAAGGGTTGCCATAGTAAAATATTATGTTTTTTTATTTTTTAATCTTTAATGATAAAAAACACCCAAAATAAAGCAAAAGAAAAAGCATTTCACTAGAAACTAAAATGCAAGTGATTAGAAGATTAGATACTGGTGAACATCAATCTCAAATGGGTGCTGCATTGAATTTGGCAGCTTCAACAATAAGGACCATTCCTAAGAAAAGAGAAAAAATATTGTCATCGGCAACTGCAATTATGATATACTCAGCAAATAGAATTACCCGTTTTTGAAATAATACAACACAGAAAATGGAAAATTGTTTTATTGTTATAAAAAAAACATAATTAATAAATTTCTACCTATCTTCCCCTATCCCCCTTATTTACATGATGAGATAACCCTCGTTTAACGTTTTTTCATATTACGCTCTTTCTTTAATAACGTATACCCCGCTTTTGCGGGGCCCCCAACCCTTTCTTTTTTAAAATGTTTACACATTTTAATGGAGGAATTAGATATATCTGGGAAACTGTTTTTTGATAAAGGCCCTTTTTAAAATTTAAATTTTTGGGAAAAAAATAGGAAATTTTTAAAAAAATTTATAATTTTTTTTAATTTTTTAAAAAAAAGACAAAAACCCCCCGTTAAAAAAATTTTCTGATGGGACACATAACCCTTCGGTGGAAATTTTCCCAAAGAGGGAAAAAGGTAGTTTCTGAGAAAAAAGGGAAAAACTTACGCAATTTAACATTTCTACGGACGTGCCGGGGCCCCATAAACAATGAAGACAATTTTAAGCCTCTTCACAAATGACTTATACTCACTTAATTGTTTTACACATTGCTAAGAGTATTAGGAGAAGGGGATATAAAAAAATGTAAGACATTTAAAATAAGTTCGCGATACCCTATTATTAAATAATAAAATGGAACATTGAAAATTAAGTAATGGAAATATCCCATTACGGGGTCAATCCTAAATTTCCATAACCCTTCCAATGATACACTTGACAGACGCGCATTAGTGTTTTTACCCCGCTCTCACTCCAACCCCCTTTAACTCTTTTTTCCTAAGACCGGTCCTTTCTCGATCCCAGTCAGTTTTCCCTTTTTTGTGGATTTCATTCCACCCAAAGGGGAAAAGGAAAACCCCTTTCGAATCGCTACGAGAAAATTATGGAAATAACAACCAAAGACAATAAGGAAGCGGAACTGTCGCGTCATTAGCAATGCAAGTACATGCTGATGCGCGTGTACATATGAGGGTCTTTTGTTTAATTTGGTCATTTAACTGTTGTTAACCCCCTTGCGATTGCTGACCTAAAACACTTAAGGCTTGTCTTCACAGAATTAAATATTTCTAGGCTTATTGTGATATTGCTCGAGGTTTGTTTTTCCGCCTTGGTGTTAATGTCATTGCCATTGCTAACTTAAGTCACACGTTTTATGACATTATGTGTGACACTGCATTTAATTAATGCGATTGGGAATGTTCTGTTCAAAATCTATAAAAGTTAAACGTGTTATATCGTTACCTCAGGGATTCTCAACCTTTTGTTATTGTTGTTGTTGTTGTTGTTGTAGTACATTTTTAACAATTTTAAAATTTGGCGGCACACTAACAATAAAATAAGTTTCAAAAATTTTACTTATCTATAATACACTATGCAAAATAGTTTATGATAATAATTTTCAACGCTAAATAAAATAATATGTACGACACAGACAACAAAATGTTTATTAAGTAATTAATTACAAATTAATTATAAGAACACATGTAAAGCGAAATTTGAGCTTGATGATTTTTGATAATTTCGTTTATATTTGGTCGTAAAAAGGATAACGCCACTCTCATTTCATCATCTACATTTAAAAGTCTCAATCATTTTTTTTTTTTTTATTTTTATATTTGTTAATGCTAAAAATCCGAATTCACGCAAATACGATGCAGAAAATTGTAACAATATTTTTTAAGCCTTTTTGGTTGTTATGAGATAATCACCCTTAATTTTAATCCAAAAGGAATAAATTAAGTCTTCCGAATGTTTTGAAATTAAATCTCGATTATTACAGAGCGAAATTAGCTTTTCCTTTTCATTTAAGTTAATTCATATACAGATGTATCTGTATTTATTCAAAATGGATTCGAATCCAATCAATTTTTTATATCCATCTATCCACGGAAGTATAAGTTAAATATACCACGAATACCTTAGTTTATTTCTATAAAACGGCTGAGAATGTTTCGGTTTCTTGGTTGTTGCTTTTTCGGCACAAACTACTTAACTATATTTTATATTACAATTTTCATTACTGCTAATTTAATGCAAATATCTCGCGGCTCGTTATACAAATAAACTCTTTACTTTTAATCTGTCTGTAATTTTTTACTTAAGCTTATACAATACTTTTTAAAAACATTCCCAGCACATACACATACACAGTGGCGTACACAAGATAGGTTGAGATCAACTCCCCTTCATAGACCAACAGATTTTTAATTTTTACCTGCAGAGATTTCCACTCAGAACTTTGGTCTATGTATTTTTCAGAATGTAATCTTCCATAAGCGAGTTTATGCACGTCAATGCACACACACACTCACACATATAAATGTTTTGAAGCGTTATTCTTGCTTTCCAACCATCTCATATCCATTATGTATATCTGTCAGACAACTTACACTCCATGAAATACTTCTTATTGCAATATTTCTTACATTATAAGAGAGATATAGGGTTTTGTATAAATTATCTTATCATTACACAAAACCTAAATTGCTGAGTTTGTAAAATACCAAGGACAACTGATTTCGCTAACTTGAATTTTTCTTTTAAAATGTTATTGAATTTTTATCCGCTACGCTATGGGTGTCAAACTCGCGGTCAATATATCGACACACATTAATATATAATAAAATAAAAAAAATTCTCCCGTAATTGGAAATATAGTAGCAGAGAAAAGATGTTAAATGTCAGGACGTGGACATTAAATTTTTGTTGTTCTTTTATATATGTTTATTATAATGTATTGTTCTAAATAAACTTTACGTTTCCATGAATATATATATATATATATATTTGCAGCCCATCTACAGTTCAACCTTGTTTGTTTAACCCAAGTAATTCTTTGAGTTTGACACCACTGCGTTACGCCTTGTTTTAGTTTCAAACATCAAAATGAAGTATTACAACTGCATTTAAAATGGATTTTAAATTCAATAATAACAAAATGCTAATTTTTAACTATCATCTTTTATTGCGCTTTTAAGCTCTCAATAAACGCAGAAAATTGGCTTTAATAGCCGAGTGCATAAGTAAAGGCAAGTAAGGCTAATTAATATAATCGAGCTTTATAAATGCTGCAAAGCAATAATTAATAATCGTAAACTATCCAAGTACAATAGAAATAGGCATTATTATCTTTAACAAAATAAAACTTAAACTGTAAACCGGTTTTTAAATTACTTTTCGGCATGCACTCGCAATGAAACGTAAACATTCCATGTTTTGAAACAATTTCTTGTGAGAATATCAGTCGTACTCAAAACGAAAGATTGTGTGTATCTTTAAAATATCTAAGCCACATATTCCTACGATAAAACGAGTTCTGAAAAATAGCATTCCTATATTATAATGAGAAAAAACAATATCTAAAATGTGAAGAAAAAAAAAACCCCGCAAAAAACAATCACTGAATAATGGGTCTGTATATTTTTTAAAAATATTGAAAGGTTTTTGCTTCTAATGCAAAAAGTTCGATAGTGTTTATTTAAAGTATATTTTCTATCTCCGAGTTCACAAATCTTATTTTTTATTTTATTTACGGAGTTAAAAAAATTTATCACGTATCGTGAGATCAAATTCTATTCTATTCTTTTATTATTGTGACGAATATAAATTTTATATGAATGCAATACATCTCTGTAACCATTCATATTACATAGAATCATTTACATATAGTTCTTCTCGTACTATTCACATTTCTTATTGGTAACCAAATATGCCAAATTTACTAAAATTTAAAATCAATTGTGTCGATCGTGAAATAGAAACAATTCCTCTTATAAGAAACTTCCTGTTTCCCAGAGTTGCTCATCGTGACATTTTTTAACTTTAGATCATTAGCGAGAAAAAAAGAGGGCATATTTCAGTCACCAAAATGTTTTCTCATCCGCAGTATAAAATTCTGATTGAAGACTATAGCAATATTTTAGAAAAAAAATTAGTTGTGTAAGCAAAATTTTTATAAGTGAAGAATTCTTGATATATCATTTATATTAAATCAACAAAAATACTTGCTATTCGCGTTGTTTAAATTTTATTTCCATTTTTCAGACAAAAAAAATTGATCTTATTCAATTCCCACTATTAGTTCACACTCTCCTTATATATATATATATATATAAAATAAATTTGTATAATATTTCAAAAACCAGAAATAATAGATAATGAACATAACAAGAAATAACGTAATAAGAATATAAAAGCAAAACATGAAGATCGAAAATACAAAAAAGGAACTAAAAAAAGAACCTAGCGAGTCAGAATGAAACTTAGGGCCCGAAAAGTGGGTTAGACTAGTTTTAAGGCGCCAACCTTCCCATTTGCAACTCGGTGGGAAAAACCAAAAAAAAAGAAACAAAATTTAAAGTAAAAAAAAATTAAAAGTATATAAAAAAAAACAAAATTCAAAGTATACAAAAAATCACAGAGAGTATGATAAAACCACTGATTAATATTCTGAAACAAATTTCTCCAATTTTTAAAGCAAAAAAAAAAAATTTTTTAAACGAAATCTTCCTACTTTCAGATCCCTTTCCAAGAGAATCAAGAGTCTTGGGTATCTCTGAACGTATCTTTTGAACTACCTTTTACACTAACGAGCATAGATAGAACGAGATAGAGGCAATCAATTTTGGTAGGCTTTGAATTGGTTGATTGTCAAAATGTAAATTTGCTAGGTTCTAATTTGGTTGGTTGTCAAAAAAGTGTAAGATGTTTAAGATGTGTGGAAAAGATGTAAACTGTGATATGAGTGTTATGATATAATTTTTACAGCAAGACCACTAACATGCTGACTTTGAAATCCTATTGTTGTGTGGTGGATTTGGAATCAGAAGTAGCAAGACGATTAATATATTTTGGGTGAATATAAGTTCTTAAGAAGAAAAAAAGGGTATTCATGATCTAAACAACTTTTAAAAAATTTTTTGATATTATTAAATTTATCGATTTTGTGGGTAGTTGTTAGATTTCTAAAAAAAAAATTAAAAATAACATTTTTTTAAATTGATAAATGAAAAGTTACGTTCCATACGGGAAATTTTTAAATTTATAGGGAACTTAAAAGAATCTCTTTGTAAAAAATGTTACTGACTACATTATTGTTAATTAGATGCAAATCTAAATCCAAGAATTCTACCATATTAGAGTTAAAGTTATTTTAAGGAGGTTGAGATAGTCAGGGTAGAATGTAATATTTTTTATTTTCATTATTTTTACCAAAAATTTTTAAACATCTATATAACGATAAATCAAGTAAGAATCATTAACAATATGGTCAATTTCAAAAAAAATGTAAATACAGGTTCGTAAACAATTACTAGCGGGAACCCTGAGGTAACCTTTGATCTGTTTATATATATATATATATATATATATATATCTTGCTCAAATTTTCAATCGTTGATAAAATACTTTTTATTCATTCGCTCAAGTTCAAATACATTTTTTAAACTTGTAGTGGATGACACTTGATGTTAATACAGTTTTTTCAAATATTTATTTATCAATTCTATTTAATTAAAGGAAAATCACTCGTTGCAAAAAAAAAAAGGAAAATCGCTTGTTGTGTCCATGTAGTGCAATGGATAGCGCTTTGCACTTCGAATCCCACCTGGGATGGCCTAATTTCTGAGAGTGTGATTTCTTTTTACTATACTATTTTATTGGAACAATTAAATTTAATTAATGAATAAATAGTAACAAACAAAAAATAGTCCACCATATACAAAAAGAAAAATGGAAAATTGCAAGGAAAATCACTTTCTCTCTATTTTGTCACTTAATATTGTAATTCTATCATATGTATGTACATATTTATATTAATTGTAATTATTTAATAAAAAGTAACTAAAAAATATTTTTCTTTTTTGACCTAAGTAGGAACTGACTTAAAATTTTTATATATATATATATTACTTGTTTTTAGATACGTTTCGAAAAAAAAAAGAAGAAAAAATTTAAAGCCCTATTATAGATAATTTCTACATCATCCATTCATTTAGAAATAATATATTCAGTAATACACTCAAAAAGAACAAGTATTTTGCAAAAATTAAAAAGAAAAAGACTTTCTTGAAATTATTTTTGACATCGAGGGAGATATTAAGTTGATGAATTTAAAAAAATTCTTTAATCTCACCAAATATAAAATTAAAAATTCTCTAAGATTGTTGGTAAATTTAAGTTATTTATGTAATTTTGACTCAATTTAGTTCCAGATTTCTTTAAAATCACAAGCACATCGGAGTCTGAAAAAGAATATTACGAAAATATGACAAAAGGTTTATTATATTCTGTCTTTTATTAGTCTGAAGGACTTTCATCTCAGACAACGAGGATTGATTTGATGTTTAGTGGCAGGAATTTAGAATTCAAAATTTCTGTAAAGAATGCTCGAAATGTAATCGTAGTAGGGATTTGAAATTATTTAAATAAAGATTTACCAAGCAAAACGCATTATGCATTGATTTTCAATTTTCGCATTGAAAAGCATTGATTAAAATAGACATCATTAATGTATCCAAATACGTTTGGAACCGTGATTTTAAAAAAGCGGATAAATAGATAATTTTCATGATATTTAGTGTCACAGATTAGAATACATGTATAAAATGGTTTTAAGGACATTTTGACAAAAAAAAATTATTTAAATACAATATTTTGGCAAAAAACTAACTTAGAATAATCTTTTTTCAAAATGTTCTCCTTCATAAAAAATGCTTCTATAAAAATAATATTTGTGTGTGTGTGTGTTTATATAAAGTAAAGACTTCTCCAGAATCTGAACAAGATTTTGAAAAATCACATTATTTTCAGAGTTACAAAACCCAATTGAAATAATTATCGGCGTTTTTTCTTAAAAAATTTTTCCCTCTGTTGTCGTAAAACATGGATAAATCTACTTCTAAGTTATATATTTCAAAAATTCTAGTTGAGCCTCTGTACAGAGATCTGAGCTATATACAGGCATTATATTATTATAATAGAAGCATTTTTCATAAAAGGAGAATATTTTGAAAACTGGTCATTCTATGTTCATTTTTTGCCAAAATATTGTACTTAAATAATTTTTTATTGTAATACTATTCTTAAAACAATTTTATATACGTTTTCTAATCTAAGTGACACTAAATATTATAAATATTATTCATTTATAAGTTTTTAGAAAACCACGGTTCTGAACGTTGTCGGATACCTTAATGAGTATCTCTGAATATACGTCAGAAAGAATGAAATTTCCGAACGGTATTTTCTCTTTACATAACGTTTTAAGCCTGCCTCTATTACATTAAAATGCAACATTTCCACAATTGGAGAAATTCCCTACAAATTCTGGATGCAATCATAAAAAAATATCAGATTTCTGACAAATAATCATTTATCCAGTTAAAAAAAGAAAATGTGAAAAGGAATAATTGGCTCGTCGTTTCTTGCACGGAGAAAATGAGTAGTAGAAGATTAATGTCATTGGCTCTTCGTTTTGTCTAGACATCAACATCTCTTTTCGAGTAGATAATTACATGTAATAAAGTAGGATGTTTTTCCTAAAACTCTCACTTGCCGACGACAGTGATTATGACAGTGATGACACAGAAAAAAAATATATAAGAACCTTATATTCATTAATACTTCAATGGGAGTGTGTGTGTGTTTTTAAAGAAATTTGTATCCATTTATTAGTAAAAAGGACGTGAAACTTTTTTTTTCTTTTTGAAAAATCTCAGAAAAGTGTAGAATATTAATTTTACACTTGCAATGGGAGGGCATGACACGAGAAATTTATGTGGAGACGAGAGAGAGAGAGACTTTGTGTAATTGCAGTTCTCCTTTAGAGTGTTCAACCCCGAATGTGTAGTACCACCGAATGGACAATCAATTCGGAGAAAATAACCTTCAAAATTAATTACTTAGCGTATGAAGGCCCATTAGTCGAGTGGTAGCGTATCTTGCTACCACACCACAGGTCTAGGTTCTATTCCCGGGTTGGGCAAGGTCGACTCAGCCCTTCATCCCTACTGTAGCGGGTTGATAAATGAGTGCCAGGCTTGCTTAGGGACTTAAAAACTGAGGGCCTCGCTTCAGACTGACTACCTGATCGGGACATCTGCTCATGCACCTCATCGCCCAATGGCCACGTATACTGGGATGGGTACAGTAGACCCTGGCTCTCATGGGTTGTTGCGCCACTGAGTTTGAGTCTTATGCATAAGTAAGCTTGATTAAGCTCCGGTAGAGAGATGGACTTGTCAGTAATGAACCTACGTACCGAGCGGTCGCTTAGGGTTAGAATTGTGTGAGCCACCATCTATAACTTTTTTATAATTATTTTAACAATACTATAAATTCACTTAAAAAAGGTTTATTAAATGTCAAATTATATATTATGTAACTATTTTGTATTTTAAAAAATATAAAAGTTACTATAATGATATTTTATATAATTAAACTTATTTATCGAAGAAGATCAAATTTCGAGCCCTATCAATCATATAAAGAATCTGGCATTGTTAACTTCATCAAAATACAACGAATTATATGGGCAGGTCTCGTTGTCAGAATGGACAAAAAACCGCAACACTAAAATTGGCCCACAAAGAAAGGACAGGCTAAATCTTATATGGATTGATAGCCTAGATAAAGATCTCCTAGTACTGAGGACTAAGAAATGGAAAACACTAGCAGGAAGAAGGCTAGCCTGGAAAATGCTTCTTGAGAAAGTCAAGGCCCACCCTGGGCTGTCGAGCCACTGAGGAGGAAGGAAACTTTTTTATTTATATATATACTAAATTTACTCATATATAAGCTAAGTATAAAATTTAGAAGGTTATTTTCTCCGATTTGACTGTCCCCTTTCGGCTCTTTTACATTGAGGGTTGAACACTCCAAAGGAGTTAGATTATTGCACAAAGTCTCGTCCCCAAATAAATTTCCCATGTCGTGCCCTTCCCTTATTAGTGAGAGTTCAGCTTAAATTTCGCAGCAGGTGAAACGTATTATTCATTTTGAATTCATTACATCTGAAATAACTTCTTTTGTGAAGTCGAAACATCATCTTAAGATATCCGACTACGTTCGGAACCGTGATTTTAAAAAGCGCATAAATGGATAATTTTCATAATATTTAGTGTCACTTAGATTAGAATACATATGTATGTAAAATTGTTTTAAGGACATTTTGGACAAAAAATTATTTAAAATACCATATTTCGGCAAAAATTAACTTAGAATGACCTTTTTCAAAATGTTCTCCCTTTTTGTGAAAATGCTTCTATTATAATATTTTGCCTGTATATAGCTCAGACCTCTGTACAGAGGCTCAACTAGAATTTTTGAAATATATAACTTAGAAGTGGGTTTATCCATGTTTACGACAACAGAGGGAAGAAATTTTAAGAAAAAAAACGCCGATAATTATTTCAATGGGTTGCAACTCTGAAAATAATCTGAATTTTTAAGAAATCATAGTTGAGCCTCTGTACAGAGATCTGAGCTATAGACAGGCAAAATATTATTATATAATGGAAGCATTTTTCACAAAAGGAGAACATTTTGAAAAAAGGTCATTGTAAGTTAATTTTTTGCCGAAATATTGTATTTAAATAATTATTTTTGTCAAAAAATGAGCTTAAAACAATTTTATACATGTATTCTAATCTAAGTGACACTAAATATCATGAAAATTATCCATTTATGCTCTTTTTTAAAATCATGGTTCCGAACATAGTCGAATACCTTAAGGAAATACTCATGTGAGTGCAATTAAAGAACTGTTTTGGAATTTCTATTATTTCTTTTTCATATGTACTGTCATCAAAACTATATCCACTCCCTAGCGAACGCTAAAATTTTCAAATATTTTGAGCCCTTTTCAAATATATATTTGTGATCAGTTACTTAAAAAATATCTCACCAAAAAGAATTGCAGAGCCATTGAGTTCTACGTTTCTTTATAAGATTCAAATGAGTCATATTTAATAACCTTTTAGGGTTTTATTCTCTTGAAAGATATTTTGCATAGTATTAAAGCTATCCTTGTCAGGAGTCAAAGAGCAAGACTCACAAATTCTGAACACATTTTCAAACGGAAAACTTTTACGTTGTCCTTGTTGCTATTCTTCCAGAGACTGGCGAAGTCATAAGATCCATTAAACCATCGACTCTTAAAAAGTCGAGCACAAGAAGGAAATAAGTACAGATATCTTTTCTATAGAGATCCATACAACTGTAGATGAGCTCGGGAGAAGACTGGTGAACCTGTGGCGGGCTCACGCGTCTTTTCATTAACAAGTCCTTTGGGTTCTTTGGGGCCAGAATTAATGGCAACTCTCTTTTCCAACCAAACCCAAGTAAGAAGTGGTATGTGAAGGCTGAAAGAGTAAATTAGGAAGCTTTTAAATATCAGAAGTTAGAGTAAGCGGTGTGGCATTTTGGGGAATGTTATGATAATCAATGATTCAAGCATGAAGAGGTTTGAGAAAGATTAAGTGACAGCTAACAGAAGTTATTCCCGACATAGAGCCATTAGGTCAAGGTGCATACCATTGCACCTGTGCAAAGACGCAACTTCCATTAAGATTGATCGGTCGATCGAAATTAAGGTAGGATTGAATTACTGGCCTATTAGATCTGCGGATAGTATTGGAATTGAGTTTAGGCGAGTTATTGATAGTGGTCCGGGCAAATGTTGTCGGGTATTATATATTATGTTTAGTCATCGTAGATTCTCTCTCATATATTATTATTTTCTAATCTGTTAGATGTTTAAGTTTTAAGATCTTAGTAAAGTCAAATTAAGATCATGGAAACTTCTAGTTCTTCATTTATTCCTACACCTCTAGCTCACGCTGATAATCAAGGAGTAGGGCACCCGAGGGGCGCAACTTCACAAACCTGACACTTGACACAGATGGAGAAAATCTTTTTGTTCGCTAAGAATGTAAGGCACTTGATGTGACCACTGGCAATGCGTGAAAGTGTAGTTTGGAAGCATCTATCACACTTGATGGCTAGAGCCAGACAGGGTCTACTATCCACATACCAATAACGAGTGGGAGGCACCCACCACTCCGCCAAATTTTGAGATTTTTTTAGCGAGTATAATCACAGAAAGGAAAGGGTGGGAGTTGAAAGCTTACAGCCCTCTTCTGTTAGTTTGTCAATCATTTCATTACCGTAGAGGTCGATATGAGATGGGTTAATATTAATGGTTATATACAGTGGCGCACACAAGGGGGATGTCCAAGGGGTCCGGACCCCTCCCAAAGCCCTTGATTATTTTTCCGATTGATTAAAATTCTAAGTATATAGTACGTAAAATTTAATTATTTGTTATTAATGATTAATTGTATTAATTAATGCTAATTATTTATTCAATAATTAGTTTTTTACTGTTTTTGTTTCTGAAGACAAAATCAAAAGAAGCATGATACAAGAATGGTGGACGTACGACCCTGGACACCCCTTCAAAAATTTCTGTGTGCGCTACTGGTTATATATTAATTTCGGCTTGTGTAGGAAAGATAAATTGGTTTCGTCGCCATCAAGGAACTAATTGCCAGTTAGTTGACAAAAAATTGTTCCAGTACTAATAAAAGTTTGAATTCTTTATAATACGTATATATGTTGATCCCATTGTGCCCTTAAAATTTAGATAAATTTCACTAAATACATTTCTTTACATACTTAATAACTACAATTTCATTTTTAATTAAATGCATAACGTTATTATTTGAAGGATTCTCACATATAAAACTTGAAAACTTTTGGAATCGCCAGATATACAAGGAAAGGAGGAGATAATTAGAAAACTGTTACTTTAAGGACAAGAGTATTTGATTACGATAGCTAATATTAAGTTTCTTACAATCTTCCAGAAGACGATGTGTCAAGCCCTATTTTTCTCAGCTTTTGAGTTGCAAATTTAATAAAGTTCAGACTTAACACAGCTTACTCCAGATAACTTTCCGTACAAACCGCGAGATCAAGTAATGAGGATAATACCTAAGCTGTGGCAAATTTCACTCTCCAAACTTCTACATTATACCTTACATGACACCTTATGAAGACTAAGGGAACCAAATTTATTTACTACGCAATAGCTTCATTATTAAGCTCGACAAGTATTAAATGAAATTAAAATATTTAAGGTATCCGACTATACCCTAAAATCATGATTTTTTTTAAAAAAGTAACAATTTTTTTTTATCGGTTATATAAGCTTTATAAAAACACCCAGGTTTTTATTTTCCATTCACTAGAACAAAAACTACAAGTGTTTTTGTTAAAGCAGATGCCATAACTTTATATTATATAAGATGTCAAACTTTTTAAAATGCGTTTTACTCAAAATGTATTCTTTTCGAAAAGCTCAAACGGGGACAGCGATGGCTCAAAAAGTTTTTTAAATAGTTTGCAGAAATTTTTTGTGTATGTTCTGTATAACAGTAAAATTGTTTTAACCTTCAGATTTATCAATCACTGTTTTATTACAAAATTAACAGCTGTTTATGTGGATATAATCACTGTTTTTTTTTTAAGCAATTTCATACAATAACTAAGATAAAGTGCTGTAGTTTTAGTAAAAATTAAAATATCTCTCTTATCCTGAAGGTCATTTCAAAAACGAATAGCAAAATAATACCTCAAAATTGAAAAATCGAGAATTTGATCATTTACTATTTGTACAGAGCGGACCTCGTTTATATAATTTTTTGTCAATTTTTAATCATGTTTTCCCATTTTAGTAGTAATAATTTGTTTTTCTCTTCTTAATTTTTGCTCTTTTTTTTCTTAAAATGTACTACATAAATTTAAGAACCACAAAAAATCTCCATATCTCCATTAAAAAAAAAAAAAACTGTCGCAAGTAGTCGGATACCTTAAGTTGAAGACGTGGCTTTTTTTGAAAATCGCCGGTCATGAAGCTTGCCATGACAATCTGGTTATTGCAATCTTACTCTTTTTAGAGCTAATCACTGAAATCTGTTTAAAAAAACGTTATTTTTGTGTATATTACAAGATTTCTCTTTCATTAAAAAACTTTGAAAGTTAATTACATTTTTAATTATTATGGGCCTTCTATATCTAGTACTAATAAATATATTTACAAGTTTTATACTATTTTAACTCGTATATAAAAGTGCGTGTGAAAAAGACATGCTATATCTTGTTATATTTTAGTAAATCCAGGCAATAATATTAGTGTGATTTCTAAATAATTTATATATGTAATTAAAGTAATCATTTTTTATTTTTCAAATAAAAAAATGATTTAAGTTATGCATAATAATTACTCGAGAAATTACATTCATTGCTGTTGTAAATAAAATTAAGCTCCTCCATTTTTTACTATGATTTATAAGTAACAACACCCCGTATATTTGTAAAGCATTCAAGAACTAAATCTAATAAATCGTCGATGAGACTTTACACATACAGTGCCACAACTAATTCTTTTTACTGCATTGACTATTTTACGCAATAAGAAATATTTCTTTAAATTTTTACTCGCACACTTTCTTCCCATTGAATGGAAAGTATGTTATTTAAATATTTCTCACCCTATATACGAGTGTGTCTAATATTTTAAGTAATTGACAACTCGTTTCAGTGAAATCTTTGTGCGCACAAAGCAGTATAATTTAGAAGAATAGACAATGTTTACTTTTAGTGACATCAATAGCAATTAAGTCACATAGGCTTCGCATTCTTCCTCATTTCACACAAATATGCAATTTGTAACGCATTATTTAACTTGAATCGCTACATTAGAACTCGAGAAAAAGTAAAAATTTAAGTTTCTTCTTGAGCAAAGAAATAATTTCAAAAGAAATAAGAAAAGGGAGAAATACCTCTCTTTACTTCTAATGATGTCGTGAGAGAGGGAATCTTTTTTTCTCATTTAAAAGAGCCTTGTGATTTGAAAGAGAGAGCATCATAGATGTAATCATACATAAGAATACTTTTTAATAAGTTTAATTTTAGTTTAATAGTTTTAATTATATATTCTGAGATTAGTTCTCAATAATTAATACTTATTTTAAATAGTCAAAGCTGAACTATCTTAGAAGGCCCAAAATAAATATTCTGGCATAAATATTGACCAGCTTTATCATAAAGAAGAAGGAAATCAATATTATATATACTTAATGTTCCATAATTTTTTAAATCTTTATTTATAGAAATAAATTCGCTTTTTTATTTTTTATAAATTTTCACACATTTAATTTCTTTTAAAATTTTTAAAGTATTTAAATTTTAATTTTGTGTGTGCGTTTGCTTTAGATCGACACATAATTTTGCGATTTAAAACATATTCACTTGGCAAATAATTTTGTCAAGTGAATGTATAGGCTTATGGTGCAAGAGCTATGGCAAAATGCACCAATAATATTATCGATAATTATTATATGCGTCGCAGTAATGAAAATTACTAGTTTTAACATCTTCTCATTAACACTACATTAAAAAGGCCGCTACATATTTATGACAAAAGTTTTTATGTCTGCCATCTTTATACATACAGTAAAAATCGTTTAACACGAAACTAAGAGCACTGAAATATTTTTTCGCTATAAAAGAATTTCGTGTTAAAAAAAACTGCAAAAAAAATAATAATAATAATAATAATAAATAAATAAAATAAAAATAAAACATATATTCAACTAAATTAAGTTTATTAGAGCTCATTTAATTTAAATAGATACATTCAAACATTTCCTTAATTTTCTGTCTTTTTTAATTATTGTTGGTAATGTGGTACTAGCGATACAAAATCTTTACAAATTTTCGTTTTCATCTTTTCCTCTGTTTTTGATTAACAGCTTTAAGAAGCCTCATCTTCATTTAAGTGAAATAGTAGTTAGTTTTCCCCTCAGCTTTTTGCCACTATGCTGTAAAAAAAAAAATTGTTCTAAAATAGGAAATAAAAGGACTAGAACTAAATTTACTCATTTTTACTCTCACTCGTCACTGAATTCTAAAGACAACTGGTGAGAAATACAGTGGCATGACGGAGAATATTAGGGTCTCCCTGTGAAATCAAGTTGTGGGCCCCAAGCCTTACTTGGTGTCAGTCAAGCTTTGGGCTCCCTATAATCCTGCCTCCCCGCGATATGGGCTTTGCGGGGGGTGTACATTACGCCACTGGAGAGATAAGATGTTTCTGTGAGGCGTTTCTAAGGATGGAGGGTGAAAGTAGTTTAGGTAAACAAAAACAAAATTGGCTCATGTCACAAGCTATTCCGAGGGTATTTTAAAGACACAAATTAGCCTCCTTTCTACGAAAGATGAAACCACCTCTCCTTCATTTCACGCTCCTCTTAAATATCGCCTGCGTGGCTGATGTTTTTCGTATTTTGTTCATTTCCAGAAAGGAAATCATTTCGTGTTAAGCAATTTTCGTTTATGCATGAAAATACATAAATACTTAGCAGTTTGTCGGGACCATTGCATTATTTCGTGTTATCCGATATTTCATCTGAAACGCTTTTTGCGTTAAACGTATATTTCACTGTACATATATATATATATATATATATATATATATATATATATATATATATATATATATATGGAGTGATGTTAAAAATATAAAAAGCAAAAAATATCATGCATAATAGATTTTGGTAGATTTTGCGTTTAAAACAGACTTCAAAAAACGTGAACAAAATTGACTCGTGTAGCTCATTTTGGCTCTGTTTTTCAATTCCTACTATTAGCTCACACTCTCTATATATTTATTTATCTTGGTGTAATTTTCAATCGTTAATAAAATACATTTTAAAACGCTCAATTGAGCTGAAATTTTATATACATGATTATTTTGGATGACAATACGATACTTTAATGATAATTAATAAAAATTAATTGCCACATAATGTTGTGGTTTTGTCATATGTATATACATATTTATATTAATTGTAACTATTTAATAAAAAGTAGCTAAAATAAAATTTTTCTTTGCTGATCTAAGTAGGAATTGACTATAAATTTTTTTTATATTACTTGTATATAATATTTTCAAACTATTCGTTCCTAGTATAATACTTATTAATCAACGTTTTATTTTGTTAAAGTGAAAAAGAAGTTTCAAATTATCATCACATTTTTATCACTTCAATAACTCTTTCAACAACCCAATTTTTACCAATACGAGAAATTTTTATGCAATTATTCTCTTCTATTTTTTCCATATGTAAATGGATAAACATGTGACAATCACAACCATTCCCATGAATGCAACTCTATGAGAATTTTACTCGTGATTTTTCGTAACAAAATGCTTTCGCTGTGTGTGTAACTTTATACTCTCTACTAATCTTCCGAAACTTTGCAGCCGCATAGTTTGATTGAAACAGTAATCAGATTCCTTCTCTTGCACCGTGACATATTGGTTAAAGGTTGTCTACATATCTTATATAATTTGGAAAAAAATATGTCGAATTTTTAGTTATACATAAATTTTATTTTACCAGTGTTGCAATTATTACACTAAAAAACTTAATTACACCAATGGATGCCGTATATCTTAGCTACACCAAATATTAACAATTAATTTTTATTAATTAATTATAAAATTAGAGCTTTCAATGGCTTTTTTTATATATATATACTAGTTGGTATACCCGTTCTTGCACGGGTGAATTGAAAAATTAAACAATGCAGACTGAAAGAAAAGGAGTTTTTAATGAGTTAATTTTACGGGAATTGTAAATTAAACAAAAAGAAGCTTTTTGTATATCTCAGCTAAATAAAAAACCATGTTTGCTTAATTTTAAGTCTGTAGATATAACAGCTGATAAAAAAGATTTTTTAAAAAAATTTATAACGCCCGTAATGTGTAATACGTTAATATTAAATCTCTATATACAATATTGAATTTATTGAACAATCTCTCTATATACAATATTAAATTTAATGAACAATCTCTGTATATACAATATTAAATTTACTGAACAATCTCTCTCTCTCTCTCTCTCTATATATATATACAATATTAAATTTACTTAACTATCTCTCTATATACAATAGTCAGCTCAAAACAGGTCTAAAAAAACAGTAGGGTGAAACGAATCTGCAAGCAGGGGGGGGGGAGAGGGACGCGTGCCCTTTGACACTGTCGATGGGGTGAGGACTGGGTTGGATGATACATAGCCGCCGCAAGCAAGGGGTGAGAGCGATGCATGACCTCTGACACTGTCGATTGAAATAAATGATCCCTATTTGAAACGGATATTGTTCACCATTTCATTGGTTTTAATTTTATTTTCCGGAAACCCCTAATTTTTCTATAATAAAAGTAGCCTAGGTTATTTCTTAAAATTTTACTTCAAAAAGTTTTCAAAATTGGTCCAACCGTTTCAGAGATTAGGAACAAACAGATAGACAAAACAGAAAAAAAATTTTAAAAATTGTTTTTTTTCATATAAGTACCTTATATACTTTTAAATGCATTTAGTAAAAAGCTGTTAATTTCAAATTACAAACAGACACTTCATTTTTATTTATATGTAGAGATGTATAACCTTTGTACTCATATAATCAATAATATTAAACTGAATTACGATGAACCTGATTCAAAGTAAAACAATAAGCAAGAGGATAAGCAATAAGGAGATGCAATATAGCGACAGCAACATTTAGCAAATTATCAGGCTTAAGGCTAATATTGTAAGCAAAGTCTTAAGGTGTTTACCTTTCTTTGGTATCTATATAACTGAATTGGGATAAATTTAGATTGGGAAAATGTAGTTAGAAATAGTGTAAAGAGTTTGGAAGTCCTATAACTACAGTCGAACCTCTATATTTCTCTATATTGCGAATTTTTCTATACAGCGAACTTTTTCCTGGAACTTTGAACATTTCACGAATTTCTTCGTAAAAAAACTCTCTATAGTGAAGTACATTTCTTATATAACGAACTTTTTCTTTTGTAATTCAATTTTTGTTCTCTTTTTTCAATTCCTACTATTAGCTCGCACTGTCTATATATTTATTTATTTATATATTTGTATATTTATTTATTTATCTTGGTGGAATTTTCAATCGTTAATAAAATACATTTTAAAGCGCTGAATTGAGCTGAAATTTTATATACAGGATCATTTTGGATGACGATACAATAATTTAATTATAATTAATAAAAATTAATTGATTAAAACTAATTATTTAAAGAATTGCAAATACAGCCACGTAGGCGACTTAGCAACCCTTTTGGCGACTTGTGTCAAAACTTGAAAAGGTTTTTTTCTCACGTGTTAAAGCATTCAGTTGGACTGAAATTAAAAGGACAATACGATACTTTAAGGGTAAAAAAAAAAACTAATTACCACTTAATATTGTAATTCTGACCTATGTATATACATATTTATATTAATTGTAACTATTTAATAAAAAGTAGCTAAAATAAAATTTTTCGTTGTTGATCTAAGTAGGAATTGATTTAAAAACTATTTTTTTATATTACTTGTTTTTTAAAGTATTTCTGAAAAAATTTCAAGTTATTCTCTCTTTAACACATTTTATGGTGGTGATAAATCTTGAACTGGTTTTATTATATCCTAACTCGCTGAGATCTATATAGTTCTGGACGTTTCACCCAAGAAGTGCAACCTTTAATCCCCCATTGCCCAGTTCACAGGAAACATCTTCGATATCCTCTTTCACCCTCAGTAGAGTTAACTCGTGTCCCCGTGTTCTAATTATAAAATAATGTATGTTTAATATTACTTGTATGCTTTAAATTATAAAATGTCCTTAAAATTTATTGTTTTTAGTATATAAAATTATTTTCTTAATATTGAAAATACAGGGAATTCTTTGATATTCTTTTTTTCTTTTTTTCTTTCCTTCCTTCCTTCTTCTTTTTTTTTTTTTTTTTTTTGATGGGTAAGATATATAAAATAAACATATAGTAATTCAAAAAAAGGTGTGACTAATTACTTTTCAAAATATATTGTGTTTATGAATTTAAAATTTGTTTTATGTGGTTTATATAAAGTATATTAAAAGATTAACCTCTATGTAACGAATTTTTCATATAATGAACTTTTTTCCGGGATTTAGTGACTTTGTTACATAGAGCTCCGACTGTAATTTGCGGACAATCTAAAACATTGTAATCCAGAGTGTCAAAAAAGTAAACTACGTACTTATCTGACTTGAAACAATGTACCGAATGAAAATCACAGTACTGCCTTTACCAAAATAATCATTCATAAGTTATTTTTGATGTAATTAACAGATATTATACGAACATAATAAGAAAACGATGTCTTAAAAGTAATAATCTGAATCTGTATGTATACAGAAAGAGAGAAGAAACCTTTACATTATGATCACTATTCACTAAGAGCCTTGAGCTCGATCGGAGACAAAAACATGGCACATCATGCGTAATTGATGCTGCTGGAATGAATTCAGCGCCCAGGTTTTTCGTTGTATGTCCAAACGTCTTTCCTCACATAGAGAATTTAGGAACACAATGAAAAAAGCAAATGACTGATCAGGTTTCGGTAAGGGTAAAATCTTTATAGATCGCTGCCTAGGAACACCGATTTCAAAAAGGGACATGTTTGGTGGTCTGCTGATGTGCAGCTGTTGTGAGTTCTTAACAAAAATGGTGTATTGGCCGGATACAAAGCGTTGGTGGTGTTATGATGCATGCTATGTATTCATGGAGCACATTAGGACTCATCATCCCCATAGAATAATCTCTGAGATCTGTGAGATATGGGAACATCATTGCAGACCAGATACACCCTTTGTGTCAATAATGTTCTCGGAGGATTATGACGTTTACCAATAGGATCATGTCATAAGAGCCGAAAGAAGAAGTGACTCGAGGGATATTCTGGTGAATTTTAAATCTTGGCCTACGAATTCATCTGACACGAATCCAATTGAAAATTTATGGTTCCATATGGAAAACTGAATTCATGCTGTTACACTTCCACTTCGCTATGTGTAGGAACTGCAAGTCTAGTTAGTCAGTGTCTATCGCCAGATACTTCAGACTACCTATCAATAGTTTATGGAGTCAATGCCTTTTGAAGGCGAACGAGGATCCTACTTCATACGAGGGTCACTCTGAAATTTCTGAGATACTCTTATGTTTTTAAAGTTATACTTACAGAATTTGAGGAGTATTCAAAATAGTCTCCTCCAGCATCAATACACTTTTGTATACGAATTTCCACAGATTAAATGCCTGAAACTATTCATTTCTTGAAATTGATGAAAAAAAACCGCATTTATAGCCACATGAATGTCTTCTTTAGTTCACGTAAGTTCTTTTTTAAATTAATAAATAACCAAAAGTTACACATAGCCAGATCCGAGAATAAGGTGGATGTTCTATCACTTTAATTTGCTTTTGCTTAAGAAACTCAGCTGTTAATCCGGCTGTATGGGAAGATGCACTGTCATGGTGAAGCATTAGTCCCCTAACATTAACTTCTTGGAGAATTTCTGGAAGACATTTAGGGGTATACCAGTTTGCTGTTACTATCTTCTGTCCTTCCAACTTGATGGCTTTGATCAATCCCGTACTTCTGAAGAAAACGGCAAACATTACTATTTCATTGCTCGTTGGCTCTTCACCATTGTTGGC
Organism: Trichonephila inaurata madagascariensis; assembly: GCA_019973955.1. Taxonomy (NCBI): domain Eukaryota; kingdom Metazoa; phylum Arthropoda; class Arachnida; order Araneae; family Nephilidae; genus Trichonephila; species Trichonephila inaurata. Next base: position 23,388 of record BMAV01004160.1, read on the forward strand.
ATGGGGTCCTCTTCAAAGACCCATACTTTGCTTTCTTGACGTGTTGGAACGTCATAAAACGGCATGTACGTTTCATCATCTATTACAATTTCAGAAATGATGTGGTGGTGACCATCATTTGGCAATTTAAGGGATTTTCTTACTGATTCTGACACGTTCCTCTTTTTGGTGCTCAGTTAGATTATGGGGAACCCAAAGGCAAACTACTTTTTTCATATTTAATTCTTCATGAATAATTTTGTATATGGCTGCGGACCCAAAGAAAAGTTCCTTCTGTATCATTTGGTAGGTACAGAGATTATCATCCATTAACATTTTTCTAATATGGCAGACACATTGTCCGGAATTACTGCCAGCCGTGACCTTCCTGTGAGTTCCTCATCCTGAAGAGAATTGTGACCACTGCAAAATTCTTTAAAACATCTGAATACAGTAGCATGGCATGGAGATTCATCACCAAATGCTAATTGCAGTCGTTGAACGCATTTTTCTTGACTTAATATAGCTTTAAAACCATAGAAAATCATAGCACGATAATATTCTCGCATCAACATTTTTTCTTCTGACTAAAATTTATTCTACGCTAAACAACTTGAAGTAAATCAATAAAAAGTCATATCAGGTGTTAAAATACTTTGTATTTTTATACTAAACCATTAATTTTATTTTATAACTTCTTGTGTGTGCGCGTATCTCAAAAATTTCAGAGTTACCCTTGTATTTAACAGTTGGTCACAATGTAATGTCTCTACAGTGCATACACACAAGCATTCAGGTATATACCAGTCTTTACCCACCCATTTCGCTCGGTATTTCGTGATGTTGTATATGAGAGTATGTATTATTTTTTAGGTTTTTAATATCTCTAAGTCCTAGTAATCAGTTTTCGATTGTATTCAAGAATATTCTAATAGCCCTCGTATCTTAATTGAAAAAGGACTGCACTTGAAATTCTAAAGCGGAAGTATATTTATCTTTTACGACATTGGAGTCTATTTCTGCAATACCCGTTCTTAGAGAATCTATATACAACAAAAGTAACAATCCTGCCAAATTTCATAATTTATCGGTTCAATAGTTCAAACACGAAAATTTTTGTCTATAACGCCCCCGTTACCCCTTTTGGGATCGATTTCTGCAATATCCGATATTAGCGGACCCTACTCACCAAAAAAAAAACATTCCTACCTAATTTAAAGTCTGTATGTTTAATAGATCCTGAGAGTTCGTGATGAGTGAATAAGTCGCTTTTCTCCTATATATATAAGTAAATAAATATAAATACGACCACGCTGGTTCTTATTAATAGAGAGATATTCAAATATCGCATAGAATGTCTGTCATAAAATATCTGTACCAATGGTTATTTTCTTCTCGAAATAAATATGAAATTCAAACGACGAAAAAGATGGCAGGCAATGAATTTTTTTTTCCTACAGCGCTCATTTCTATCCACAAAAGCTCTAGCGACTGAAATTGCGACATTAATGTTAATGGGAAGCCATAATTTTTTCATGCTGTTTGCTCGTCCCTTCAAACTTTCTTTATGCTCTGTGCTCGAGATCCATAAGAATGGAAATACACCTCCAGGTGTTTCACAATGTCTTCAGTATCATCCACTGAGCGTGAAATTGTATTCCTTTCCATTTTACTTTCCTATCCTACCTTCAACGACTGATTCTTTTTGGTCATCAATCTTCCTTTATTTTTTTACTTCTCGAAAGACCGTGACCGAAAAAAGTTCGGAACATGTCGAACAACGAAAGAAAAACTGCAGGTGTTTGTAAAGGGACATCGCCCCTATAGAAAATAAGGAATAAATAGTAAATATAATCACGTTTTGGTGCAATTCATTTCGTCAACATTCAGTTATACTTGTATCAGCAAAGAACTCGAAATGATTTCTAATGACTAAAGTCAACTGTCGGAAACTGTTGTTACGTGCTTTTTAAAATGATTTCCGTTATGTTTATTTGTTTAAGTCGAATGAAAATATTTTGAACTTAAAGATCTTGTGTAATTTTATGGGTTCTCTTTTATTTTTATTATAAAACAATTATTTTAATGTTTATTTTAGTGGTGTGATGTAATAGAAATCCCAAATCGTGCAATAATTTCATAGATTCCAACTGAACTCCAACTTTCATACCATTTTTTTTTTTCCTTAAAATTGAGTCAATATAACCTTAAAGGGTTTTCCATAATTATTTCTTTTTTAATCTGTTCTTCCAAATAAATAATGCAAAAGTTAAAAAGCAAGAATTTTAGCCTCAGATTTTTAAAACGTAGTGTGACTGTATATTTGGGAGCATTTATCTCATACATGAATGCATCATCTTAAAAAGAGGTGAAATGTATGAACATTCTGAAGGGAATTTTTTTAAGGTTAGTCTTTGAATAATGTTGAATAATAATAATAATAAAATTTAAGGTTGTCTTTGCATAATGTTGAAGAATAAAACCCCAAATCAGAACTTTTTTCAAGTGAGAAACATTAATATTAATCTTCTGACTTCCTTCTGTAAAGAGAACAAATATTATACTATTCATTTACAATATTTTTGTTGTTGTGGAAGCTTAGTGGCCATCAGTGGCATAACGCAGAATATTAGGCCCTCCCCTGCAAACAGGGATTTTTTAAGACATGGGACAACTGGGTCCGGGCCCAGGGCCTCGTTTCGTTCTCAAATCCATCTTAGTAAGATCATGATCCAGATAATTTTAATGTGGTCAAATATTATTCCTGTACATATTTTCTGAAAAACAAAAGGAATCTCAAACTGTATGTCAATCAGTAAATGTGGTAAAACTGTATTATTATGTGATGACCATCGTTCATGTCTAGGTCTAGGCCTAATACCATAAACAATCATTCAACTCATTTAGTCGAAATGCGGCCATCGGAGTCTAGATCTCCGAGAATTTGTCGTGCACATTTCTTTGTTTCAACTTACCGTTTGAACTAATATTTGACAATATATGCTATAAGCCGTCTAATTTTAAAGATCTCAGATAGGGCATACTTTTCCATCGGGGCCCAGGGCCTCAAAGAGTCTTAAGACGTCCCTGGCTACGAAGTCAGGTATTGGGCCTCAACCCTGATCTTATAAAGGACTGCAAAACCATAAGATAACATAGGTTTTGGACCCCTAGAATCCTGTGTTGCCCGTGATGCAAAGGTGAACGTTACGCCACTAGTAGCCATGGTCATGGGCTCGAAGATGGCTTGTCATGAGTTCCAGCCCTTGTGCCACTGAATACCCTCCATGTAGATGAGCTGAAGCACGGTAAATCTGTCGTGGCTTAAAGTCCTCCAATTGGTGTGGTGTGGTAGTTTAGAGCGGGGGCGGGGGGCAGCTCAGTGTCGTCCTCGTAATTTTGACCATGGTTTAAAATTACGAGGTCAGTCTCCTATAATTCTTGTGATGCCTCATAGTGATATGTTGATAAACATTCACTCTCACTCTCACTGATCCATTTTCTCCAAACTGCCACATCATACAAACGTGAGGACTTCCAGTCCTGATAGATTTAACACTAGAACGTTCGTTGGTGTCAATTTGACACCGGAGCCTGTTTACTGAAATCTCCTTTCCGCATTTTTACAGGGAATTTGAAAATTTTTCGTGACTTTCAATCATTTTTCCTGGTGATTACACAGAAAAAGTTTTGTGGTTCTAGGTTAATTAGGAGGGATTCTCCAACTAAATGTACCTAGAACATCCGCTGGTGTCATTTCGACACCAAGGCAATTTATCATTATAAAAAGCTGTCGCTCAACAAAATATAGTCCACTAAGAAGATATCATTAGTAAAACAAACTTCTCAAAGTTCTATCACACATTTTTTCCCCTTGAATACAGTGTTATTGAGTTCACAGTGGAAATAAATCAATTATACTAAAATTGTTGTGTCTAAGTGTTTCGTTACATAGTATTTGCTTGTATGCTCAAATAAAAAAAATTCATTCGATTTTCGAACTTAGTGCAGAGCAGACACCATGAAACGATGGTTTTATGAAAAGGTCTAACCCTGATGAAATTGCTAATTTATTGCGAGAGCTTTCTAAGAGAATGAATTGGCTCTAATTTAGATTCCGATGAAGATAAAAGATTGAATGCAAGGGACTGTGCGAAGAATCTGAAGAAAGTGTAGATGTCATTGATAATATTTCAGTAAATCCTGATATATATGTCGCTAGGGATGACACAGAATGGATGTCACATAATAGTAATGTTCCTTCCAGATTTACGACTCGAAATGTTTTGCGATAAAGCAGTGGTCCAACAAGCTTCGCGAAATATAATGTCAACATCAGTTTTTTTATGATATAAAGGGCCATAACATATGATAATTACATGAAATAATATTAAAAAGTCATAAAACCACAAACCCTACTGAAAAGTAGTCCTGCAATTATTTAGTTAAAACAATTACTTTATACATTTTATATCGCTGTGTCAAAATGACACCGGTGGACCCTTAAGGGTAATCGAAATCCCGGACGTTCTTGTGTTAACATGTATTTAACCGCTCTACACGAAAGGTCATAAGTGACTTCAAGAACTTACGACTCGACGGAATCAAATTGGTCGTAAGTTCGTGATCAATCACTAGTATTATATTTTATTAAATGAATATTATTGAACACCTCAGAGCTACCATCTGAATATCACTACAAAAACTTAATTTGTGTGTGTGAAACTCCTATAATTATCTCTTCATATGACATAAGTGTGTGAATAGAGTCCTTTAAAAATAAATTCCTATGTTTGTTTTTTAATTTGAAGTAAATGAAATTGAATCTTTCTTATTTGAGTATCTGTTAATCCGAAATTCCTTCATATAATTTCGTCGATATGTAACCATATAAAATAAGTTTTTGAATGATAAGACGGGAAGTACTTTTTCTATAAACATTTGTTATATTCTTATGATTTTTTTGTGTTGTTGTTATAATTATATATTCCAATCATTTTTATATTTATTATATGGCAAAGAAAATTTATCATTTTACTGTTTTGTTTTTAATATTCTTTCTTTCTTTCTTTTTTTGCTATATCATGTAAATTAAAATTAACCACATGTACATAAATATTTATTCTAGCTTCGATCAGTTTTAATTGAGTTAATTAGGTTAATTTGTAGTTTATTATTATTTTTATCTGGTCAGGACAGAAAAACTTAACACGAATGATTTAGCAAAAATTGAAGATTGAAAGAATTTAACTTATTTTACTCCAAAAAACACGTTATTGTTTATTTTAACATTTTTACACAAGAGTAATTAAAATCAAAGTTTATTCTTTTAACTTTGGAACTCTAGGCAACGCGTAGCAGAAGTTTGTTCAGCGATGAAGAGAAAAAGAGAAAAGGAGAGAAAATGAAGAATATCCTTTTTAAGAGGTTTACGTCCTTGTGACCGCAAAATCTTTTAACTGCCTCATTTCACACCATTTAGTTCTGATTATATCTGAATGCCAGCATTTGCTTTTTCATAGCTTGCTTCAATTGATGTAACGTTCCGTTAATGAGAATATGACAGAGTGAGAAAAAGGGAAACACATATAATATGAAAAAGCAAGGATAATTTATTTTATTTTTTTGATTTATTCAAGGGAAGAAAATAGTTCTCATTTTTCACTGTAGAAATAGGAAAAAGATAACTAATTTTTTTTTCTTTCTTTTTAATAGGAGTTCATTCAACGTTTCAACTGACTTGTTAATTTGCTTAGTTATTATTATTACTATTTGCTTAAAAGTAAAGAAAAAGGCCCTAATCCCGAACAATCCTTTGGAGAGAAAAATAAATCAAAATTAATATACTTGTCGCAGGAAAATGATGAAATTAGGGATTTTATCAAATTCTTAAGGGAAATGATCAATTCGCGCAAGATGTTAAAATAACGTCTCTTTGAGGTCATTTCCCTGATGTAACCCCCTGATAAAACCCCCGAACTGTTTTAGTGAAATGATGAAACAAAGAAGTCAGCATTTGTAGAGTTCTGTTTTCGCTTTTTACCACTCCCTTTTACCTCCCCCTCTCGTCGTCCGTGCCAGGCAGCGCCGGGCTTCTGACGTGACGCACCAAAACAAAATGATCGAAATATCATTTTTTAGTTTTCTTTAGTTTTTCTTTGGATTATTGTCTTTCGATTGATATATCACTTTTGTATGCCTGAAAATTAGAAACTGGATAAAACTTCAATTTAAAAAAGTAAAAAAAGTTAGAGAATTCGACCACGCCCCCTTTATAGATAAAAAAAAAAGCTATTTTAAAAAGGGAAATAATAACTAAAGAAAAGATTTTACAAATAAAGCAGGATCTTTTTGAAGTACTACATTAATGTATAATTTAAAAAATGTTTGAAATTCTACTACAAATATTCTTTTTTCAAAAAAACACCAGCTTTATTACCTAATTATTTTGTTAATTAATTTCGAATAATTAGTTTGTAATTCAATGATTAATTGTTGTATTAATTACTCTACTTTTAATAATGCACCATATTTGCTAAATAAACACTTTTAAACTCTTGACAATATTATTTCATCGTTTCACTGAAACAGGTTAAGGATTTGGTCAAATCACTTACTTTCCTTAGGGAAATCACCTTCCAGAGTTCTTATTTTAACATCTTTCGTGAATTGATCATCTCCCTTAGGGATTGGATGAAATCCCTAATTTAATCATTTCCCTGAGACATACTAATAAATATGTGGGGTTAATAATACTTTTCTTTTATCATGCTGCTTCCTGAAATCTGGATTAGGAAATCTTCGGTATTAAAACATCAAAAATGCAGTAAGACAACGGTTCTTAAACTTTCGAACGCCACGGCTTCCTTTTATATATCGGCCTAATATCACGAACTCCCAAGAACACCTAATGCAATCGTTAAATGCAAACGTTATCGTATTGGTATGGTAATAATTCAGTTCTTAAGGTATCCAACTGGTTTAAAATCATCATTTTCATTAAAAAAATCAAAATTTCTTTTATAGTCTATTTTTGTAGCCTGTTTAATAAGCTTTCTAAAAATATCATACTTTTAATTCTGAATCGGTTAGAAAAAGAGTTATAGCTGTTTTTGTTTGAGGTAGTAAGCCAAAATCGAAACCGGAAGTGTAAGTTTTCGGTTGATTTTTACCGGCAAAATGAGATTTTTATTCTTTTCAAATATTTTAACAAATTATTTTTATGTTTAGTAAACTTTATTTCACTTGATAAATATTTTAATAGATATATTTGTCCTTCAAATAGGCAACAGTTAACTAATTGCAATGTTTGTTTTGATTTAAACTAGTTGCTATCTTTTTACCATTTGTGTTCAAAATTAGATCTCTTTAACTTTTTTATTAGTACTTTTATATATAGTTATAATTATTTTTAATTAAGTTAAAGTTGTCATGCCAAAAACAAGATCAATGAGGTAAAAAAAAGAAGAGATTTCCAGACAGCAGAATTTGTTGGAGAAACGTTGAAAAGAAACAAACAAAAAAAACGGATCTTTCAAATTTAGTTATTAATTCTATTAAAAAGACTTTAACTTTGCGATCAAAATCTCCTAAGAGAATGTCTTCACGGGAAAGCTCATAACTGCAATGAGAGTCTTAACAATGTCGTGTGGAGTATAATCCCGAAAGACAATTTTGTTGAGCTACAAACACTCCGTTTAAGAAATTTTATCACAATAATACTTTTTTAATTCTGGTCTATTACCTCTACTTCAAAAGTTAGGGAAATTTAAAATTTTGTTTTGAAATGAAAGGATTTTTTTTGTTCCCCGACAAAACGAGAATTGTTGATTCTACGAGGCATTCTAAAAAGATAAGAAAAAAGGGCTCGTAAAAAGAAAGGCCCTTCAAAAATGCAAAATTTGAAGTATGAGGTTCAGGAAGGCACAACATACAAATCTGGAGATTTTTAATACCTTCCTAAATCTTTAAAAAGTTTCATTGCAAATATAAACTTTATTTTGAATTTTCTGAAGAATGTTATTTTTGAACATAATGGTTAACGGTAAGAGTGATATTTATTAAAGTAAATGAGAGAGAGAGAAACATTCTTATGGCTTTTTTGAGTTTGTTCTTTGTATTATAATGAATGATTTCTGCTAAAAGCTAAGGGAATTTTTCAATTAAGTTATTTTTTAATGTAATTTTATAAGAAAAAAAAAGTTTCTTAAGAAAATTCCGGGTTTTTTTCATTTCGAACACCTGTATTTCATAATTTTACAGTAGAATTTTGATCTTTTTTTAATATAAAGCAGAGTTAAACGTTAAATAATTGTATTCCTGCAAACATTTTATTTATTTTTGTGATATATATTTTTTTAGAGTTGTTAGCAAAATTTTTTGTAATATTTGGTACAAATTTCTCAATGTTTTGAAAAATAAGCTTTCAAAAAATTCTTCTTGCTGTATTTTCATAGTTTTGCAACATACTTAATTAAAAAATAACAATTAAATAATTATTTAAGTTATGTTTTAGAAAATTGTCTCCGAACCCAGTCGGATACCTTAATCTTTGCACATGTGTTTCTACTTGTTATTGTTTTTGAAAATATAATATTGTAGTAATGGATGTGTAGTTGTAAACAATAAAAAAGCTGAACTAATATTCTTGATCGAAATAGTAGATCGATGTTCTAGTAGAGTTTTTATTTTTATTTTTATTGGGGGCAATTTAGTGATGTAGTCTAAGATGACACATCTTTCAATTTTTCCACGTGGCTTTCAATCTACAAAAGTGGGAAATCTTGTTATTCACTGACAGACCCTCCACGGACATCCAAGAAAAGCGCCGGTGACCCCTTGAGAGTCCGCGGATTAGAGTTCAAGAAGCACTGTAGTAAGGAATACTCTATTCAGAAATATACAACTCAAAGAAAACAAACTAATTCTTATTAGTCAAGAAGAAATTTGGAGTATTTTAAAATATACTAGTTTAAAATTCTTCCACGAAGTTTGAAAGTAATTTTGACATTGGTGAAAGTTTTCCATCTGAGAAATATCAGAAGTTTAATTCCTATTTTTTGGTATTTTAACCTTTGCAGACCTAGTACATTCCCCAGAAGCTGATATCACTTTTTAGCGCGGCACCATGTAGGCGATATCAACTACCACAAGTAATTTTGACGCCCAGTTTCCTCCCCAGAGAGAGGCATCTGAGCTCTGACGATGCGAACCTGCATTAGGATTGAATTTTACCGAGAGCCCTCAAGCCAAACAGATACTCTAGGGAACTTTTACATGCCGTATAATCATACGACATGGCCGCAGTCGATTTTCTGCATCATGAAATAGGATTTGAATTGAACAACATGGCTCTCTTTCATATTTCTAAAAACAATTTTAAAAAAAATTAAAAAGAATTATCATGGTTCATTGTGTTAACACTTTCGATAATGATCATCGTCAATTAAGTGATAATCATTATGGATTATATTGATTATCATTTAATTTTCCACAAATCTTTTGACAATAGCGGGAAATTCTGCTTGTTGAAATTTCTGAGTCAGTAGAACGGTACTCATTTATCTGTCAAGAAAAATAGATTCTGTCATTCGAGAATTCTAGCAGCTTCATTTTTTTTTATCCAAAAACATAATTTCTTTTTTAGCAAGAAAAATTACTACTCTTTTAAAAAGAATTTTTGATTATAGCTTTTAAAAAAAAGCAAAATATTCTGCTTAGGAATAGTATGAATGAGTATCACGTGATCAGATAATTTTATTTATTTATTTTTCCTTTCCTGAATACTTTCCTTAGGACAATTATTTTTTAAATACAATGTCAGGCCAATTTCTATGCCCGAACTATTGTACCTTTTTGATAACTAAACACGAAGGAATCGATTTATTTTAAAATAAGCCGTAGCTTTGGTTTGTACAAAAGTGGGATACATCATTATTAAATTAGAAAACAGAACTATCTGTTCTCATCAGACTTCATTAGGCTGTGTTAGATGATATTGCATAGTTTCCGCATAACCTTATGATGGATTGGGTCTTTGAGTAAAATGGATATTTATAGAGAACGCAAGAAATAGTGATATTGCATATTTTGACGAAACGTTGTGTTCATAAAAATCTGCATTCCCATTGTATTTCGGAAGTTGTTAGGAAAATTATTAATGAATGCCGAGTCACAAAGTGTCATAAGCCATCTTTCTTCCGCTGGAGAATAATTTTTAAAATGGTAAATTGCGATTTTTAATTTTTAATTTTAGAAAAGTATTGCTTTTAATTTACGTAAATAGTCGGCTAACATTTCTGTAAAAAAATATATATTTACTTTTATATTCGTAAAAGGAAATAAAAAAGTACACGTATAAGCTTCATTTTAGAATGTAATATGTTTTCTTAGGACAGAGTAGTAAAAGTCTTCGCGCGAAAGTTGTAAAACGTGATACTTTACGTAAGTTTTTAGTGTTTCAATTTTTTGGGGAGGTTTTTTATACAAAAATTGTTTGGATATGTGTAAGATATCTCTATCAAGTGTTGTGATTTGATAAATAACTATCTTCTAAGAATATAATTATATTTCTATTTATATATAATAAAATTAATAAAAGAAGCATTCTAATACCCTGTACTAATTTTCCTGTTGCTACAGAAGAATGTAGGATTATAAAATATGTAACTGATTTCAAGAGATTTTTAACTTTACAAGAACGCACTAAAAGAGTAATATCGGGCGATTATTATTTTTTTTTTATAATATGTAAACTTCATAATTATACAAAACAATAATAATAGTAATAATTTTATTACATGTTAATTTTATTGATAAAGTTCTTTTAGTATTAAAACGAAGAGGAAAGTTTTAGACAAATTTGATTATTTGCTTGAGTATCACTTTGTAATAATATTAGTTAAGCCAAATGACATTTTATATGTGTTAATTATAAATCACTTCCTGCGATGAGATTTCTTTTCGTGAATGATCTACAACATTTTTAAAATTTCCCACGTTCTAAATTATGTTAAAAGTTCCATCGAAGTGTTAAGTAATCCGTAATATATTATCTTACCACTTGTGAGATAAATATATTACCTTAATCTAATCAAGATAAAAATAAAAGTGCTCTTATCAGGTTGATAACTTAAATACAAATTAAAACAATATGAGATGTTTTCAATATGGTCGCAATGCCCTTCCTTTAGATATCTGAATGTTTATTGAAAATTAAATGCTAATTATGTATAAGAATAACGATCTTTTTCTATCAAAATTGTGTGACCATGAGGTAAAATCAAAAGATCACCAAAAAGGCGCTTCATCCTCATTTCTGAAACTAGTTTGGCGAAACATTTGCATCTATCCGCTTTTGATGCTGGCTAAATTTCTGAGTATAGTAACCCTGCGATTTGGCGCTCTTCCACTCAGCTGCTCATTGCGCTTTTAATTCTGTTCAGAGACGGCACAGCACAGCAAAATTTTTGGATCCGGTTGACTCAAAAGTGTTATGTGATTGAAAGTTATTCCTAATTAATTGCATTATAAAAGTGCTTTGAATGGTGACACTACATTTTCTGGATATAAATTGAACTTAAGTATACGGAATATGCTTTTCTAACTTCGTTGGATTAAATTTATTTACCATGGTTGCTTCGTGACCCCAGTGTCATCGCTATGACAAAAATTTGTGTTGTGTATTTTTGGTTTCTGTTTAACAGGTATGTAGAAATATAATTAATAAAATTTATTTTAATCTATTGTATCCAAACCAACAAAGTGCATTGCTACATATTCATCTGCGGAAAATCATGCTCTATATTTAATTAGATTATATAACCGGTGTTAATTCAATAATGTTTTATAGATTTTTTTCATATAAAATTTTAAGCTTCATAAAATATTGCAGTTGAATTGCATGTTAAATTGCCAAAATTATATGCAGTTGTTTTTTAAAGAAAAAGTACGCTGAATGTTTTGAAATATACAAATTGAATACAGTTTATACTGATAACTTATTTTATCACTCCTTACATTTTATAAAGTAGATTTAATTGTGAATGCTGGTTATATCTGTGATAAGCTTTTTTTTTATTAATGAAAATTAAAGTTTGGCAAGTAGTAATTTTTTTATATATTAAATGTGAAGGATCATTATCTGACTTGTTTCTATTTATAATTTGAAATCAAATGTATTTTTGTTGTAATTATCTTCAAGGGTGCATTTAAAAGATTTTTAAATGCGTAAAAATAGAATACTGTCATTGCACATAAAATGTTGTTTTAATATAGTTTATCTTTATTTTTTTTATTTCCATTTGTTTATTGGATTTCTACAAAATTTTGATAAAACTTCCACGCCATGTATTTTGGGAAATCAGAATATAATTATTTATCAAAATATATCATCGAACAAAATGCTGTACTTCGTCTTGGAAATTATCAAAAAAAAATTTTAACTTGTGGATTTAAAATTTATTTTTGGAGAATGATAATTATATGAAAATCCTGCATTATGTTTACAGTATTTGTTTCAAATTTTATAGTTTACTTGAAGTAACAAATAAAATGTTTGTTATTATAGTTAGAAATTAAAAAAAAAAAAGTTTGTGAAACTAGTAGAAATTTCCTTTAATTTCAATTTGGGGTACATTACAAAACTTAAAAAGAAATATTTTCTAAAAAGGGATAAGTCATTTTTGAATATTTGTTTAAAGATCTGTAACATTATAATAAAAATAGTTTTTTATATGTGAATACCATTATGTATTTATGAATATAAGTATATAAATGAAATGTTAAATTGCTATTAATCTTACTTAAAGCTAAACACTATGTAGGAATGTAGCAAGATAATATAGGTCTAAGTAAACTGGCCTCAGTAATATTTAAGCATACCAAGAGTTTGCTAATGTATGCCTTTAATTTTAGTCCTAAAACTGTAGCGTTAAACATTGTCTTAAGGCACCAAGCTCTTCCTTTATTTGCTTATATTCTTTACCAAAATAAGAAGATGCAGTTTTTGTAAGAGCTAAAAATAATTGCTAAAAATATAAAATCCTGTAATACTATTTGTAAAAACGGCAATCTTTGTTCTCAGAAATATTAATTTGTACTATATATATATATATGAGTGTGTGTAATGTTTATATTATATATATAATCACAGAATTTATCTCACTTTTTTCATTCGAAATAAATTTGGCAAAATTAATGATATGTCGAGGATTTGAAGTTAAAATTTCATTCTGCTTATTGTGTCTGTTTAATTAGTAAGATTGTTACTGAATAAAATTCTAGGTAAGAATAATTAATGTATAAAATATCTTATTTTTTTAATTTTAAGGTTCAGTTTGCTAAGTTATTTTTAAATTTGAAAGTTATAATACCTTTCTGATTTTTTCGGTCTTGGATGAAATATTTGGAGAATATATTATAATTTTAGTTAAGTGTTATGATAAAATAAGTCTTAAAGTAAGTCATAGCTTGCAACTGTATTTTATTTACAATCTTTAATTAAAGAGCTAAAATTCAAAAAAGATTTTTGATTTTAAATATTTATAACTTATTAAAATGATTACATAACAGATCTGTTTAATGGAACTTTAGTTGTATTATTTACATTCAATTTTTATCTTGGCAATAATAATTTGATGCATTTTGGATACTTGCCGAAGGCTTTCTACATTGATATTTATGCCAAAGAAATGCTGAATGCAAGGGAATATTATTTCCCTATTGATTTTGCAATATCTAGCTGAAATTTCTTTTTTAATCCAAGATTATGTACTTTTTCATATTTTTTAATCATATTAATTGATAATTAATGGAACTTTTTTACAAAGAACAAAAGCCTATATTCTAGTATTGAAACTTTACCAGTTTGTCTACTTTATCCTGCAAGCATTTACCAAATTTTATATCTTAAGTGGGGGGCTCCTCTAATGGATTCTAAACCCATTATTATAATCAACAGTAATAAATTGTAATGTTGTGAATTACCTAATTATTTTATATAATATATGATTTCTGAAGTGCATTTGACCAAAGTTTGACATTCGATCTACTTGTTTCTGTGTAAGTTACCATATACATATCATGCAGTGGCCTAATGAAGAATATTAGGGCCCCTGAAAGTCAGGTTTTGGGCTCCAAGCCCAAATACATTCTTAGTATCTGTCAAACTTTGGGCTCCCAAGTTTACAGATACCAAGAATGCGGGGTTTAAAGAAGTGTATGTTATGCCACTGATATCATGCATACCATACATATACACATATCAGTTACTTATACATAATATAATGAAACTGTATTGCATACATATTTAATAGATCTTACATATATTTTTCTTCTATTAATATGAGGAAAGGGATGTAATTTTTTTGGCATCAGTTTTAAAACACATAATAGTTCTCTCTGTTAAATTAAACATTGTATTGTTTTGTTTAACAGCTGTCATCTTTATATTTAAAATGATTATTTTAATAGACTGTGAATTACAATGATTTTTAATCATGTTTTAAGTAATAAAAAATGTTTTTGTAGTAGTTATTGAATAATTTCAGTTCTGTTTTTTCTTGTAAATGAATTTTTTTTAGAACAATGTATAAAAATAAATCATCCTTAAAAAAAAACTCTAAAAGATTCTTAGTTAAAATATTATAAACTATTTATTAAATTTTAAGCAAGTTCATGTAATATTATAGAAATGATGATAAATTGTAAGAAATATATTATACAATAAATATTCTCTCTGAAATAATCCCTCCCTTGCAACTCTAATATTTTTTTAAGTTAAATCTCTCCCTCCTCACCTTTGGATGTATTTTTATTTATTTATTTTTGAAAGGAAGCTCAATGTTAGGGACTATGATGCCATTTTAGCATGGTGAAAATATAAACATGTGTTGATACAAGTTTGATCTGCTAATTCCATCTTAGTATAAAGAGTTCCAAGCACAAATTGCGATGAGTATTATATCTGATACTATGCGACAAAAAAAAGCCCAATTATAAAATATCTAGTCTTGTCTACTTATATCAAAAGCCGTTCTTTAGTATGTTAATTTTGTTTTGATTAAATTTGTATGAAGTTTTATTGTAATTGACATGTATTTAAATTATTTATTTGCAAGGAATATAGGTATATAGTATAAAGAGTTTAAAACATTATAGGCAGAATACTTGAAATTAAATTAAATGTCCTCAATCAATTTAAATTGGTGGTCATTATACCGCTTCGTGGAATATAAGATTTCAGCAACTTAGTTTTATACAGTTAATTATTATTATTTTTAATGCAGTACGAAGATAAAAATCATAACAAAAAAATTTAATGTTTTTTTTATATGTACAATTTTTTTTTGCAAAGAAATCAAACAATAAATAGGAAATTTTATTAATTACACAAATAGTATACGTCAAGACATTCGATTTTTCACTTCATCTCTTGCATCCGATTGTTCTATGTTTTAATACGTCGGCATTTGAATTTGAAAACTACTTTCAGTTGTTTTTTAAAGTTATTATATTCTTATGTTTTTATACCCCACTTGATTTTTAAAATAGAAATCTTTCAATACAAACTTACCTAATACGTTTCTTCAGAGACGAGTGAGAGGTGCTGTCAGTGGCGTAACGTACACCTCCTCATTGCGGGGGGGAGGGGCAGGTCTGATTGACGTTAAGTATTGTACCCTTTGTGAGATCCGGCTTGGGGTGCAAATCCTGACTTTGCAGGAGGGTCCAAACATTCTCCGTTACGATACTGGGTGCTATGTATGTTCGAAAATTACCCAGTTTTTCACTTAAAAATATTATTCAAAGTAATAAAAAGAAGAAAAAAAGATTACCGGCAACAAATAAACTCGTTGTTGGTAATTTTTTTTTCTTTTTTAAATAAATATTTGGATTTTTAAAAGATTGTTATTATACCCTTGTCACATATCAATTCTTGACAGATTAATGAGAAAGAGAAAGATGAACTAAAGCATTGCCTTTTGAGATGTATGATGTGCTTTTATGAGTTATGACTAAAAACAAACTGTATCATAGTTTCAACACAATGTACCTTCCTTCGAAAATACGTTTCTTGCCCAATCCATTGTGTGCTTATTTCATGTATGATTATGTATATTAAAAAGTATTTTCCCTTTTTATAGTCAATTTGATATCAATGGAAAACCGTTCTTTATTATTATTTATATTTTTTACCAGTGGAAGAGGGTGGATGTTTACTAAAGTTTTTTATGGTGTATTTGTGTGGAAATCGTTTCCTAATTTTAAGAAGTTTTAATAATAAAAAAGACTTATTACAGGGAATTTAACAATGAATTAAGCTGAAATTTTTATACAATATTCAAATTAACTTTTAAGTTCGTCTAAAATTTTAATTCAATGATTACTAAAATTATCTAGGAAGGATAAGTCATAATATATCAGGAATGATCGTAATGACAATCATTTTATAAATACAATAAAAAAAATTATATATAGTGACTTGTGTATCATATGCCACATGCTTACTTTACTAAAAGTTTTGGCATTGTTCCAAAAAAGATCCGCTTCTCACCTTTTATTCCCCCCCCCTACTTCATGAAAATGTTTTGCATTGAAATTTTATACGGGGAAAATTATTATTTTTGTAATATTTTCGTGCAATACATTGTTATCGTTATCAATATTGTTTGGCTTATGTATCCCTCCCCCTTATTTTTATTATTATCGGGATCGTTTTCATGTCTACATTGTGCCTAGACAATAATTTCTTAAATTTTGCCCCTGCCTTATTGCTTCCCTTACTTAATAATGTGACTGTGTGACGTCTGTTAATATTTCCTTCTTGTGTCGGCATCGATTTTCACAATTAGAACTCGTGGAAATTAGTCATTGACATTTGACGTTTCATCTGATTTTAAAGCATCCTGTTGGCCAAAAAAGACATTACTAAATTTCGAAAACTTCCTCTGGTATTTTCATCTTTTCCGGATACAGTTTGATGTTGCTTGTACTTCGGTGCTCTTCTTTGGGAATTTCAAAAAAACGTATGTAATTCATTGCCATCAATGAAAATCATTCGTTAAATCATTTTTTATGAACTGAATATTAAATTTCGTTTGAATTACAGTCATTTTTTAAAGAACACATTTTTAAATAATGAGTTTTAAATGTGAGTTTAACTGATAGTTATAAAGAAATTATATGCAATATAGAAAAAATGCTAGTTAATCGCAGCTTTTTTTAAAAAAAAATTACGTAATATGTATCATACATTTAAGGATAATGGGAAGTTGATGGTTGAATTTCATATTGACTATTAAAACACATTTTTGATTGGCTATTTCAAATGTTTCATATTTCCTGTCATTTTTTGCAGCTAAATTGCTGAAATTTAGAAATATTGACTTGGTGTATTTCTATTTCATCTAAAAGTATTGTTTTAAATTTCTTAAATAGTACAAAATCATTCCTATTTTTTTTTTTTTTAAAAAAAAGGAAACCGAATGAAAAGTTTGAATTAAAGTGTAATGAAATAATTGCTTTATATATTTTATATATTAGTGTTTTAATCAGTTATTCGAACATTTTCCTTTGTGGCTATGAGGTCAACTATTTTACTGAAAGACTTCTTATTTTGCAAATAAAAGTTCTGAAATATTTAAATCGGTGTGCTTTTTATAAATGAAAGAATTCATCTCTTTTCAGAATAATTATTTTCCCCCTCCCTTTGATTTATTAAAATATTAATTACTTACATTAAAATTTTTGAATCCTGTTATTGTATAATTAAAAATGCATTATGTTTGAAATGTTCTTCCCCTGATTTGTTTGGGTTACATTCTTTAGTTGAAAAATGTTTATCAGAAAAATATGCATCTCGTTATCTTCAAAAAAAAAAAAAAAACCTTTTATTTCACCGATATCTTAAAACATTTTTGTATTGGCTTGTTTTTTAGTTGTATATGACTTACATTTCGCTATAGCTATTTAATTTGGGCATTGGCGACGGACCTTATCATTTCTAACGCTATCGGATGAAGACGACGACTAATATCTTAATTGTAACTTTACTCTCTTAAGTTCTGTATCAGGTAAAAATATTTTGTGATTTAATGCGCGGTAGTTGTTAATTATGGAGAAAGAATCTCTTATCTCGGATAATGTTTAAAGGATTTGAAAGGCAAATAATTTTTTTTTAAGTTCTACATTTGAAGTGTAAAGAAATTGAACTGTGAAAAACTTCTTAAAATGTTTTTGAATTATGATTTCCTATCTTAAACTGGATATCTTACTTTTACCTGATTCTTATAAATAGCCATTTTTAAAGTTTCCTTGCCTTTTGTTAAAGAATAAGATATAAATTTGGATATTGCTTTCATATCGAAAAATGTTCTAATATTAATGTTATATATTCTGACTACTAGCCATAAAGCCAAAAGAAATGCACTAAGAACTGTACCCGTACGATCCATACTTAACGAGAAAAATACGAAAAACATAGTATTGATGCCACAATCAGTGTGCAAGAAAAAACAACATATTGGATCAGTAGTGCACACAGGAATTCACCATTCTTGTATCAGGCTCCTTTTGATTTTGTCGATTTTCGGGAACAAAACACAATAAAAAACTAATTATTGAATAAATAATTAGCATTAATTAATAAAATTAATCATTAGTAACAGATATTTAATTAAATTTTACGTACTATATGCTTAGAATTATAGTCAATCGAAAAAATCAGGTTTGGGGGTCCGGACCCCAGGACCCCTTTGTGTGCGCCACTGTATTGGATACATCAACACAGCAGCATTTTCAAATATTTATATAAGCAGATGTTCAAAGTGTCCCTCTACATATCCAGGAAGGCTAAGTACTAAATTAAGAAAGATACACAATATACACTGGTGTGCAAAACTTAAGCAACAATGTAAAAATTTAGCAGATAGCCATGAAATTGCAGAAAAGGAGGTCTGGAGATCAGTAGAGGGAACACGTAAGTCAGTAGAAACGTCATGCGTATGCAAATATCAGGAACAAAACGTCAGAAGCGATGTGAGCGTACGCAAAACGCGTGATGTCGGCGCGCGCTGCTCAACAGTAGAATGAAATGAAGGACGGAGACGCAATTCACCATATTCTCTGCAAGTGCCAATGAGTCAGTTCGTGAAATATGGCTAGAAGAAATCACCTGGACGACTTCACACGTGGAAGAATGATCGGAAAGATGGAGGAGGGGCGTACTGTCACCAGTGTAGCTGCAGAGTTCGGAATCAACAAAAGTGTCGTTTCGCGCGCTTGGAAAGAGTTCCAAACCACAGGTACAGCTGTTAGAAAGGTTGGTGTGGCCGCCCGAGGACGACAACTGCAAGGGATGACCGATATATCATCCTGCAGGCGAAAAAGATCGACAGAAGTCAGCAAGCGCCATTGTTCAGAAACTCTGTACAGCAACAGGTCGACAAGTGTAGCGGTTTACTGTGGCCAGACGCCTTCACTTCGCCTGTTCACCCGCCGTCCTGAACGCTGCCTCCCGTTGAAAGATGGCCTCTGAAGCCACCGTTTACAGTGGGCCAGAGAGCACAAAAACTGGACAACTGATCAATGGAGTCGTGTCCTCTTTACGGATGAGAGTCAGTTCAGTACCAGAAGCGATTCTCAACGCGTTTTGATTTGGAGAGAGATCGGGACCCGGTTTTATCCCAGTAACATCAAGGAAAGACATCGTTACGGTGGTCCTGGAGTTCTTGTCTGTGTTGGCATTATGCTGAACGGCGGAACTGAGCTTCACATTTTCGACAGAGGGTCTGTAACCGGGGATCGCTATTGTGAGGAGGTACTTCTTCCCCATGTGCATCTTTTCCGAGGTGTCATTGGCCCAGACTTCATTTTTATGGATGACAATGCACGGCCGCATCGTACTCTTGCTGTTGAGGAGCTGCTGGAAAGTGAAGATATCACTCGAATGGATTGGTCAGCGTGCTCCCCAGATTTAAATCCCATCGAACATGTGTGGATGCTTTGGGGAGACGTATTGCCACACGCTTACATCATCCGGAGAACAACCACTAACTCAAGCAGATGTTGATTGAGGAATGGGCACTCCTACCTCAAGAAATGTTGCACCAGCTGGTTCTGAGTATGCGGAGACGGTGCAAAGCAACCATTGTAGTAAGGGGAGGGCATATACCATATTAAGGAACATCTGCTTGTTGTTCTTCCTTTTGGCATAGACAATCATGAGTCACGATACTATGCGTTCAATAAAGCTTGTTTTTGTTTGATTCCATACCGTATGCGTTTTATTCCTTTTTCAGCGCCGATGCTTTCGTCATCCTTTACGTACATAATACTCTCTCTCATTTCAGAATTTCATGTCTCTCAGATGATTTTTCGTTAAGTTATGGCAATAAACCCACCTGTTGCTTAAGTTTTGCACACCAGTGTATTTAAAGCTATGTCGAGATTTTTTTTTAAGGGTACAAAGACTTTTGTTGCGTAATTTTTTAGGGTTTTTTTTATTATTTTTTTAATACAATATTTATACTATGTTTTAAAAATTGATTATGTTATTGGATTAAGAACAAGTTGCAGTTATTAAAAAAAATTTCAATTCCAGTATATTAATTATTAGTCGAAAACATTAAATTTCGTAGAAAATTTCTAGTGTACGAACACTTTTGAGCACCACTGTATTTAGAGGGTAAGGAAATGACATATTTAAAAATTATTTTAAGATTTTTAAAACGCACTTATGCACTGGCGTAACTAGTCGTGAGGGGGCCCGTATCAAAATTCCTTGAGCACCCTTTTGAGGGATCTTTTAACACTTTTCGATTTTTTTTACTGCACATGCTGGGGCCCCGTATAATTGATACGACGACTGCTACACCCCTGCATTTATGATTAATGTTCATGTCTAATAGCCATGCAGTTTTAATATTCGGACATTTTTTGTACCTAAAAATGTGTTCCGAGCCAAGATCCCGTTATGTGACATTCTTCGTAGACAGCATTAAAGCGAAGGATTTTTTGAAATTATATTCCAAATCTGTATGTAATTTTTAACTGTCCTTGAAGACATCAGTTGTGAGTGAGTGAGCTACTAAATAAATATTTGAACTGATGATTGAAGTTATAGATATCTGTTAAAAATATGAAGCTTACTGTTTTCGCAGCAAAAGAAACGTTTAACCCAAAGGCGAAGTGTTTACTTGCGTATTTTAATTGAAAACCACTCTTCAAAGCTTTTTACTTATTTTCTCTAATATAAACCGCACTCCTAATTCTCAAAATGTTTTTGTAAAAAAGCGTTGTCATCGATTCTAAGCCACACCCCAATTCTTTACACATTTTTGAGGAAAAAAAAAAAAAATTGTGAAAGATTCATCAATATCAAATACTTAAGAAATTTTTTTTAAAAAAATTATGAGAAGTAATAAGTTAATTATTGATTTATTTTACCAGTATTAAAAACATTTAAAAATACATACATGAACCTATAATTACCCTAACCTTCAGTATCATGTTTCGAAAAGATTCGTCTCTCCCAATGTAACTACTGACTTCGAAATCGGTGCCGGCATCGCCATTTTCCCACATGGTGTCGTCTTCCGTGCCATCCAATGCATTTTTAATGCAACATTTTTTATATGAATGTGTTATAAGAGAATTATTAAAGACTGTTGAACATTTTTATAATCAAAAATTATATCATTTTGCTTACGCCAACGACGTATATTTGTTTCATCCGTGTCAAATTTTTAGTGGCCGCTGCTCTGTTTCCATTTTTTTTTTCTCTGCATATAAAATTTACCTCCCTTTTCATACTTGTGTCATAGCTAACTCGTCTTGGTGCTATTACCTATCTTTGATATTTAAGTGTTTAAAGGAAAACATATGCAAAAAAAAAATCCTAAGAACAGACAACGATGTTTAGGATAGACTAAATACTGTAGACAAACTGCGGTATGGGATAAGTCATCGATGCAAGTGGCCAGAATGGACGGTTACATTTTTCCTTTTGAAAGGGGTAAAAACTCAATTTTCCTCATGCAGCAAATGTTTTGCCTTCGATTTTAAGCCCCACCCAATTTTCAGTAGCTTTAACACTGGAAAAATACTGCTGCTTAAATTCGAGCAAATGTACGGTATATTCAATGCTACAGTTACATGGAAACCCACCCATGCTTAATTGCTGCTATTTTTAAATTAAATTATTTGCATTATTATTAAATTATTTGCATAAAATCTTGCTATCAACACACGACGTATTTTAACTCAGAAACAACTATTCTTTTTCTACTTACTAATTGTTAACAACGGCTTGTATTTATCCTAATTTCTTCTGTCTAGTTACTCTAAAAAACCCATAAAAATGTGTACAAGTTTTCATATTTTAAAAATGAATATAAAAGGAGGGTATGCTAAAATTCTAGTAAAGAGATTCAATGTGATACAAAGAAACAACTGTGCAAGGTCACAGATACGTCTCTCACGTCTATCTGCTCAAGCGGGGGAAAAACGCTCTAATAAAAGGGCTCATAATTATGTATTAAATAAATAGGATGACGAAGAAATAAAAAGGAATTGAATTATGTCTCTTACTATCATTCGTTTTTGTGGCCGCGGTAGCCGAGTGGTATCCGTGGCTTGCCTTGTCACGAGTTCGAGCCCAGTACCACTAAAGCCAGTACCACCGTGCAGCGATGCACGTTAAATCTGTCGAGAGCTGAAACGTCCTCCCGTTGGTGTGGTGTGGTAGTTAGGAGAGGGGGTGCAGCTCAGGTGTCGTCCACGTCACTTGACCATGGTTCAAAATTACGTGGTCCGTCGCCAAAAGCCCTCGTGTAGCTAAACAGTGCGACGTTAATAATCAATCATTCGTTTTTACCGGCAGTCATTACAGGGAATCGTTTCTCTAAAATTCGTCTCATGATATTTTCCAGATGCCGGCTGGGTGGCGTGGTTGGTTTGTCGCTGGCCTTCTGCACCTAAGGTTGCGGGTTCGACCCCTGCCCAAGTCGGTGGATTTCCATAATGCAGAAAATCGACAGCGACCATGTCGTATAATTATACGGCATGTATATATATATATATATATATATTTCTAGAGTGTCTGTTTGGCTGGAGTGCTCTCCAGGGGCCTAGTTGCCGTATCATGATACGGGGCTCCCAAGCTTTCAAGAGCCCCTACACGTGTAATTACAGCTCCACTAACCGGGCCCCCATACCTAAAAAAGGTCCCTAAGAAATTTTGATACAGGGCCCCCTGAGAGCTAGGTACGCCAGTGGGGCTCTCAGCAAAATTAAATCCTAGTACAGGTTTGCATCGTCAGAGCTCAGGTGCCCCCCTCTAGGGAGGAAACTGGGCGTCAAAATTACCTGCGGCGATTGGTATCCGCCCATGTGGCGCCGTACTAAAAAGAGATACCAGCTTTTAATGCGTACTAGGTCTGCAATGGTAAAACACCAATCCGCAGCCCATTAGAAATTTTAAAAAAAATAATAATTTTCCAGATTCTCTCTCTCTCTCTCTTGATAGATGAAGTTAAAAATCAACATATATTCAAATACTTGAACTTTTTCTTTTTTTTTTTTTTGCTGTTACTTTTTAGATAACTGTATTTACAATTGCACATCTTTACAGTTTGTTCTGAAAAAAGTAGGGTTTTTTTTATTACCGTAATAAATTATAAAGTCGTTTAGTTACGATAGTAATATTACTTTAATACTGAAATTAAAATCACAAATGACTTTGTACCCTTCTTCAATATATGTTGTATTCATTATTGATTACCATTTTTTTTAAAAAAAAAAAAAAGTTAAGCTAAATCAAATTTATTTTTGGAGAATTTTTCCTTTACTTCCTGCACTGTATTCAAATTATGCATTCCCTGCCTGTTTCAGTTCACGTGTTTAAATATAAATCTATTACTTATACATTTCAATTTAAATATCCCTATATAACATAGCTTTAAACATTTTTCTGCATATGAAGATATTTAATATTGGATCCTTTTAAACAAAAATAAACACTTTGTTTTTAAAAACTTTTATCGTAAAAAGGCAAATATTGTATCAAGAAAAGAAAAACAGTAAAATAAACTTTCTGCTCGTTGTTTCACGTTAAAGTTTTAAAATTTCAACAAAATGAGTTGAATAAACCGAAATCTTTAGAAATCCAGAACAAGAAGTAAGAATAGTTTGCAGAAGAGATTTTTGTTGTTGTTGTTCCCTTCCTGGAATAATATTTATATAATTTTCTTGTTTTTCATTAAGTTGCTTAAGACCAGAGTGTTATATCTCAAATTTATAATAATTAATTTATTTAAGACTCTGTGTGTGATGTAAAATGTAACAAAGCCTCTTCAAAGGTACGGTTTTATTTATTTACTTTGCATGTAAATTTCGAGTCTGAGCTTGAGTTTGTTTTTAATGCTGAATTTTTTTTACAATTTTTATTTAAAGAAAGGGTTGACTTATTCTCGAATAAATTTGCAAGATGCTGAATTTTTTTTTACAATTTTTATTTAAAGAAAGGGTTGACTTTTATTCTCGAATAAATTTGCAAGATGCTAAATTTTCCAGAAATATAATGGGTGCTTTATTTTGCAAGAAAATTTTATTCTACTGTATTAATTATAAAGTTGACGTACTCAAGTGGAAGATGAAAAGGCTGTTATTCTTAGTATTTTTGGAAACGAATTCATTGACTGTGTCCTGTAAAGGGGAAAGGGACACGCACGTACAACTATCTCTTTTTATATGCTGTGGTCTTTTTTTTTATTTTGACTGCAATGTTGTGCTTTCATCCGGGTTACAAGAAAGCCTTTTATGTGAACCTGTTTTATGCTATCCTATCACCGTATATATTTTTTTTCTCTAAAAAAAGTGTTTTTCTTTCGTTATATTTATTTATATTCGCTTGAATTATACTAGAAGAATTGGTTTTTTATTTATGTTTTAAAATTTGATGTAATTTAGTTTAATGAAAGAGCCTTTCACTCTGTAAACGGTCTTTTGTACGTTACATTTTCTCTAACGTCATCTGTTTTAGAATTAATCTCCCCTTTCTAGTATTTGAATTTAAGTACATTCATGGGTGTGAGTTATGTATATTCCAGAACTGAATACTCGGACAAGAGATTAGGGAAATCAGTTTTTAGAGACTTGGTTGCATACCCCCATACGCTAATATTTGCATATCCAAATAAAAACAAAATAATGCATATACCGTATTTATTCAAATCTAAGCCGCGCTTTTTTTCCAGTATTAAATACTACTAAATATCAGACGGAGCTTAGAATCGTAGGCGCAAAAATTCGTTCGATGGGAAAAATTGAACAAAATACTGACTTTTAGAGCGAAATAACAGGTTCATGTATGTATTTAAAATTTTAGCACTGATAATAAATTAATTATTCCCTTCTACTCTCATTTTAATTTTATAATTATCGAATTTCAATAAACCATTTTAAACTCAGTGCCGGTTTATCCATTGGGCGTTTGGGGCCGGCGCCCAGGGGCCCAGATAAGCTGGACTTACCAGATTTTCTAGTTATAAATTTGATCCTCCAGTGCCAAGGGGGCCGAAATTTAAATGGGCACCATTTAAACTTTATTTTATACAAAAACCTGTTGCAAATTTGGGGAGCGGCTTAGAATCGAATAAATATGGTATTTTTCTAAACTTGGTCTGGAGAATTATTTATTGAAACCTTTGTAAGCTACCTTAACCAGCTATAAGTGCAAATTGAATTTGTTTATTTTAAATTAATTGTAGAATAAGTTTTGCTGTAAAAAAATAATAAGTGTTTTATTTAATAGAGGTGGTCACATTTCCTCTTCCATATGTTATAATTAAGTTTGAATGTACGTCATTCTTTGTTCATGTATGATTTTCATAGTTATGTGTAATATTATAAAATAGGTCTTTCAACCTTTACTCGTGAGTCCGAAATACCGGTGTTGAATAATTTAAATATTAACTTATTCTATTACTGAATTTTTTCCTCCTTATAAAAATAGATGTTTCAAACATCTATTGTTTGAAACAAATGTACGATTTGTGTGTCTCAATCTTCAGCATAATTCTTTCTCTCTCCGTGGTAGTCACTGTACATAAAAGTGCTCATCATGTCTCAATTGAAAAAAAAACTTTGTTTTTACAAATAGGCGAAAATGGCTTTAAAATAAAACCGTTAAAGGAAAATACTTTTGTTGTGTCATGGGAATGATTTCCAAACCTTTTCTTTTTTTCAGACCAGTCCCCATATCTTATTGCCCTTGACATTGCCCTACGCCTGTACGAGATGCACAAGTGCGCCATCAACAATACGCCTATCCATTGTGTTTTCTTTAGTCCCGAAAACGGCAGATCCATAACTTCTTCATTTCCGTAACGAAACGGTTCGCGCACAATCGCGATTTGAATTATTGCTTTCCTAAAACAATCGCTATACTTTTTATTAATATTTCATCTGTGCTTTATTTTGTATCTCCTTAAGTTGCCAAGACGAGTCTACTTTTAGTCTGTCGTCTCAGAAAGCTCAGCTTCGAATGTCCGATCGCACGTCTGGACCCCAATACCCGTAAATGTTGCGAAAGAAGGCTTATGCTTTTCATAATCAGCTCTTGAGGCTAACGGACGGTAAGGAGATTGGCTTGCTTTAAAACCCTGTGTCTTAATACTGAACTCAGAAGACGAGTCGAGTTGCGTTTCTACCTGAG
Source organism: Trichonephila inaurata madagascariensis (assembly GCA_019973955.1). NCBI lineage: Eukaryota > Metazoa > Arthropoda > Arachnida > Araneae > Nephilidae > Trichonephila > Trichonephila inaurata. The sequence continues at coordinate 50,083 of BMAV01004160.1, forward strand.
AATTGGTCATTGAAAATTTTGGATTCGGAACCGGTAAATGTTGCTAAATAAGGCCTATGCTTTCCTCAGAGAATTAACCGATGGTTAGGTGGTTGACTTTGTTTAAAAGTTTGTGTGTTTTGATAGTGTGGAGCGGGATTAAAATAGTTTGTGCGATGCGAACTGCATGCTGTTTCGCGCCATTGGTGCACAGGCTATGTGGGGATGGGCTGTGGTCCAGGGAATACATCCGCACGTTCTCGAAGCGTGCCAATGGAACAGGTAAGTGTGTTACGCAATTATTCGTGCATGTTAAGTTCTTAGAAGAAAACTTTACCGAGATTAGGTTTCCTTTTAAACGGAGATCCTATTATTTCGAAACCAGACATGATGAACCGAAGGAAAACTTCATAATGCAATGAAGCTTTCATCTTTGAACAAATACCTATGCATTTTTTTGTTTCTTGTTAATATATGTTACAGCAATGTTTATTAGAATGTACTGAATTATCAATATTAAATTTTATTCTAATTTTAATATAGACTGATTTAGGAGTAAAATTTAAAATTGCGAATAATTGCAGTAAAAATGAATTTCAACAAGTTGATGAAAAATAAGTATCCGGTTGTGTTTTTCTCTTTGTTTGTATCTATATAGTCCTGATATTTTAAAACTTCGAATTAAAACATTTCGAAAGTTCGAATTTCACAAAAGAAAAAAAAAATAGTAAAAAGTTCTTTATTATTTTTGCATAATATTAAGTGTTGTATTTCTGGTTCCTTAAATCTTTAATTCTTTTATATGATAGAGAAAAGGAATATATATTATTTTTTGTTTGTTTAAGCATTAAAATTTCATCATAGTAACTATGCTTTATTGTTGAGTCATATGTTAGTTGAAAAAAAGAATTTACAGGAATAACGGTTCAATTTTCGAAAGTGTAAATTTCCCCCCAGATGTTTTTATATTGGTTAAAATATACAATATATTCTCTTTTTAAGTTTTATATATATATAGCGTCTTTTTTCAATTCCTACTATTAGCTCGCACTGTCTATATATTTGTGTATTTATTTATTTATCTTGGTGGAATTTTCAATCGTTAATAAAATACATTTTAAAGCGCTGAATTGAGCTGAAATTTTATATACAGGATCATTTTGGATACAATACAATAATTTAATTATAATTAATAAAAATTAATGATTAAAATAATTATTTAAAAATTACAAATACAGCCACGTTGGGACTTAGCGACCTTTTAGGACTTGTGTCAAAACTTGAAAAGGTTTTTTCTCACGTGTTAAAGCATTCAGTTGGACTGAAATTAAAAGGACAATACGATACTTTAATGATAATTAAAAAAAACTAATTACCACACTTAATGTTGTGATTCTGTTCTTTGTATATACATATTTCTATTAATTGTAACTATTTAATAAAAAGTAGCTAAAATAAAATTTTTCGCGTTGTTGATCTAGGAATTGACTTAAAAACTATTTTTTTATATTACTTGTTTTTTATGAAAGTCTATATATTTTTGATGTCAACTATGAACGTCTTCGTCGTTTCATGTTACAATATTGAAGGGATGTAGAAAATTTATGTAATTCAACGCGAGTTTCATTGACGTAATTTGTATTTTTTTTTTTGTTTTTTTCCTCCCTTTCCGTTGTTTCTTTTTTGTATCTTTTAGAAGGAAGAAAAATGATTAAAAAATAAAGTTTTGCTTTGAAATTTTTAGTTGTAATGTTAAACGAATTTTCTTATATTTTTAAATTAATTTTTGTAAATTTTGATACATTTGACTTTTTTATTGAACAATTAATTTTTTTTTGAGGTAAAAGTTATTTTTTCAAATATTTTTAAATTATGTTTTAAAAATTATATTCTTTTTTTCCATTTTATTCTAAATTATTCATAAGTTTTAATTTTTTTTCATACCAATGTGAATTCAATCTTGTCTAAATATTGATCAATACTGGTTTTTCGAAATCAAAACAATTTTTTGTTTGCTTTCGAAATATATATATATAAGGTGTTTTTATACAGCTTATAAGCCTAGTTTTATAAAATAGTAGATATCTGTTTTCAAAATTCATAGTAGAATTATTTTTCCTTCCTTTCATTAATTGTATTTGCCTTTTAATTTTTCTAATTTTTTTGGAATCTCAATTTGCTAAAAGATTTAGTTGTGTAAACTTTCATATGGTAGTACTTTTATTTTATTTTTTGCTCTGCTTTATGTAAAAGATTACACGATATATTTGTAGAAAAAATACAGAATCTTCTTCTCCGACCAATTTTTCTAACGTTCTTGTCGAAAATTTGCCAATTATTAATTAAAGATTGAAAAATTTGAAGACTAGCCATATCGACACAAAATCTTTTTTCATCATATCTACTCATTCAAATTACTCGACAATAAATAATATGTGTTATAATCTACGTCTTCCACTCAATCCTATAGTCTTATCAAACAAATTTATATGTATAATGTCAAGGACATTTTCACATTTTAGACGTAAAATAAATAACTAGGGTTTTTAAAATTTTCTCTTAGGTGTCTTGAAATTGTATTTCCCATTTTTAGATAATTATTTATACCAGGGGTGGCCAACACGCGACACGCGTACCACACTGTGGCACGGCGGAGTTGTAACAGTGACACGCAAAGAATTATTGAAAAATTTGAAAATAATATACAGTCGAACCTGTTTTTGTGTGGTCCTTTTTTATGCGATTTTATTTTTGTGCGACCGCATAAAAAACACTTTCTGCAGTATTTCGACGAATTGGCTTATGGCCGCGGTAGCCGAGTGGTATAGGTATCGGATCGTGTCTTGCCTTGTCACGAGTTCGAGCCCAAACCCCAAAGACCCGCCGTGTGGGGCAGCGATGCACGTTAAATCGTCGAGGGGCGAAACGTCCTCCCGTTGGTGTGGAGTTAGGAGAGGGGATGCCACGGGGTGTCGTCCACGCACTTGACCATGGTTAAAAATGACGGGTCCGTCCCCAAAAAGCCCTCAGGAATAATGCGACGTTAATATTCAATCAATCAATCAATCTACGAATTGGCTTGTTATATGTAAGAATTCATGGAATTTTCGAACTTTTTTTTATGCGGTTTTTATCAACCGCACGAAAACAGGTTCAACTGTAATAAAATATTACAATTTTTTTGGAATTTCATCAAAATGCGGTTGTCTCACACACACACAAAAAGAAGACTCACCATTTATTTTAAAAAATTTAAAAATTGATTTCGTTGAACCTGTAAAAAGGGGTAAATGGATACTTTTCAATATTTAGTGTCACTCAGATTTATATGATAAAATTGTTTTAAATTTTGAAAAAAAAATTTTTAAAAAAATATTTTACAAAAATTAACTTAGAAATAACCTTTTTTCAAAAAAGTTCCCTTTTTTAAAAAACGTCTATTATAAAATATTTTTCCAAATCACACCCCAAATTCAACTAGAATTTTGGGAAAATTCACATTATTTTCAGAGTTACCACCATTTGAAAAATTGTTTGTTTTTTTTTTTTAAAATTGCCCCCCCTGTTGTCGTAAAATATGGATAAACCCACTTCTAAGTCATATATTTCAAAAATTCTAGTTGAACCTCTGCACAGAGGTCTGAGCTATCTACAGGCAAAATATTAATACAATATAAGCATTTTTCAGAAAAGGAGAACATTTTGAAAAAAGATTATTCTAAGTTAATTTTTTGCCGAAATAGTGTATTTAAATAGGTTTTTTTGTCAAAATGTTCTTAAAACAATTTTATACATGTATTCTAATCTAAGTGACACTAAATATCATGAAAATTATCCATTTATGCGCTTTTGCAAAATCTCGGTTCCGAACGTAGTCGGATACCTTAATTAATTGAATTACAATAGAAAATTATCACGTTAAGAATGCCCCTTTATTGTTGTGTGCGCTGGCTTTCCAAAGGAAATGCACTCCCAAGATTATCTGAATGTAAACAATGAACTGCCCGGTGAGTGCTTGCTACTTAAGAGTAAGGAATGGATATTGGATTAACCTTTTCTTACCGATATTATGGGACATTTAAATAAATTAAACTTTAGATTACAGGGAACAGAATGCATTTTTCATATCTTGGTTGGTCATACATCTTTTGTAAACAAATTTTTGAATCTTTTATTTCTACTTTGAAGAAAAAAAGATTAACACGATTCACAATAAATGCAGAAACTATCTGCCAAAGTTAATAATGCACCGATCTATAATAGATTGAAAAGTTTAATATTCATTTTCAAAGGATTTATTCAGTGCTAGGTTGGGAATGATTTTCAAGATGATAAAAAGTGCTGATTTTTCATAAATCCTTTTTCAATTTCTACAAGACGTTAATTGTTACCCACCTGAAATCCAATTTGGCATTATTAACCTATAGCACCATGCTAAACTGAAAAGCAAATCTAAGGAACTTATTTCAACTCAAGCGATTCAAATTATATTGAATTTTAAAAATTTGCACCGATAGGCAATTTTCCAAATTTTCTCGATTTGGCTGTCAGATATTGTTGAAGTTTTGGATCAACACGTGTTTGTGAACAAATAATTTTTATTACGAACATAATAAAATCATAATATCACTCAAAATCAACTGATATTCACCTAAAACAACTTCAAGAACTAATCGCAATATAGATGACTTAGGGAAAAAAAAAAAAGTACACATTCAAAAGCCACAAAGCAAGTACTGATTGTTTAATAATAAATTTTAGAATAAAATGTTTAAAGTTACTCATTTTTATTTTATACCTAAAAAGTTTATGAACAATAAAACTTAAGTATTTATTGTATTGTTTTTAAATTTTCACAACGTAAAACTTGCATAAAAAATATGCTAATTATACGTAAAAAACCATAAGTCAATAAGTAACATTTTTTTTTTCACCTTTTTATATCTTTTTTGTTTGTTGGAAAAGTTGGAAGTGGCACGCATAATGATTTATCATAAGATAGTGGCTCTCTTTCCAAAAAGGTTGGCCACCCCCGATCTATACTAAATTTTTCCTTGAAAAATAAAGTAACTTTTACTTAGAAGCATTTTTCATTGTTTATAAATTATTTTTATCTTTAAAGTATTTTTTTATCTCTATCACATTTTTGCACCGTAATCGTTTTCTTTGTATCCTTACTAGATCGCTTTATTTGCGAGTAATTGTTCGTAGTCGTCTCAAACGAAAGATGTGACCGATTTTCTCGGTCCAGTCAAATTGAGAGCAAGACCAGTGCGATATCATGGATTATCTGGCCTAAGGCCACTTTTTCAATCGATATTAAGCTAGGGGAAAAGCTTCCACGATGTTTGAAACACACCCGTCATTTTGTCTTTACATCGGTTGACATAGATTTCTGTTTTCCACAGTCGATTTACTTATCTGTTTTTCTGTTTCTTATCGTACTTGGATTAACTTTTTTGTCAATTTTAACTGACTTAAAAATTGTTCCATGGCACACTCGAAAGAAAAAAAATTCTGTATCCAGCCAACTGTCAAGTCCATTAACCATTGCTTAAATATATTTTTTTTATTGTTGAAGTTTTTATATAAGTTTATTGAACTTGTCAAAGGTAATTTTGATATTGAGTTAATCACCTTTGATTTCACTAAATATGTGACCTCATTTTATCTTCATAGTAGCTGTTTGTGAACTTGCGATAAAGTTCGATTAGTTTTTCTAACTCTTAAAATGATATGAAATTAATCAAGAAAATCGGAATACCTATTATAAATTTGTGTATTGGAAATTTTAGATTTATTTTAATGTTTGTGTATTCAATTCAGATATGGAACTTTTTATTCTAACACTGTACCGTTTTACGGCACTTTTGCAAAATCCAAACATGTTGATTAAAAGTAAATATTTAAGTAATTATAAATTGCTTGTTCAAGGTTCATTTTTGGAGAGGAGGAAAAAAATGGCAAAAGGAGACAATGTGCATTTTTTAATAGAAGAGTGCAGTTTTATTCAGCTGTGGTTAAAACTGAGAAAGATTGATGCCATTTATGCATTAGTAATTTATTTCATTTCGGAAATAACTATTTTATATAATATTCTATGGAAAATGGAAAAAATCATTTTGTAATCAATTATTAATTTATGTAAATAAATGAAAAGATGTACGTGCACTAAATAAAAAATTTTACAACTGATGAACCCCCAGGGGTCCGTGGACCACAGTGTAAGAACGGCTGTAATAGAGTCTTCCTTATTTGGGCACCGAATTGTTTAATGTTGTTTTGTATTGATTGTGTATGTATACCTGAATTTGGTTTGAGTGGTTGATATTAACATAAGAATTTAAAACTGTCTGATGATAAAGTTTTATATTCGTAACAATTATGTACGAGTATGTAATGAAATAAGCAAAGCCGACATACTATTAATGATTATTAATAATTGCACGCGTAGCAATATATATCGAACGAGGTTTATTTGGTTAGTAGAGGCACGCCCTACTTATAGAATACTGTAATGCGCATAATCTTTGTGTTTTGTCTTTCATTTTTTTTTCAAATATTCATAATTTTTCCACTGCATTCTATTTTAATTCTTTCTGCTTTTGTTCATACATTAACTTATAATGTGAGAGTATTATGTTTTTCCTCATTTCACTTGAACTGTGCCTGCGTTTCTTTTTGAAATTTTCCCATGTGAAGACTACATACATTTGTTGAAACAGTTGGATTCAAACTTCAGAGACAATAATTCTTTGAACTTAATTTGATTTACTCGCTTAAGAAATATTTTAAGGAATTTTTGTTAAAGATTTTTTTGACTTTCACTGTTCTGAAAGAAATGCCGACTGTGGAGAAGTATGATGATGTGTTGGAGAAAGACATTGAATTTCTATAATACATGTTCAGAATATTTTTGCTTTTGGTTAAAACGAGGTTCCACAAATCATAGAATAGCAAATGGATTTTAATGTGGCTTGTTATTTGATAAAACTATGAGACATATTGCAACACGATGTTCTGCGGAAAAGGTAAACAATGTGGAATGATCATAAGTGCTGCCAAATGACAACAAAGAAAATAAGTTAAATTAGTTCGCTTCATTTCATGAAGCCACAACATAATGATATTGTATAATGTTTTCAATCATTCTTTCCATGATGGATCTATAATTTTCTTAATTAGTTTTAATGAAGTTTTTCCCATTAATTGATTCTTTAGTAATAAAGACCAAATGTTAATTCGTATTTCATATAAAAAATGTTTAATGACTTTTAATTTAAAATCTAACTTAGGTTTGTACTCATTCTCAGGGGCGTAGCTACCGCCGTATCAATGATACGGGACCTCCAAGCTACAGGGGCCCCAACAGGTGTAACTACATTCCCAATAACAGGGCTCTCATATCTAAAACAAGTAATATATATAAAAAAATTAAGTCAATTCCTACTTAGATCAACAAAGAAAATTTTTATTTTAGCTACTTTTTATTAAATAGTTACAATTAATATAAATATGTATATACATAGGGCAGAATCACAACATTAAGTGGTAATTAATTTTTATTAATTATCATTAAAGTATCGTATTGTTATCCAAAATAATCGTGTATATAAAATTTCAGTTCAACTGAATGCTTTAAAACGTGAGGGGAAAAAAAATCTTAAAGTTTTGACACAAGTCGCCAAAAATGAAGCCAACGTGGCTGAATTTGTAATTCTTTGAATAATTAGTTTTAATCAATTAATTTTTATTAATTATAATTAAATTATACTGTATTGTCATCCAAAATAATCATGTATATAAAATTTCAGCTCAATTAAGCTCTTTAAAATGTATTTTATTAACGATTGAAAATTCCACCAAGATAAATGAATGAATGAATAAATAAATAGAGTGCGAGCTAATAGTAGGAATTGAAAAAGGGCTCCGAATGTATTTTGATACAGGGTCCATTCAGAACTAGCTAAGCCAGTGCTTATTCTAGAAATATTTAGCCATCTGTTATAAACAACAACATTTGATCGTGGTATCTTAAAATTATTTCAATGACCATAATAGTTGAATATATCTATGATAACCGAATGAGTCGTGAGTTCGAGTCCTGATTGCACGAAGACCCCGTTCTGGAAGGTTGATTGATTGAATATTAACGTCGCACTGTTCAAGCTACACGAGGGTTTTTGGCGACGGACCATGTAATTTTGAACCATGGTCCAGTGACTTGGACGACACCTGAACTGGCACCCCCTCTCCTAACTACCACACCACACCAACGGGAGGATTCCCGTTCTGGAAAGACTCCAAGTGCTGATGAGGCGTCAAATTTTTAGAATGTGATGTCGATTTGGGTATCGTCTACGTCGCTTGACCATGGTTCAAAATCACCGATAGCCCTCGGTTTGTTCCGAAATACGAAGTTAGTAAAAAATCAGTCAAAGCACTGTGCCGATGGTCGAATGTCATAGCAATAAGCAATGGCTGAATGGTCATAGCTTGTAATTTCGTGGCCGTCAGTATTCAAATCAAACTTGTGGGTTCGAACCAAGTCATGTTGAAAGGTTTTAAGATTGTATTGACTCAAGTGATGATTCGAAATAGGGGTTGTTTGCATGTTAAATGGAATGAGTTCGCTTAATCCTCACGCAGTCTATTGTAAAAGAAACATAAAATATCAGCTCAGGTGTCATGCTCATCACTTGAACGTGGCTCGTAATTACGAGGTTTGTTTCCCAATAAGTGATTAATAGATGACTAATTAAATTTTATTTTGACAAATTACGAACTGTGATCTTGGAACAGGGATCATGACAAAGACTTATATAATGCTCAACACAAATATTTCGGAAGTGCCTTTGTTCTAATTTCATCACTACACTATAACTGCCTTTTTTAAATATGCATAACTGTTATCTGCCTGGAATTCATTTCGCGCATCGTTTGATTCGTTTTTAGTGTTAGATTTTTAAAAAATACAGATTAAAGATTTACAATTGCAGCGACTTGTTGTTTGTGGGAACATATTTCAAATACTTAAGCGTTGCTTGGTGCCAGAGGGGAAGAAAAATCAATTTACGTGGTTTCTCTACTGGCTTGGGAAAAAAAGTTCGATCCGACCACACAATGCTGTGGAATTCTTTTTGTTGTTGGTAACTTGCGGAAATGGGATTCTTTTCTTTCACGTCCGGTTTCCATGTTCTACTAACTTTAGAACATCCACGAAAATAAATGGATGAGGGTAAAAAGTGTCTTCAGGTTTATGGACTTCTGAATCCTTTATAAAACTGACCTGTTGGTTTGGTAGACTTTTTTCTTTTTATCGATTGTTCATGTTATTAATCAATAAAAGGCTTGCCTCAACGCTTGCTTATTCGTTATATCATTACTTATTGTGTGATTTTGAATTCTACTGCACAAAATTATGATTTAATTGGAATTTATAATTTATAATATGAAAATTCACATTGTGTTTATGTCTGATTGAATCTTTACGGGATAAGTTTACCTTCCCAACAAATTTTATGTAAATGTGTTCAAGCTCACATTTTATGCTAGAATAAAAGTGATCACAGTTAATGTTATATTTTATATATTTCTTTTATATACAATTTGGACTTAAGTTCGTTAATCGTGAATTTTTAAATAGAATTTCTTTTAATTCTTGATTTATGTGTTTCTAAATAAACTATTTTAAATTTGTAAGTTCTTTTTTTAGAATTGATTCCCCACTCTTTTTCAATTGAAAGGCAGCTAGTTCTTTTAATATTTTAGTCTTATAATATGCATGTACAACATCAACTAAAAAATCGAATTTTTGAACTTAATTTATCATTGCATTAAAAGGATTTCCAATTCACTCATATTTCATTAAAAAAATTTCATTTGTATTTATTTTCTTTAATAAAATCTATTTTATTTAAAAACTTATTGCAAATTTTATAATTTATTAAAATTTCATTGTGAAATAGTTCATAGTTTTCCCAAAAGTAAAAAAGGGGGGGGAAAATCTTAGTATAAACATTTATATAAAATTTCATTGTTTAAGAAATAAGTTTAATTAAATTTCATGTTAAATATTCAAAGAAATGAAACAATTGATTAATAGCACAGATAAAGGTAGAACACTTATGTTAAAATGCATTATATATATATGTTAAGTTAAGAATACAAAGAGACATTTGGGGAGGGAGAATTCTTATTTTGTTCCTTATTTCCTTTTCCTTTTGTTTCGTATTTTGTCCCGGGAGAAATGTTCCTTATTTCTCCCTGTTTAACTGTTAACTATGAATAACACTTCATGCGGCTCAAATTCTTAATATAATGAATTCATATCGAATTATTTTGTCATAACTTTCAAAGCCCAAAGTTTTCTTAGAATTTCGAATATTTAATTTTAGCCTTTTAAAGTAGATGCATGAAATAACAAAATACTGTAAGAAATGATTTAGTATGATTGTAAGAAATTTTAGTATGATTTCCTGAATAATATTTACAAACACTTAGAAGTTTTTCGTCTTTTTTATAGCCCTATATATTCGAGATATATTTATTTTAAAAATCCGTAAAGCGATTCTTTGTTTTCCAGTTCGATTCGGAATCATTCATTTTGGATTTCAAATTAGTTAATTTGAAAAAATATATGTATTTAAATTAACTTTTATTGTCTTATCTTGTTAATCGCCTGTGCATCCCGATTTCGCGTGACCCATTTTACTGTTTTCAGAGATCATCATTTCCCACGCGATGTTCCTTTTAATCCTGACATGACCCATAGGTCCTAACTCTGATGCTAATCGTGATTTAAACTATTCAGTGAATTTAGTTTTTCTGTCAACGTCCTCTTAAATCTTCGATTGCGTGAGGGTTCTTTTCACGCTGTTGTGATGATATCTAGTTATGTAAAAGATTTTAATCTAGTAATGTGGCATCTTCATTATTAGTTATTTTGAAGTAAAATATTCACACATTATAATCTTACAGCATTTTTTTAAAGTTATTTCTAGGAAACTATTCACATCTTATCTGAATAATGAACAAAATATGGCACACATAGAATTGGAAGATCGTGATTGTAGTTTTTCTTTTATCCCTTAATACCTGTAGCAGAACTTCTTTCTGTGTGTGAGGTACTCGACACATATTAGATAACCAAAAAAAGTGCGATACATGGTATCTGCTTTATGAATTTAATCTAGTTATCAATGAATCGATCTAGAAAATTTTTCGTGTAGACGCGTTAAAACTCCGGTTAGCTCTACAGATTTTTTTTTCCAGTATGAAATTAAAAACTAGCTGTACCCTGCCACGCGTTGCTGTGGCTCAGAATAATTAAGGTGACTGCCTACATTCAAAATGTAAGAGAAACTGGAGGCTGATTGACTTAAAAATAAGAAGGTTAAGTTTTAAACATAACGATAATAAATATTATATAATTTTAAACATAACCATTCTTCTCATTAAAGTTCATCTGATAAAAAAAAAAATGTTATTTAAAATTTGTTATTTATTACCAACTACACACTTCAATTTTATGGGTCAAAAACTTCAATTCATTATCTATTCAAAAGTTTCATTAGCTTTTTTAGCTTATCTCTGAGATGCAATATAAATTCTTTAAAATTTCGTATATATAAGTAATTCTATGGGCAAAAAGCGCTCTTTGTTGTTTATTTTACTTCCAGTAAAATGAACAACAGCGGCTGTTAATTTATACAACACCCGTATCATTTTATAATGTTTGCTTTTTCACTTTTCCCATAATTATATCGCTAGATTTATTCAACTGAGTTCACTTAAATTTTTCAAAAATAAAACGTTTTTAAATAATTAAGCTACTATTTTAAATTAATGTGTTAATTTATTTAATGTATAGTATTTTTTTACCCTATCTTATTACATTGTACCACATTATTTCTTATAAATGAGAACAAAATCTCTTTTAAAAATCTATACCATCATTATGAAGTTTTGTATAGATAATTTTTTCAATTCTTACTGTTAGCTCACACTCTCTATTTATTTATCTTCGTGGGATTTTCAATCATTAATAAAATACATTTTAAAGCCCTCAATTGAGCTAAAATTTTATATACATGATTATTTTGGATGACAATGCAATCATTTGATAGTAATTAATAAAAAATAATTTTTTGATTAAAAGAAATTATTTAAATAATTACAAATGCAGTCATGTTGGCATCATTTTTGGCAACTTAGCGATCCTTTTGGCGATTGTGTCAAAAATTTAAAAGTTTTTTTTGTCACGTTTTAAAGTATTGAGTTGAACTGAAATTTTATATACACGATTGTTTTGGATGAGAATACGATAGTTTAATGATAATTAATAAAAATTAATTACCACTTAATGTTGTGATTCTGTCCTATGTTATATACATATTTATATTATTTGTACCTATTTAATAAAAAATAGCTAAAATAAAAATTTTTCTTTGTTGATCTAAATAGGAATTGACTTAAAATTTATATATATATATATATTACTTGTTTGTGTGTACCTCCAGAAAGCGCTCGAGAAACTCCTATTATCGGAAGCATTGTACAAAAATCGAGTAGAAAAAGTGTGGAGATTACTTTTGGGATACAGAATTGTAAATGAAATACGTTTAAAATATCCATTACCTACATTAGCAAAGATTTCATTTATTGTTCGAGCGAATCAATCGTTTTCCCCGCTACCTTTTAAAACTACGGAATAGGGCATCGTCGTCTGAGCTGAAAAGTGCGTATGAATTTAAAATATTAATTACCAAAACTGGAATATTGAGAGGTAGGCGATTTACCGCCTCCTATCGTTTACGTGTTCTGCATATAAATTAAAGTCCACATCGCATGGGTATTGGCAGCCTTGATGTTTGGTCACGTTTCCACCTGCGGAATAAAATCCATCACGATCGCGAGTCGCAATTAGTTTAGAAAAAAAAAACTATTTGAAGTTTTTTGCTTAGTTTTTTTAAGGCTGTTTTCGTCTAATGTTAAAGAATAGCACCCAAATTCGAATATTTTTTCATATAGAAAAATACTCAAACATTAATATTATATTCTGGCTTTACTATCCTTGCAGAGAATCACTTATTTTATCATACTACTCACTTTTATCCGAGTTGGACACATTTCTTTCTTTTATAAAATATGTTTCGCATTTTTTCTCCTATACTTTAGATGCTAAATGAGCTATCCCTTTACATGTTAAAAGAAAAAACTAAATATTTATGAAATATTTTGAAATTTTTGAAATTCTATATTATAAACATGCATGAGTTACAATGTTTCAAATTTTTATAAAAATTGAGGTATTTTTTGTTCAAAAATGTCCTCCGCGTTAAGTTTACCCTTTTGTGCATATACGAAAACTGCAGTACTCTTATTCTAAACGCTTTAAAATGTGGTAAATTACTTCGGAAATGTTTAAGATTTTCGATGTATCTATTAAAAAATAATATCATAGTGTAAAACGGTATGGCTTATTTTATTTATATGAACTCAATCTCTAAAACAGGGGTACTCAACCTTTTAATCTCGCCTGGCCGCATACACATGACAGGTATTTCACGTGGGCCGCAACATGAAGATAGTGGAAAAAACACACTGTAAGATCAAAGCAACATTGCACAGAGAAAAAGCGATCAAAATTTAAAACTCATTTTTGGCTTTTATTTTAATACTACAGTAACCGTTCTATTAAACACTCACAAAAAAATATTTACTTTTATGAATTTTTTACTGAGTTTTTTTGGGTAATCTTCGGGTTCCTTTCATCTATCACCAAAGCTCTCTTACTTATATTCTACTATTAAAAAGGCAAAATTGATAGCAAAATTGATAGATTAGATTGCTTGATTGATATAATTTCCCGCTAAATTTTGAATAAATTGTTTTCTAATAACTGAATTTCTTGGTGAAATGGGACATGACTGGGCCACTCAGAAAAGGCCGGCAGGCCGCAGGTTGAGCATCACTGCTATAAAGGTATGAAATCCATCCATGGAAGCTTCACCTTTGAATCAATGCCATGATCATAAAGATAAAACTAGCTCCTTTTAATCTCAAATTGCGAGGAAATCCTTTATTAAAATTATATAAAGTAATCTAGGTTTATTAAAGGCCTTTTAAAGCTGTCTTCAAGTCCCTGCATGTTTAAACCAAAATGTTGCGACAAAAATCCAAGTGCATGATTTGACGTCACTCTTTAAGGCGAGGATGAAGATATGGACTCTTTCCAAAAAAACTCATTGCCAATAACACCCCAACCGACTGTATTATTTTTAATCTTTTGGAGGCTGTATACCATATTGAAATAAAGATGTAACTAAACTCTTCAGATAAAAAAAGTGAATGATTTTTATACAAGCTGTTGTATTCCTAATTAATTTATCCCGTATCAAAACAATGGTTTCCTGAATGTTTGATGACTTTCCCGGCTTTTAAATCCCTCCCTTCCCCCAATAGCTTACAATTTCATTTCATCTTATGTTAACAATATTGTGAATGAAGCATTTCCAGAAGTTTGAGCATTTATGGCTTCGGTACATCATGATCCCTTGCACTAGTAGTTGGGAGAAGTGAGTGTCAAAGAACTGTCACCCTTTTGCCTAAAAATATCTTTATGGAGACAGCTTCCACAGACTCGGTGGATTTTGCTTTGGGGCAGTGGGAGAGTATATTTGTATCACGGGACGACTGTCATTAACAGAGGAGAAGGAAGGCACTGGTATTTACGTTTCGACTCACGATGTTTCGAAAAGCTTCCGTCATGCATTTCACATCGTCGCCGAGCGACATTGAATGTGAAGGAATTCACTATGGTTATTTACGGAATTGAAGGTAGGCCTCCGTGAGATCGTCTCTTTCAGTACATAGAACTTTTTTTTGTCAGTAAAACGTGCGACATTACTGCTTTTGCGATGACTAGCGACCTTGGATGCAGTTTAATTTTTTCAAGGAAAATAAGCAAACTCATATACTTAGGTTACATAATAGCCACGTTTCCACGTCAGGGTTTTCTTCATTTTAAATTTCACACCTGTGCCAGGAAGTGGTGTCGCCAACGTTGTTCGCAATGAGTATGCAGATTTTTTTTTTTTTTTTCCTTTCTGTAAGCTCATGTTTCGACACTTTGGACTTGTGGCATGAAACACATTTTACGTTAAAAATATACTGTTTGACCTCGCAGTTATAGACTTGAATTTGACGAATTTTTTCTTTAATAATTGATAAAGTAAAATATACCCTGTAAAATACTATTTAATCAGAACAGTTGGTGTTAACAAAAACATACATTGTTTTTGCAATCAAGGTTTACTCACAAATGAAGAGTTTTATGTCGAAGATTAAAAGGGGAACCAGCAATTCTATTTAAATTGCTTCTTTGGAACAGAATCATCACTTTCATACAGGGTCCGGCATATTAACCTCCCCTGTTTCAAAAGGCAGTTACAAACAAACAAAACAAGATACAGAGAAAAGTCTTTTATTGGTGAACAACAAATACGATGCCAATTTACATTAATTGGTTTTAAAAACTATGTCCACTAAATGGCGTCCTCCAATTGTGACACATTGACGAACTCTTTCCCGAACGTTCTTCAGAACATTCCAGAACATTTTTATTTTGTCAGATTAGGCCAACTTCCACTTGTCAGGCACTGTGAATGAACAAAATTTTCGCTATTGGGCAGCAGAAAACCCTCAGTTGCTTCGCCAACGACCACTTCACAGTCCTCGTGTGACAGTTGGTGCGCACGTTGCTGAATTTTGTGTGCTGGGTCCTTATTGTTTCGAAGAAAATAAACTAAATTATGGACAACTTTCAAAAAGACTTCGCCAATGTGTCACCATTGGAGGCCGCCATTTAGCGGAAAGAAAATTTTTTAAAACCATTAATATAAAATGGCATCGTATTTGTTGTTCACCAATAAAAGACTTTTCTCTATATCTTGTTTTGTTTGTTTGTAACTGCCTTTTGAAACAGAGGTTAATATGCCGGACCCTTTTTTTAATATTCTGTTTTTAATTCATTTACTCAAACTTTTGAATATTGCATTCTTTTTGTAAATGATGCATTAATTAGCTCTTGTTTAACTTTTATGACTTGTCAGAGAACAAGTAATATATAAAAAAAAATTTAAGTCAATTCCTACTTAGATCAACAAAGAAAATTTTTATTTTAGCTACTTTTTATTAAATAGTTACAATTAAAATAAATATGTATATTCATATGACAGAATCACAACATTAAGTGGTAATTTATTTTTATTCATTATCATTAAAGTATCGTATTGTCATCCAAAACAATCGTGTATATAAATTTGAGTTCAACTGAATACTTTAACACACGTGAGAAAAAAACCTTTTCAAGTTTTGACACAAGTCACCAAAAGGGTCGCTAAGCCGCCAAAAATGATGCCAACGTGGTTGTGGTTGTAATTCTTTAAATAATTAGTTTTAATCAATTAATTATTATATTATTTTATCGTCATCCAAAATAATCCTGTATATAAAATTTCAGTTCAACTGAGCGCTTTAAAATGTATTTTATTAACGATTGAAAATTCCACCAAGATAAATAAATAAATATATAGAGATTGTGAGCTAATAGTAGGAATTGAAAAAGGATTAACGTTTCTTATAAAAATTAAAAATATTTTTCGGACTCCTCTTACAGACTTGATTTATCTTTCATTCTTATTTTGAACATTGAAGTGAGTAATTTTCTTTGGATTTATTCTATGATTTTTTAAAAATTCCTTTAATTCCAGTTGGGTGCTTGGAAATGATTTCAAGCGAACAATTCGAAACTGCCAGCGTGTACTTGATAGGAAAGTTCTGAAACTTAGACTTAACGTCTTATGATTGACAATCTTTTCATTGTACCGACTTGGCTGGATGCCCTATTGTCGTTTTTCGCCGGACTTTTCAGCAACTTCTTTATTTTTAAACTCATTCTGATTTCGAGGAAGAAGTTGCAAGAATAAAGAAGAGAAAAACTTCCTTTTTGCTATGTTCACCGAAGAACAATGAATCTCTCGCTATTTTATTATTCTTTTTTTTTTTCGGGAAATTTGCTTCTGACTTCTTGAAAGTAAAAAAGCCGAAATTCATTCGGTTTGGGTAAACAAAATTTTGCATGAATCTATTATTTTAGAGTCCATCACGACAATAAACTGAAGGAAATCGTGATTTTAAGGTCTGCCGGGATCCTCGCCCATTATTATTTTTTTCAGTTAGAATATCACCTTTATATGTACCCTTTTTCTTGTATGTATTCGGTTTGTAAAATAAATAATACATTTTGGAGAAGATAGTTCCATTCGATTTGACAGCTGTTGAGAAAATAAAGAATTCGAAATTTGTTTTATTTTTATCCTTTTAAAGGAAGCCTAGGTATTTGTATTTTGTGTAGTGTGTTGCCAGCCAGTGGATTTTACATTCGCAGCTCAGTTCCGGCAAAAATCCATTGTGTTCTATTCTTGTGTGTTCCTTCGTATTTAATTCAATTGTTTTTTAATTTTTTGTTTGTGGTATTGCGTGGAATTCGAGAGAGTGTGCGATGTTCAAAATTTTAAGGTTCATTCTACAGCTTATAATGAAATTTACTATTGAGACATTAAACTATTTAGTTATCATTCGTTATTTTTTTTCTATTTTCAGATAGTGCAGTATTTCCAAATTACTTAAGGTTATAATGACTTTTAATGTTTCGATCTGAAATTATATATAAGATGCCCTTTGAATTTGTGTATTTGTAAATTGAGATATTAACTTTTCTATGCTTGATAAAGGTCCAAAATATGAAGCAAATTATTATAATCTACGTGATTCTTCAAAATAAAAAAAAATTTTAAAAAACCAGAATCTTATGATTATTTTACCATTTTTTGTATATTTTGATGTATTTTTAATTTTAAAAATTCTTTTATTTTGTGTGCATTTTGAAATAAATATTTGGAAATTAAACCATTGCAGCACAAAGACTGAAAATCGGTTACAAAATTGTTTTAATTTTAACAATACATTATGATTGTAGTAAGCCCATTAATTTGCCAGCATTTCTAACAAAAAGTTAAAGCAGTATGCATGCACCATCATAAACTGTTTTTCTGGCTTTTAAAATTGGGATATATCTGAAAATAAACTAATCTTTTCCCTGAAATTAGTTTTCTGTACTAGAGTTAATTATAAATACTGCAGAGTTACCATTTATATCTGCTCACTCAAATTCCTAAATGTTACTGCAAACTGTGTCGTGTTTGTAATCCTCCCCGCACACACTTGTCTTTTCTTATCGCTAGACAAGTTATTAGATTTTATCCATCACTATCACTTTTAAGAGGATTTGTTTCCGTTAAAAAGAGATAAGACATATATATATATAATTCTCCTCGTTATTTTGTCTGGGCATTCAATACAAAAGGAATAGAACAGAATTTCAATCATAAAATTGAATTTTCTGTTATTTTTTATTTCACAAAATTGTCTGGAAATACCAGTGTATATATATATATATATATATAGTGTGTGTGTGTATATATATACAGTGGCGTAACGGAGAACATTAGGGCCCCCCTGCAAAGTCAGATTTTGCGTCCCAAGCCGGATTTTACAAAGGGTACGTACATAGCGTCAGTCCACTTTGGACCCTTAGAGTCCTGGCCCCCTCCGCAATGCGGGGGTGTTCGTTACACCACTGTATATATAACCAGCCAAAATGCTTTGTTGCCAAATTTTGACATACATCCTCAAAAATGGCATTTTTTACATTATTAAAAAATTTAAAAAGCTGCTATATTTTTCTTATACTAAAATTTAAATTACGTTTATATACCTTGTAAAAAACCTCATTCTAAACTGGTAAAACGAAGAACAATTTGTGTTATAAAAATAACATAACATAATGTGCATACGTTAATTTTTCATATTCCCAGATGTTCAATTTATACAATTAAAAATAATTAAATAGCTCGTAACTTGGCCTTGAGAATTATTGACAACTTGCCAATCTTCCTAGGGATTGAGCTGATAACATTTGTGATATCTGGCGTTATTTCAGATCCACGTTTACAACAAAGCGTTTTCAAAGAATCTTTTATCTCACGCACTGTGTTTTCTAATTCCGTGCCGGTACCCCCAAAGACTTTAGGTAACTCCGATGATTCCTTTCCTGAAAAAATCTATGCTCGAATCCAATGTGGTTGTAGACATCGCAACAATAACAAATCCCAAACACAATTATAACTAAAGCTTATTTATAGTAGGTTATCTACGTCCACGAATAAATTATAAGAATCAAACACACTACTTTTGTGACAGAACCAGCAAGGACGCAGGCCATCTGGAATGCGTAACGATTGTATCTTCAAATCAATAAATGTTTAATCATTTTTCTGTTGGAAAACTGAAATTATTGGAAATAAGCTCCGTAATAGATACAATCTGTCTAACGGCAATTCACAGTTACTATCCTCTTTTCTTAACTGTACTTCAATGCACTTCCTCCTTTCTTAACTGTACTTCAATTCGCTTTACATATAACCACTCTCATTAACATATAACTTTTTCTCTGAAAAAAGGTAGCAGTTAAGTTTGTAATAACATTAAAAAGAAAAAAAAATCCCTAGAGTTTGCTGGAAGCTTAGAGGGAAAAAACTATCCAAAATATTTGAGCTTGCTTCTAAAAGTTTGAAGTTGGATTACTAATAAATGATTGGGAAAGTCGTTTTCCCAAATTATCAACAATATGCTGTATAACGGGACAAAAATAAATTTTCTTAATTAATTATGAGAAAATCTCTAAGTTACTGCATTAACACTAACAAGCACCTAGATCGTGAAATTTAATATAAAATTGTTATAAAGCTGGATTTCTGTTGTGTATTTTCGAAAGAGATTTTAATTCCGTTTAAAGCAATTGTAATTTTGTAATATGTATATATTTTCAATTCACCAATGATCTTTGAAAATCATTTTCATCAATGATTTTGGAATAGTATGATACATAATGGAATATTTTCTCATGCGAAAAGCAATATATGAAAAGACTTTTGAAAGAAACTTTTTTCGAAAAGTTTTATAAAAATTTTTCGATGGCCCTTATCTTTCTAATATCGTAGCATTTGCTATTTGCTAGCAGCACAAGTCTGATAATGGAAGCATGTTTTGTACATTGGTTAGATGATATGTGTACATAGATTTGTTGCCCCATCCTAATTTCGACAACATATTAGAGCATACAAATGATTTTTTTTATATCAGTCTGCATTATAATGGCTGGTTGAGTTGAGTTGAGTGTTTATGGCGCAAGAGCCAGTTTTGGCTATACTGCGCCAAACATTCATAGGTCTGTGTTCTGGACGGGAAAAGAAGAAAAGATGAAATTGGATGACAAGATGGAGGGTCGAAAATAGAGAAGGATCACTGGGGTACCCCGGGGTCGTGACACCAGTGTTTACGAAAGATATAATAACGGCTGGTAGTAGCCGAGTTGTCATGTTGAGAACTCGTTATCAGTTGTGTTTTGATCGAGTCTTGGAGTCACTTAAGTCCCAGCATGTATACGGACTGATTTGTGTTTAAGCTGTCGAGACAAAATTCTCTTGTCGGTGTGGAAGCTTAGCGATTGAAGTGCCAGCACAAGTGTCGTTCTCATTACTTGACACAGATTAGAAATTACGAGGTTCTCATCCAAATATATACTCCTCGTTTTTTTTCGAAGTTTAACGTTCATTATCTATCAATCAACTTTAGTATGTTATTGACCGATTCAACTTATAGACGTTATTAAGTGATTCAACCTTTTGATTTTATTAATTCAACCTTTTGATTATTAATTCAACCTCATATTGTTATTAACGGACCTAAGTAGTCTAGCTTCATTCTAAAATATAGGCCATTGTGTGTAGTATCATCGAGAAGATATCTGAAACGAACCTATACAATTTATAGGAACCCGGTTATTTTAGAAGGCCATCCAATTATTCATCAAACTATTTTATGGACTACCACTACGATAACAGCCAGGTCCTATGGCCTGTTTTGTTGCATAATGCACAAATATATATCCCAGGTTCAATTTCTGATTAGAACAAAATATTTCTTTTTTGCTGCCAAAAAAAAAAACTGTCGATGTATTTTTTTTTTTAATTAAAGACAGATAAAATAATTCCCGCCCGCCACAAGTATCATATGGGACTTACAGATGTATTGAGTTAAAAATTGACTAATTTCCAAAGTTACATTGCACTTTTTCCCCAGTCCCCCATTTATTCTTTAATTTTTCATTTTTCACTTTTTTTGGAAAAAAACCCAGATTATTTTAACTTTTTATTTATTATTTTGAATTACTTATATTACTTATATTTTAAAATTAAATCTTCTCAATTACAGCTTCTAATTCTCTAAGTACTACGATATTAAATCGTCATTTTGAATTATTTAGTCTGTAATAGCAAATTTTTACTGTTTAAAAAGTGTAAATTTTACTAATATAAATTTTATTTTAAACACAGAAGTGATAATAAATACTATATGGAATTTCAAAAACATACATATGCGAAATTAATATAAAATCAAAATTAAAAGTAAAAAAAAATAGCAAGACAGTAAAACAAGACAAAGTAGCATAGCCATTATAATACGTTGGCAAATTTAGGGCTAAGGTTACAACGTTAAGCCAAATTTTAAGGCTCCAACCTTTCCCTTTATTTACGTATGTTACTCAGCTGAAATGAAATTTAGAAGTGAAAATACTGTTAGAAATAATGTAAAAAAATTAAAGTACTAAAAATTAAGTGTGTGCGTGCGTGTGTTAAAAAATCTACCATCGCGTCAACCAAAAGAAATACAAAATAATTAACTTACGTAGAAATAAGATAAAAAAAAGAAAATCTTTAAGTTGTGTTGAAATTTAGTTATTGTTAATCATGAAAATCCAAGAGTATCAAAAGTAAGCAATTTACCTCTATCTAAAGAACCAATAAAAAGTATATCATAACACTGAATCGCCAGAATAATTGTTCGAAAAATGTATTTCTTTACAACCGTCAACATATTATACAAAGAAAAAATGAAATCATATTATAAGTTTTACGAGAAAAAGAATAAAAGAAATACATTAAAGTTTTTATCAGTTTGATGATGATATCCTTCGATTAACTGAATATGTTGCGAAAAAAAGTTATTCTTAGATTACATATACCCAATTGTAAAACTTAGGTCATTAAACTTGAACTCTGCCGACAATCAAGTGGTTTTACTTCGGTTTCCGGGGCCTTGCTTGCTTTTTGTTTTGTTTTTTCGCCTTCCCCCTTTTTTTTTCTTTTTTCTCCGACCTTTAAGGGTCCAATCAGATCTTTGATTAATTCCAAACTTTATTGTATTGGAACCCGTCCCTCCACGTTTTTCAATTACATTTTTAAGTCCGATTTAAAAAAACCGGGGATATTTTCCCTTTTCCACAACGAAATTTTTTTATTATGCTTAATTATTAATAATTAAGCATAATGTTTATATGGATCTTTTCTATCATGTTGTATGTATTTTTTTTCCGGTTCACTGTTAATTTTTTAGAAATATTTACTCAAGGATAATTAAATGTACATTTTTTTAATCTTTAATTAGTTGGAATGATTTTTCCTCATGTGGCATATATATAGTCACATGACTTAAATTCTTTAATATTGGTCTCTTTTACACTATACATGCGATTTTTTTTCTTTTTCCCACTTTTTTACACCTGTGTGTTAAAGGAATAAATATTCATCCATGTTTACGAATTTGAATTATTCACCAAAGCACACACAGTTTGTGCAAAATTTTTACAATTCACTTTCTGAAACTTAATTTAGACAACGTTCACAGAAATAAAATTAAAAAGCTACTAACGAATTATACTGTCTACTAATTTCGTCGCATCAAAAGACGTCGCCAAATGCTGCGATATGTAGCCAATAGAGGAAAACCGTTCCCAACCAAGTTCGAACACAATAATAACAATGACAGTATTTAGCAATTTTTTTTTGAATTGGCGACGTCTTTTCATTCGACGAAATTGGTTGACAGCGTAATACGTTGGTACCTTAAATGGTAACCACTCACTTTTAATTTTTTAAAATATGATAATCAATTACAGCAACATGCTTTTTTCACATAATGTATCTATTTTAGTTAAAACATTGTCTTTACTGTATCAAATACGTCTTGTGGGTTTTACTTTTTTGATTATCTCTCGTTAACTTCTAAATTGATGCTTCGGTGATTTTATAAAGATTTGCATTATAGTTCCTATAAGTTAGCACACTTCCAAATTTCAAAGAAATATAATGCGTTATCTACAATAAAGAGCAAAATTTTTTTTAAATATGTAATTATATTCTTAATAAAGTATTTAAATACGAAATAAATTTTTTTAAAAAATTAAAGCGCTTTTACCACAATGACATTGATTTTCTCGTTAATCATTTTATTCTTATATTAAGAATTATTTTTTACTTTTTAGTTCAATTAACTATAAAAGTGTGTTTTTTAGTTTTTTTAAATTATAGTTTTGTATTAAGTTAAATGTTTTTAATACGATATATTATTATTTTGTCGAATTCATTCGAAAATGTTTTGATATCCGATCTTTTATGTGACGTTTCTGTATTTATATTCTGTTTTATAATTAAAAAAAATTCCATTTTTTTAAAAAAAAAATTATATTAATTTTTTTTATTTAGAATCGTATGTAAATGATAAGAATAAAATATTTTGACTTTTTATTTCGAATCCAAGTTTCAGCTACACCATTTTCCTATACATTGCGGGAGTCCTGACATTTTTGAGAACTACTGTAAATAAAAACATTTTTAAAAGCCATTCTAAATGCCTCATATTTAAAAAATCTTGTGGAAAAATATAATATTCAACGGTTTGTTATATTACGATTTATTCTTATTATTTTATGTATTGTTTAAAATCGGTCATCTGTAGAATTTTACTAAAGGTTTAAAGTTTTTATTTATATTTTGTCACTTTTAAAGCTGCTGTTATTTGGAGAAAAAGTTATTTTTCCCCCTCTCTGAAGTACCGTTCAAACAATAAACAGTCTTCGAAAATCGCGTGGTCTCCGAAGCTTGAAGTTCTTTTGTAGTGATAAACTAAACTAAGAATTTAAAATAGATATGTTTTCTGAAGACTGTTGATAAGTCTGTTTTCCGTGCGCTTTGACAAAATATGAATGAGACTCCGATTCTTAAACTTCTAAACATTTTACGTTTGTTTTAGTTTAGCATTCGAATATCGTTTAAACTTGAATGTTTTGGTTCAACTGCTACAAAAATAACAAAAGAAAGAGAAAAAGCTGGTTACTTTTCTTTTAATAAATACTAAGTGTATTTAATAGTAAAAGAGCGTCAAAGTACATTTATGATTGCTGTTACTGAAAAGCAGGGGCTCTTGAACTTTTCGGAGTGGCGACTCCACTTTTTTTGTACAAAAGTGTTGTGTGACCTTATCATTGCTCGCGCGAAGTTTACACACCCGCTTGGGTTTTTCTAAACGTGTTTCATTTGTAGTATATTGTTTTGCTGGAAAATAAAACGCAATAAGTTTTTACTTTGAATATAAAATATAGAAATTTTAATTAACAAAATAGAAAAAGCATTGTATAATGTAATTACCCGGTAGTTATATATAAACTATGATTTGTTTATGAAGTGTAGTCATTTTTTGACTTCACTTCTGAGATCATCACCTTTTATTAACGGCATATGCAAGATTTCAGTATCAATGAGAGGGATAATGCTGGATTATTTTCAATTATGTTATTAAATCTTGAAATAATAGTCGGCACCGCTGAACGAATATTCTCTTAATATTCTTCAGATTTGATTGATACTTGCACTTAAATGATTAGCGCATTATTTTACATGAAAAGATATACCACAAAAGTAACAAAATTTTTGACGACCCAGCTGCAGGTCACGCGACCCCTAGTTTCGGAAACAGTGCTTTAAAGAAATGAACAGAGCACCTGCGTTGAAATTTGAATGCATGAATGAAGTCAAGAGAACAGTATTGATGGAACCAAAAATCAACTTTAATAATTATTTGATATGCCTTTAAGCTATAGATAGAAGTACAACTTTTATTGCAGTGACAACACCAAATAAGTCACAGCATTTGTTACCTTTTTTAAAAATGTAGACCATTTTTCAATTGTTAGCAGTTGAAACGGCATCATGCCCTACTTCATTTATAATCTTCAAAATAGCATCCACGTGTTAAGTACCTCTCGCTCTGTATACCATCAAAGGAGTGTTTCTGTGATGATGAAAAGCCAAATCCATGACTCTAAATAACAAAAGGTACTAACACGATTTACTGCGAAATGCGTGCCGCTTTACTCTTCTTTTCAGACTAGTGACACATATCTGAAATTACGCTGTGTTTTTTGGTGACATCCTGAAAATATGATTGTGTCATTGTTAAAAATTGGTGATTCACGCATAACTTTATCTAAATGAAGGACTAAGCCAACAATGTCTGCTGACTGAGCCTTGATATTCATGGGTTACTCGTTAATATCTCCCTCCCCCAGGGTACTTCCTATTTCCTATCGTCCCGCTAGTGAGCTTTTAATGCTATCTGTGCAAAGCGTAAACCATTTATTTACGACGAACTCAATTAAATTTAATCGATTATGTTTGGATTTGATTCTTTTATGTTTTTTACGAACTGAAATGGATTTTTTCCCCCTACCACAATAGGGTATAATGTATGTTAATCGACAGTGTCGTAACGTACACCCCCGCATTTCTGAGGGGCAGGGTTCTAGGGGGTCCAAAGCCTAACTGCCGCCAAGTATCTACCTTTTGTAAAATCCAACTGGGCAAATATTTTCCGTTACGCCACTGTTAATAGAAGCTCTAAAATTATTTTTGTTGTCCCAAATATGTTTTTCTATAACTGGTATTTACGCGTATTGAAAATGCAGTTTTGCATTTTATTAGTTATTACTAGTATTCTTACTACGTAATTTTAAAATGTATACCCCTTTTGAGAAGAGAAATAAATTGTTTTTTATGCGTTATTGAATGTAGTATTTCAAATGTTCGAATTATAAGAGCACAATATATGTAAAAAAAATTTTATAACGATTGCCGGCTGGGTGGTGTAGTTGGTTTGTCGCTGGTCTTGTACGCCTTAGGTTGCGGGTTCGACCCCGGCCCAAATCGGTGGATTTTCATGATGCAGAAAGTCGACAACGTCCATGTCGTATGATTATGCTGCAAGTTATAAGGATCCCTAGAACGCCTGTTTGGCTTGGGTGCTCTCGGTAAAATTAAACTTCTGATACCATTTCGCATTGTCAGAGCTCAGGTGCCTTACCTCTGGGGATGAAAGTGGGTTTCAAAATTACATTGTGGTGATTGGTGTTCTACTTATATGGTGCCGCACTAAAGTTATACCAACTCCCGGGGAATGTACTAGGTCTGCAATGGTAAATACCAATCCGCAGCCCCGTTGAAGGGGGGGATAACGATTACTCATTGAGAAATCATGTTTTTGTACTTTTTCGGCGTTTTATTTTAATCATTTTGTGAATTTTTCTTTCGAATAATGTTTTATGAATCGTTGGAATTTCCCGATTATAAATAGTTTTACAGATGAGTCAGGTTTATTGTGTAATAAACAATATATATATATATATAGTCTTACGTCTTACTGTATTACTGTAATCTTTCCTTTGGCTGATTGAAGTAAAAATGTTTAAGAATTACAATGGAAGTGACCGAGAGAATAGCAGATCCTTCAAAGTGGGCAGTGCTCCTAAACTAGCCCTTTCATAAAGAGGCGGGCACCTTAACATTCTTTTACGACATTAGATTAGTTAAACTTTGATTGTTGTAGTTCTTCTCTTTGCGAATCTCAAATACGTTTTAATTTTCATTGTATTTATAATATTTTACATGTGTGTAAACGAGAGATTTTAAGTATACAAATTGTGTGTTAAATGAAGAACAAATTCCATAAATTATCTCAATTTTAGCTATGAAGACGTGTTGTGATTTAGGATATGTGTGTGAAAGGGTCTAGTATTTAATTTTTCCAATAAAGATGACCATTATTTAACAACTTGCGCTGGCGAGAAATTCATAGACGGCGTGTACAAAAACAGTCGACTGCAACTCATTACTATTCCTTATAAGAAATCGGAAAAATATTTTTCTCTTCAAAACTACCGTATTTATTCGAATCTAAGTCGCATCTTTAATTTTCAAAACTTTTTTGTGAAAAAATTAAAATGAGAACTAATAAGAAGTGAATAATTTAATTTATCAATATGAAAACTTTTAATATATGCATGAACCTGTAGTTGCTCTAACCTTCAGTATCATGTTTAATTTTCTTCATCATACAAAATTTTCTGCGATTCTAATCCGAACCCGATTTTCAGTTGCATTAATATTCGAAAAATGCGGCTTAGATTCAAATAAATTCGGTAATTCATTTTCAACAGAGGACTTGATAGGATTTTTTTTTACCCTTCAATAATGTATAACAACGCATTGATTGCTGATAATATTACACAAATATAAATCCTAAATTTGATATAAATTAACAATCAATTAGTTTGTAAGTACTGAAAAGAATTTTCCATTTTAGAATATGGGTTGAATACATTCATCTGAATAAAGTGACGAAAAATATCTAATAAATTATTTTTATAAACCTCTCGCGTTATACATAAACGCATATTAAATTGCCATAAATCTGATATTACAAATCAATAAATAGAAATATAACAATAATGAGTCAAAATTAATATAGCTTCAGTTGTAAAATAACAAACTCTTAGCCTTAGGAACTAAGATTGTAGGATTAAAAATAGTTTTAAGGCTACAGCCAACCTTTCCCTGTATTTGCCTATACCACTGGGCTGCAAGGAAGAGGAAATAGTATGAGATTCTATTATTTCTAGAACTAAGTTACCAATGCTAAATATATAGTAAAAAATACCAAGGAAAAAGTAAGTACACGTACCTAAGCCAGAAAATTAAATATCAATAAGAAATAGTATTTATAAGAAGACATTACAACAGCACAACTCGTCATGATTTCAAATTTCGCGCCTAATCGAACGTGTAACAATACAGCAACGCAGAAGCGAAAATTTCTCATTCAGATTAAAATATTCAGCATATACGTATATGTACCGTAAAATCCGGTATATAACACGCACCCATACTTTCAAGCTGCAATTTTTAATTTTTCGGTATATTCGCCGTATAACGCGCACCCCCTTTTTTTACGAAGATGATTGAAATGTGCCTATGCAATACTGCTATGTTTTATGAAGCCATTTATTTCGAAATATTTTCTTAAGGCTGTCTTCGGTTAATGTTAAAGAATAGGACCCGAATTAGGTACATTTTTTCAGCTTTAAAAGAAATGAAAAATTACTTCACTATCCCTTAGAGAACAACATATTTTATCATTCCTCACTTTTTTGACCGAACTGAGCCATTTTTTATGGCGTAAAATGTGTTTCGCGTTTTTTCTCCTATATCGTAATGTTAAATGAGCTGCCCTTTCACGTGTTAAAATGAAAATAATAATAATAATAATATTCAAGGAATATTTTGAAATTTTAGAAACACTATATTGTTAACAGATGTATAAGTTATAATTTTGCAAATTTTCATGAAAATTGAGGCATTTTTGTGTCTGAAAATGTGCTCCGCGTTTAGTTCAAGCTCTCGTACTTTTGCAAAAACAGTATACCTTTAGAAGTACAACCTTTTAAGTTCATTAAGAATCTCATTTCTTTTAAATAAACAGTATTTCGAAATACGTAGAAGTCTAATTTTTTCTTTCTATGCTCATCTCTTGTTATTTTAAAAGCTCTCACTTTTATAACCGGCGCGCATAAACTGCGCACCTGTAAATTTCAATCTTATTTTTGCTGTTAAAAGTGCGCGTTAAACGCCGGACTTTACGGTATATATATTTTCAGACACATACACGTGTATGTGTCTTGTCTTAAATTTTTCTGAATATTTTCATTTTTCTAGTAATGTGAGCAATTTTCGCTTGAAAGTTACTTGCATGACTAGTTCTTCCTCTTCATTTCAGACTAATCATTTAAGTCTCACCCTGCTGACGTCACAATCCACCTCCATAAGCACAAGGTCAAGGGAGTCTTTTACGGAAGCATCGCATAAAACATCAAACCGATTTTCTTTCCTTGCCATTTCTTCAATTTCAACCTTTGTACGACCATTATCTTCGCTATCGATTTGAGAGGAAAGATATTTGCGTTTTGTTTCTCCTTTCTCTAACCCATTCCTGATAATTTCCGTCTTCTTATCGGTTCAGCTACTTTCTGAATCTGTTTATATGTAATTTATGCTTGCCTCTTTATTTCATTGTGAGCATAATGAGTGTCATAACTAAATGTTCGTTTGAGTGCTCGTATTGTTACTGACCCATTGAACGGTTGTTTTTTGAGTAACAGTGTCTTTTTTTATTGACGCATAATTGGTCGTATCATGTGCGACGAAAGCGTTATTTTTTCACCCTTGTCATGTTTGAAGTGGGTAAAGGGCAATCAAAGCAATTGGTCATTAAAGCGGCCGAGTGTAAGGTCGCATTTCGTAATGAATACTGTTAATGGGGCATTTTTTTAAAAAACAATAGATCGTTGTTAACTAGAAGATAAAAATCGAAATGGAGAAAGAATGTGAAATGTTGTGAGCAATAATTCTTTCAGTAGCTAATTTAAAAATTATATTTTAATGTTTCTTATTTTTTTTAAAAAAAAAAATTCAGCATTTCTTAAAATCTTGATTTACGTCTTTCTGCCTTACGTTTTGATTTTGATGGATGCTTAAATGTGCATCATTCTAAAATGTTTTTATGAATATTGGAACTATCTGAGTGGGCAGGTGACTTACTGCGTATTTATAATACGACATGAAAACGAACAAGGTTAAAATCTACGGGTGCACGTTATACGCCGGACATAAAAATGATAGCTTTACAAATAAAGGAAAAGATGGACTTTATATATATATATATATATTTCTATATCTACCTAAATACTGTTTTCTTAAAAAATGGCATACCTTATGAACTTTCATTATTATATAACATGAAAAAATTCGTCCTATATTCGGCTTCCGTTATATATGTTCATGCACACACACACACATCATCGAATTCTTGTTTAATTTTTTCACCATCACTTACACTGATCTATCAGAGACTAATTCATGTTCTATTCCATCTAAATTGTTAAATATACTGTATTTTTAAATGATTTCTTAAATATGTCCGGTTTAATTTCATTCCATTCTTTAATTGTCGACCAACAGACTATTTCTAAACATCAAAAGATAAGAGCGTTGCATATGTGCCTTTCAGGCTGCTTAAAAAAAGGGTTGCTTTTTTATACGGTGAAATATTCCTAAAACTTGAAAAAATGAAATTTGAAAGTATAAGTGCGTTATATACATTGGAATATGCGGTGATTTAGGTTTAAGATGCATGGAAAATGTAGGAAATCATTTTAATTCTTATGTGAAATTATCAATTTTTTTTTTCTCTCTCCCAAGTAATGTTTAACAATTTGAACAAATGGAAATGATTTTACTGAAACGTTCTTTAATTGAGTAATCAATGTAAAACTAACTATAAGTAAATAATAAAGAAGAAAAAAGGAGACATAAGAAAACTTATGACTTTCGAAAATAGAAAGCAAAACATTAACTAAATGGGTCAAGGTTGCAAAGATAGTTATGGACCGATATTATTGTTTACTAAAGTTAAGTATGTTGCTGTCTAGGAGACAGATATTGATTTGTGTTAGAATTGTATCAAAAATTTAAAAAAATCGACACAATTTTTCGCATATTAGAAAACAGATACTTTTTTTTAAAAAAAAATCAGCATTTATTTAAGATTCATTCTCTACATAAAACTGTTATATTCAATGTCGATATTATATAGTGTTCTTATCTATTTACAAAAGAAAACGCTGTTATGTGTATGTAAAATATAATCTTACTTTACAATATGCACCCTATTCGTATCTATTAAAATTTAGCTTTCCTTCTTATAATTTAGATTCTTATTAGATTATTTTTGGATTCATTTCCAAATACGTTAATGTAGAAAACACGCTGAACAATTGTTCTCGAATCTCTTAATTATTCGATTCTTTGTGTAGGTGATTTCACAATGATACACTTTATACGCATAGTTAGTTATATTCAGTTAATTATTTGACAATCTCTGTAGCACAGTTGTTACGAGACTAGGGACTGATAGTTCATAAGTTCGATACTTGTTTTTGCTAAAGATCATTGATGAAATAATTGGTTCAATTTCACATTAAACAAGCTAGATTTCAAAAAATTTAGGATTACAAAGTGTAATAGCTAGGATATATATATCACACACATCTTCAGATCGTTCATTCGATACATGTTTCCCGTAGATATGCACGTACGAGAAGTTCATTAAAATTGGATATTTCTTAAAATGCGTGAAAATATCTGCAGAAAGTACACTGTAAACGATTTTTCAAGAATAGATATTATATATGTAAATTTGTAAATTAAACAGAGTGAAGGGTTAACTAAACAAATGTTAATTATGGAACTCATAACTTAACTCAGTGACGTGATAGCTAATGATGGCCAAGGCCTACTGTGCTTAACTCAGTATACGCGACCATGGGCCCTAAGGTGCATGAGCAGATGTTCCGGTCAGGTAGTCAGTCTGACGCGAAACCCCCCAGTGTTAAGTTCCCAAGTAAGCTTGGTACTCATCTTATCGACCCACTGAAAGAATGAAAGGCTGAGTCAACCTTGCCCAGCCCGGAGTTTGAACCTCGGACCTGTGGTGTGGAAGCGCGATGCACTAACCACTCAATCACTGGGCTTCATAATTCCGATAAATTATTTAAACTCATTTATTTCAAATTAGTTTAATGTACCCTGTTGAATGTGGATTAAATGTACTTTTTATTATTTTGGAAATTCAGGACATACATTTCCTATTAGAAAATTTTTATTTTGTTTATTTTATGAATGCAATGACTTGATTTTGTTCGCTCTTTTTTTTTTTTTTTTTTTTTTTTTTTATCGTTTTCTTAAATTGTAGGCTACGTGTCTCTTTCGAGGTTTGTACCAATTTTATACCTAAACAATTAAATTTAACATTTCGCAACGAGAGACATTAAAAATAAGTTCGGTTATATTCAATTAATTATTTTAAGTAGCAGTTGAATATGATAATGATTTAAAATCTTGAAATATTTTAATGTAATATCAATAGATGGTTGGGGGAATGAAAAGAGAAAATTTTATTTTACCCCTATTGTATTTTAATTATTTGAACTTCGGTATTTTAAAAATAGTGAAGAATAAACTGTTTTGGATTCTTCTTTTTTTTTCCCCAAAAAAATTTATCGCAAGATTTCGCTTTATTGTCTATAAATGAAAAATAATAAATATCTTAAAATATTTAATTTGCAAAAATATCTGCCTGGAAATTATTTATACTTTAAAGAAAAAAACATTCAATTGTCTTTCAAAATAATAAATTACAGAGGATTAGATTATTGTTAATTATAGTGGATTTCACAAACATTACAGTCAAAATTAGAATTTGTCAGGCATTGTCTCGACAATTTTGAAAAATCGTCTGGTCTATGTTAGTAGTATATTTATGTTCAATTTTTGTTTAGTAAAAAAAATAGGAAAATGAAAGATAAGTGTGACATTTGATTACTTTATAATGGTTTTTATGTATTTTTTTTAAATAATTTATCTTTTTAATTTTAATTTAGTACAGTTGTATTCAAGTTTGATATAAATTTTTCCAACGACTGGTATATAAATCTATCGACAATTTTATAATTTTTCCCCCTCTTTGCAGATGAAACCATGGAAGAAAATAGTTGTTCTCTGTGTGTACAAGATGTTGCACACTTACTACAGAACAGATATGCTGTTATAACAGGTGAAGCATTTTTTTTAATTGATCGTACTTGAAAAATATAATTTAAAATAAAAAAAAAAAAATTGGTACTTGCGTATTATTGCAACCTGTTGGCGATATTATATGAAACGAAACACATTATTGCCAATTCAGCGCATACGACACTTGCGAAATTCGGATTGCCAACTTGGTGAGTTATCTTGAACGTTGGCGATTGTTGGGATAATACGTAAGTACCAAAAAATTTTTGAATTGGTTATAAATTTATGATTTTCTTTTTTTAGGTGGGAAAACTTTGGATGGTTTTCCAATCATCACTTTTCCTGATGCATCTATTGAATTCCTAAATTTAGCTGAAGATGAATTTAGAAAATTAATGCTTTTTTTAACTAGTGTTCCATCGTAAGTTAAGGATTTGTTCATCTGCCTTCCCCTTTCTCCCCCACTTGATTCTTTTTCTCATTTTTTTTTCCAAAGCATGTTATCGGTTTTTAATTCTATATTATTTAAAAAAGAAAAAAGCACAGTATGCAATTTAGTGTAAGCATTAACAGATGTGTAAACTTTAAACCAATTAAGAAAACTGTGTGTGTGTTGAGTTCTCTGAAAGCTTGAATGCTCGATTATTTTTAACATCTGTAGCCATTTCAATTTTAAAGGTAATTTGATTATAACGGTGATCTTTTTGTAATACAGATTACTTTATTATTATTTATTTATTTTTTAAGTTTTAACTATATATATATATAAAGTTTGAAATATTAGCTCAAAACAAGTAACATTAAAAAAAAAATTAAGTCATTTCCTACTTACAAGGGGAGGGCACGACTAAGGAAATTCATTTGGGATCGAGACTTGGTGTAATAGTAGTACTCTTTTAGAGTGTTCACCCCTCAATGGAATTCCGTCGAATGACCAGTCAATTCGGAGAAATCAGGCTTCGAAATTCATGCTTAGCTTTTATACAATTAAATTTTAATTTTCCGCAACGAGTTCGTAGCTTGATTGGTAAATCATCTGCTTACTGTGCGGGGGTCAGCGTTCGATTCCACGCGATCAACTTTTTCTTCAATTCATTTAATTTTTTAATTAAATAAATATATTTATGAAAGGTTTATTAAATATTAAATGACATTTTTGTAATTATTTTTGTATTTTATAAAATAAAAAAAATTAAAAATATATAACTTAAACTTTTACCAGTAAAATTATTAAAAAATTATTATTAATTAAAATATTTAAATTATAATTAATTAAAATATTTAAAATTATAATTAATTAAAAATATTTAAAATTATAATTAATTAAAAATATTTAAAATTATTATTAATTAAAAATATTTAAAATTATAATTAATTAAAAATATTTAAAATTATTATTAATTAAAAATAGTTATTAAATAAAAATATTTAAAATAATTATTAATAAAATTTATTAATAATTAAAATTAGTAAATTATTTATTATTTATTAAAATTTAAATTTAATTTAAACACTGTGAATCACATTATAGAAATTATTTAAAGATTTTTTAAAATTATTTAAAAAAAACTTTTTTGAAATTAAAAAATTTATTTGAAAGGACTTATTTTTTATAAAATAATTAATTTAATAATAATAATATATTTTATAAATTATTTTATATTATATATAATATTTTATTTATATAGTATATTTTGTATTTCACATTATAAAACTATTTGCAACTAATTTTTTTGTAAAATATAATTTAATATTTTTATATATTTATTATAAATATTATTTATTAATATAAAATATATTTATAAAATTTAATATAATTATTTATATATATAATCAAAGTAATTTTTTTTATTTTATAAGATAGAAAATAATTACAAAAAATATCATTTAATATTTAATAAACCTTTCATAAATAAATTTATTTAATTTTAAAAAATAATTAAATGAATTGAAGAAAAAAAAGTTGATTGCGTGGAATCGAACCCTAACCTCCGGCATAGAAACAGACGATTTCCAATCAAGCTACGAACTCGTTGCGAAAATAAAATTAATTAAAAAGCATGAATTCAATCTATTTCTCCGGGTATTAACCATCGACAATTCCAGAGGGCCCGGACTCTAACCCGAAAGGCTCGACCCAATGAACCTAGTCATCCCTCCTTTTAAAAAAATTTTTTATTTTAGATACTTTTTATTAAATAGTTACAATTAATGTAAATATGAATAAACACATGACAGAATCATAACATTAAGCGGTAATTAAGTTTTATTAATTATCATTAAAACGTATTGCCATCCAAACCATCGCTTAAAATGAAACCAATGTGGCTGTATCTGTAATTCTTTAAATAATTAGTTTCAGTCAATTAATTTTAATTAATTATGATTAAATTATTGTGTTTTTACCCAAAACAATAGTGTATAGAAAATTTCAGCTCAAATGAGCGCTTTAAAATGTGAGAAAAAAACATTTTCAAGTTTTGACACAAGTCGCCAAAATGGTCGCCAAAAATGATGCCAACGTGGCTGTATTTGTAATTATTTGAATAATTAGTTTTAATCAATTAATTTTTATTAATTATAATTAAATTACTGTATTGTCATCCAAAATAATCATATATATAAAATTTCAGCTCAATTGAGCACTTTAAGATGTATTTTATTAAAGATTGAAAATTCCACCATGATAAATATATAGAGTGTGAGCTAATAGTAGAGGAATTGAAAAAGGAGTAAGCACTTTCTTGTAACTTTTTTTTGGGGGAGGGGGAATTCTGTCGAAAATTATTATGGATATAAAAAATAAATACATTTAAGTTCTTTAGTGCTGAAATTTGAGTATTTTTTTTATTTTTTTTAAATTACTGGTAGATATTTTTTTGTTTGATTAGAAATTGATTGAATTATTTTTATTAATTTTTATTTATTTTGTAAACATATTTTATATATTTTTTAAGTAATATTTATAAGATATCTTTTACTTTAATAGCATGCAAGATGCAGATAGAGGGTTTGTTCTTGTCATAGACAGAAGAAATGACAAATGGAGTTCTGTAAAAACAGTTCTTTTACGAATTGCTGTAAGTAGTTTCTGTAACATTGTATATGTATATGATTGAATCAGATGTTCTAGAAAAAGTTATTATATCAATTATATTAAAATAAATTCATGTGAAATAATTTAAATCTTTTTCTTGTTTGCTTTTTGCTTTTCAGGGTTTTTTCCAGCTCTTATTCAGTTAGTATTTGTGTTAA
Organism: Trichonephila inaurata madagascariensis; assembly: GCA_019973955.1. Classification (NCBI taxonomy): domain Eukaryota; kingdom Metazoa; phylum Arthropoda; class Arachnida; order Araneae; family Nephilidae; genus Trichonephila; species Trichonephila inaurata. Next base: position 86,301 of record BMAV01004160.1, read on the forward strand.
GACCAGTTGGTTTCCTCCAAAAAGCTATATCTGGTGTTAGTAATAAGTTCTTTAAGGAAGAATTTAAGTTTAAGGTATTTTCATTTTATGACATTTTTACTGAAATGAATCAATTATTATTTTCTACTTTTTAACTAATTATTTTTATATATTAGGTCATAGTCTGCACTAGTGTGGAGGAACTTCATTCTCATATTGATATAAGTCAACTGACTAATGATTTAGGTGGAACCATTGCATATGATCTCAATGACTGGATACAACAAAGAACAGTAAATTATATTTCTGCTGAATATTTGTAGATGAAAATAGTACATTTTTAGGATCTAATTTAATATCGAAGTGCTGTGCGCCAAATAGCGCTTGTTGTCGAGTGATATGGAATTCAAGATGGCCGCCTAGCTGTAACAAACCTCCAGGAAAATAATTTTAAAGAGCTATTATGAAATATATTTCAAATATAAAGATTATAAAAATATATTGAAAATATCCAATATCAATTAATATAATATAATAATAATTATATATAATAATGATGATATTATGTAATATGTAATAAACATATAATACAATATAGTAATTGTGTATTATATAATTATATTATACATAAAATAATTATATAAAAAATATTAAAACTGATCAATAATGAATATCAATTAATAATTGCTGATAACTTCCAATTTTCCCAAAACCCGTTTTTTTTAATAAATTTTCCCTTGAACAAGAAACTTTTTAAAAAATGCATTATTTAAAAGAAAATAGAGTGAAATACAAATTTGTGTTTTTAAAGCACGCCCTCGTTTTTTTTAAAAAAATATCCTGGTATACCTCAATGATATTAGAAATATTATATTTGAAAATAGAAAAAACCCTGTAGACTGGAGTAGTTAAAAAATAATTTCAATGAAAATTGTAAAATTTTTAAAGAAATTGAGTTAAAATTGTCCGAATTAAAGGGTTCCGAGAAAAACCAGAAAAAAATTAACTAAAAAGCCATCCCTATGCCACAACCACATTACCATACGATAAAAATATCAAGATAAACATATTGTAAGGTGATCGCCCATCTTGGTGAACATAAACAACAACTTGGCCCATAGCACTCCAATATCAAATTAGCACCCATTTTTGTTCTAAATATGCAAGAATTAGAATTATTTATTAATTAAAACAAATAAAAATATGCTTATTAATACCACACTATTAATTATATGTCAAAGTGTTTAACATAATGGGAAAAACCGCTGTCTCATTTGAATAAAACAAGATTTGGGCACTATTTTCATTTATATAATTTTGTGTTTGTTAACCATAAAATTAAATATCCAATGTAATAGCAAAAAAATATTTAATCATACAAAACAAGTACCTTTTTTTTTGTCATTTAAAATAAATAATTTTTTTCTCCTAATGTCAATAAGTTTATTTCTCGTTATTTATGGCATAATTTCAATATAAATTTTTCAAACCTTATTGTATATATCTACAGAATACCTTTCTGTATTTTTTATCCAGTTATACAAGTCTTTCTTTTGTATATGTTAAAGTAAATTTTTTTAAAATTTAACTGAAACATTTGAACCTTTGTGTTTCTTTATTTTCATGTTTTTGGCTTAAAGTTCTGATAGTACTTGAATATTGCAAAATGTTTCTAGAATTGTAATTATACAGAATTAGTTACACAAAATTGAAAAATGAAACAATTTTCAATTATGTTTTATTTTTATAAGAATTGGACATTTACATATTAGTAATAGTATATATGTAATATATATATTTTTACTCTTATTAATTTTAGTTAAACTTTGAAATTTTTGTTTCTATCTTTTATATATTTATATTTTTAAATACAGGCTGTTGAGAGATTTTCTGCGAACACAAAAGAAATTTCTATTACTTTACAAGACATGATCGTTCAATTGCAAGCAAGTGTTCTTCCAAATGATGTCCCAACTACTGTGGCATTAATTGAAGAACACACAAAAGAACATCATGAGTTGAAAAATGACATACGCAGTGCTATTAGGCATGGAGAAACCTTGCTTAGTTGCATTCGTCGACCATCAGTTGAAGATGCTTCTTTAGATCTTTGTCCTGACAAATTAGTTAATGTTGCTGCTGTTGAAAGGTAATTTATAATTCCTAAATTGACTTTTAGATTTATTTAAATTACTAATTATATATTTATTAAAAACTTATATTGATTTTTTTTCTGAAAAAGGTTATTTGCATGTATGTATAGTGAATAACATCTTTAAATTATATTTTATTCAATTCACTGTTGTCATTTTTTAATATCTTTGATATCACTATGTTGCATTCTTTATTGCTTTATAAAAAATGTTTTATTAAAAAGTAGTAATATTTTATTTAGCACACTTCTTTGATATAAATTTATTAGGTTTTGATCCTAATAAAATTATTTAAGAGGTGAATTTGTCTTTTAAACATATGTGTTTTAATGGAATTATGTTCCTTCAATTGAAAAGTTTGAATTTTCACATTCATTTACATGCATTAATAATTATCAATTCTTTATTATGTTTTCACTCAGGTTACTGGTACAATTAGATGAAACCGAAAAGAATTTCGAAGCTTTTTGGGATGAGCACATGAAGAAATTGCAACAATGTTTAGAACTCAGGCATTTTGAACAAGATTTTAAAGAAGTATGAATAGTTTGTTTACTGTCACTGAAATAAGTATTAGATATGTAAAATAATTTTTCTAGAACTTTGAAGGGGAAAAAAATTTCGAAACTTTTTTTGTATACACCCTTTAAAAACATCAGTTAAGAACATTTATTATTCCATTTGGAATATCAAATCGGAAGAACTCATGATTAGTCAGTTTAATCTCTTTTTTAACTTCATCAAAAATATTACTCAAAAAGTATAAAAAGGCATAAAAATTCTTTACCTTCTTGTGGTGACGTACTGATCAGCAGAAGACCTTTTAGAGACAGGTGTGTCACGTGTGCATCCACCCCAAATGTCACCAGCAGCTGGGTGATGCACCGGTAAATCATGTTTCCTACTTGATCTACAGGATTGGTCATTCCCACAGAAAAGTGCATTGTGTGAATAGCCTAACGCCATAAGGGGGTTTGAGACTGATACATATAAGACACACTGATTGCAAAAGGGTTAAATATAAATTCTCTAGTTATTTAGTAGTAATTAATTCTCAAAAACTCAAGAAGAACAACTCACAACCACATTTTTATTCTCACACAACAAATTAGAGCAACAAAAAACTCAACCGTTGCTATTAGCTATTTCAAGTTTCTACAATACAACAAAAACAAAGATATAATCAGATAGGGAATTAATACCTAACAGTTGTGTTTGAAAAGATTTATCAACAAATGTGTGTTATTTTCTCAATACGCTTGCAACTATTTAATTTTATTTTTTTCAATATTCTTTAGGTTCAGATTGTGCTTTCTTCATGTTTAGACAAAATTTCTGATATGCCAATATCTGGGGATTCAGTTTCAAAAGTCCAAGAAGCTCTTAAGAATGTCGAAGACTTTGAACAAAATGTTGAAGTAATAAAACTTATTTTTATGTACTAAATATGCAATATTTTCTGGCATCTTAATTTATTTGCAATAAGATTTTAAAAATTTTGAAATATATTTATAAAAATAAATGAAAAAGTTTGAAAATTTAGGAGTTTTTAACCACATATTAAAGTATCTTGTATAACATGGCTTTTAAAAATATATTTTAACTATTTATTGGTCACTTGAAAGTATAAATTATATACATCAAAATTTAGAACAAAAGAAATGCTGAAACTATATGTATATAAAATATCAGTCATATCTAAGTTTTTTTTTTTTTTCCAGACTGATCTAAATAAAGCTATTGAAGTTCAGGAGCAAGGCCAAAAACTCATTGAAAATAACCATTATGCAATAGACTCAATTTCTCCAAAATGTGTGGAACTTGAGAAGATGGTAGGTGACCTCAAACACCAGCTTCAACGTAAGCTTGACATGCTTAGGAAATATTGTGATCTGCATGAAAAAATTGAAAAGGTATTTTTAATTTCTTACCTAACCTTAACAAAGTTCTAGCTTTTGTTTACTTATAGCTACATTTTATGTATAATTCTAACATTACTTGTATCCTTATTTAACAGTTATGATGTATGAAATATACTATTTGCTTTTAATCAAAATTTTCCTATCTACTAATGCAAGTAACTATCTAACAGTACCAATTAATTCAATCTACTAATCAAGGCTTCAAAACATTGTTATGTGTAACACTAACATAGATTCAACATCCTTTTCTAAAAATTGTTTAATATTGTTTTGTTTTTAATTGAACAATTTTAAGATTTTTGATATATTAGCATTGACACAATATTGTTTGCTGTAGGATTTCTTGTACACAATTAATATATAAGTATCTGTTTATTTATAAATCATATTTATGTTTATTTTTCCCTGTTATGGAAATGTTTACATGAAATTTAAAATGCACATTATTACATGATAGGTCTTTTAATTCAATTTATATTACATGTATTTTTTTATTGATTTCATGTGAATATTGATTTTGTTCTATTAATATAAAAGTTTTAAAGAATACATGTTTTTTTCTTCTCTAATTGATGATGTTTATTCCACTATCAGTTAAATTAAATTTTTGTTTTGTTTAAAGCAAGATATTATATAAAATGTATAAAGTTCTGTTTAATGAATCCTTCTTTGAGAATTATCTTCTATTCTTCAAAATGAAAATCTCCAGATTATACAAAAATATTTCTTGATTTTAAGGTAGTTGGTTTAAAAATTATTTGCCAATTAGAATAGATTATTCAATTTAAATACTGATCAAATGAAAATTTGTAGTTTGAATAGCATTGTCAAATTAAAATAATTTAAAGGGATTATGTTATTAATAAATTACCTTGAAGTTGCTAGGCTTAAAAAGAATATTGTTTTAGAATAGAGAAAAGATTTTTGTCCTTTTAAAAAAATACTAATTTATTGAAAAAATGCTTCCTTTGTTAATAAGCTCAAAAAAAAATGTTAACAAGCTACCTTCTCCTCTTCAGTAAGAAAGCTTTTTAATAAAATCATAGTTGTGTTCAAATATTTTTTAAACTTGGTATACAAATAGATTTTATTTCCTTACACTATGGAATCAAGAAAATTAAAATAACACTGTTGATATGATTCCATGTTATATTAAACTGCATATAAACAAAAGTGTGATGTTTTAATACAAAGTTTGTTATAATCCTCGATAGGATTTATCTGTCTTATGCATTTTTTAAATTTTATTCCAAAAATATAGCACTAAATGTTATATTCCTATTTGCATAGGGACATTTTTATGTATGTAGCATAATTAAAAATGTTGTAAAAATTATTTTTTTAATATTTTTTTTTAAAAAAATTATTTATAATATATTGCAATTCATGTTTCAAAAAATATTTTAGGCAAATATTTGGTGTGCTGAAGGAGTTGAACTGTTAGCTTCTCATCAGATTGAAAAATGCACTTGTTATGAGTTTGCTGCCAGAGCCTTGAAAAGTGTTACAGACTTTTTACAAAAAGGTTCTGATTTACAATTAAGTGCAGAATTGGAACATCATTCCATTCTTGATACCTCCATATCTCCTGAAACTAGAGCACTTGTTCAACAGGTTATTATGTTATAAATGAAGTTATTCATATAATACTGTAAAAGAAAATTATGTGCTTCAAACACCACATTTTATTTATTTTGAACAAATTATAATAAATAGCTATGTATTTAAATTTTACTCCTAAAGAGTATTATCAAATGTAATTCATTCATTTATGTAACTATAAATTAGTTTTATGTATGTTCTTGCAAATTTTTTAAGTGATTTTTTTTTTTCTTTTGAAAATTTCCTTTATTTTTGTATCATTTGATTTAATGAATTTTGATTTACTCTATTATGGGAAAACTGCATTCTCAGAACTAATTTATTTCACATAATTTGAAAGTTTATGTAAAAATTATCATGCTTATTTCTTGATTATTACAATTTTCTTTAATAGTTATTTTCTTGTATTTGCTTACATTTTTTTAAATTATCTATTCAAAATCAAAATTTAAAAATGAAAATAAGTCTAGGTTGAAATATTACTTTTTAATAAGATCTGGAGTAAAAGAGTACTTTAAAAGAATATTTTGTAGAATAATTACAAGTGAAACATGAAATTGCTATTTAAATTGTTTCTTTCAAAAATATAGATGAATGCATTACACAGATTGTTTTCAACTTTGAATCAGTTAACTTCAAAGTGGGAATAAAAGTTACTATATTTAAGCAATCAACAATTATATTTATCATTTAGTAGAATGCCTCAAGCATTTTTAGACTTATCAGATAAGGATGATTTGAAAAAAATGAAGGATATATTGGCATGGGATTTATTCTCAGAGTCACAGATTCAAATTATTCTGAATACTGGAGAACTTGTGGCACTTTTTTTATTTACTTTAAAATTTACTTTATTTTATAATTTCTTATACATATAAAATATTTATTTTCATATATTAATGTTATATCAAATATAAATGGAGGTTAAAAATTTCTAAAAAAATTCTTTATGATAAAATATAATTTTTTAAAATGTGAAAAGTTTCAAAAACTTTCAGTCCAGAGTGTTATTACATAGTCAAAATAATTCAAACCAGAAAATGGTTGTACGTAAATGTAAGGTATATGTTAGATAAAACATGTATTTATAACAGAAAAGCAAATGCTCTAAAGTATGAGTTAATAATTTTATTTTATTAAATAATATTTTTGTTATGTTTAAGGTAATAAAAAATTGCTAAATATAATTTGAGAAATTTTTTTATAATTCTGTATAACTTAGAATTATAATTTTTAAATCTGCCCATACTTTAAAATATAAAAACTGAATAAATTGACAAAATGTTGAAATTTTATTTTTCCTTGTTTCAGAATATCTGCCTTTTTGTTTTGTTAATATATTGATAGATTTTCTAAGTTAAAATTATTAAATTCGAAAGCATGATATTTCCTGTTAAGATTTCTTATATTATTTATTGATTTACATAGGTGCTTAAAAGGCTTGAAGATATGCAAACTGTTTGTGAAAAACGTAAATCTAGTCTTGAAAGGCTTGCTGTAAAACCAGTTCGCCCTATCCAAGCTGTAGTTCCTGAACCTAAAGTGCCTTCTCATCCACCTCTTAGAAGATCTCCAGATGGTGACAAAAAATTTCTTAGGAAAGGAACGAAGGTCCTTATTTTTTCATTAATTAATATCTTTTCTATTCGACTTTTCTGTTTATTATGATGCCAAATTTATGTTTGAAGCAGTTTTAATTCTTGAAAAATAGGATTGAATTTTTTCTTTTCCATTGTTTTTATCATCAGCCATTATAGTTATATTTAAAATAAATTTATTGGTGACTTTTTAAAAAATCAATGTTTTAATGTTACTGAAAAACTTTTACATCAATATCTATACTACCATAACCAACTTTAATTATTGTCTTGTAACCAAATTAAACCAAATTGAAAGAGATAATCAAGAACTAAATCTTGTTTTAAAACTGGTCATCAAAAATTAATCTAACTTCAGAGTCCTTGAAATGCATAATTATTCATTTTAAAAATCTAGCTATTGAATTGAGTTGACTTTTGGTATTTTAAAATTACTGCTGAAATTTGTTGACCCTTTCCCCTCCCCCTCCCTCTGAGAATTTTGCTATTGACAATAAATTTGAGTCTACAAACAGTAAAATGCAGGTAAAGATGTGAAGATTTGGAAAAACAAAAAAATAATTTTGATCAATGAAAATTATTCATTAATATCTAAAAATTAAATTGTCATTTCAGGCTACAATAGAAATTTGCTATGAAGAAAATGAAACAGAAGTGTCTTCATATTTTCAGCCTATTCAAAACTCTAATAATTCTTCTCCGAGAAATAGTGCTGATGTTCTGCAACTAAAGAGAAAGTAAGTTTAATACTATGTTAAGTATATGCATGTTGTGAATTTTTAGTAATTAAAATCATTTTAATTTTCACAAATCCTGAGAATTTCTTCCTACAAAAGCTATATTTTTAAATATTGTATAGCACACAAGTACAAAAAATAAATAAGATTGAAATTTACTGGTGTCCATTATACACCAGATATAAAATTGATAGAGTTAAAAATGTGGAAAATATTGACATAAAAAAATTTATATATATTTCAACATCTATATAAATCGTGTTTATTTAAAAGAAATGACATAATCTTATTCACTCTAGTTTTGTTCTTGTTGAACTAAAAATAAATAGTCTACTCCTATTCAAAGTGTCTTCTCTTTCATTTGCATCCTTTTTTGCCCTCTTTAAAATAAGTATATGCTACTTTTTGTTACATTTAATCTATTATGGAGATTTTCTAAAGCCCAGTTATAACACTTTATTCTAGAATCGGTCATTTCGTTCACTTCTTTACATAAAGTAAAATTTATTCTTTGGCATATTAATTACTGGGATTTCCCTTTTTCTTTGCCAATTGAATAGCTTGGCATTTGAAATCCCTTCAGTTTTTCATTTGGTTAAACCCATATTTATTGCTGAAAGGAATTCTAGATCAACTGTATTTTAAATAAAGTTAATTCAATTTACTAAAGGCTTTGATGTATTTTCATAATTAAGGCTTCAAATGAAAGAAACAGAAAACATCTGACTCCTAATTCTGTGAATCCATTCATGTCATAAGGACATTTTTACCTCAAATTTTTTCCCTCCTTCTTCAAAGTGGAGAAAAATATTCTTATGTGCTTCTGCACTGAATACAATCCTTCCTGTTTGCATAATTATTTACTTCCTCAAGCTTCCTGTCCCTCTTCCTACACATGAATTGCTCCCCTTATTATTTGTCAATTCAGTATACCATTCTTTGAAAGCCAAAGAAAATCTTTTGAATGAAAGACTTCAAAAAATAAAAACATGGACCATGTGCATTTCAAGTTTCTTTGTCAGTAGAAAGGTGTGTGTTTTACAAAGAATATATCAAGAAATTAAAAAAATGAAACATATGGTAGTTTCTTGTTTAAATTTGTATTGACTTTTTTTTTGCATTTTTAAACCATGTTTGTATATTTTACTTCACTTTATTTATATATTACTGAAAAATAATAGTATTTCTGCTGTTTTTGTGTTTATATTTTTGTTAAAATTTAAAAATCTTTTTGTAAGTTTCTTAAACTTCAATGCTGATTACAAAGGAATTTTTGCAATTAACTTTATAGTAATTTTACCATGATTGTTTCACAAGCTGATAAAAAAAATTCATATTTTTTCAGCCATGTTCTGACTGAACTTATTGAGACAGAAAAAACTTATGTCACAGAATTACACAGCATTCTGAATGTAAGGGTTATTTACTTCGTTTAAATATTCCTTTCTTATAAAATTTTATACAACAAATTATATTGCTGTGAATGATCTGTGTTCTTTTTCTTTTAAAGGGTTATTTAAAACAAATTGATAATCCTGCCATGAGAGACTTAGTTCCCTCCGTGCTTTTTGATAAAAAGGATGTTCTCTTTGGAAATATGGAGGATATATATGTATTTCATAACAAGTAAGAATAATTTAAAGGAATTTTTAGTTCTGTAAGGGGTATTAAATATAAATATGGGGAAATTTTGTATATTGAACTGTATTTTTTATTTATTTTATTTTATTAACTTGAAAAATTGGAATAATTTTAATTTGAAATTTAAAAGTTTAATTTATTTAAAAGTGGAAACAAAATCTTAAATAATTAATGAATGATTTTTAAATATTTTTTAATGAGATCTTCTTTTGTGTATTTTTTTCCTAGCACTTTTTTATTAGATCTTGAAGGCTGTAGCAACAATCCTGAGCAAGTGGGGAGATGTTTTGTTCAAAGAGTAAGTATCAAGTTACCTTTATTAATTTCAAAATAAACAAATTAGGTATATTTTTTTAATTTATAATTAAAAAATCTAGTCATCTATTGATATTTGTAAAATGTTGCTATCTTTATTATGAATGTAGTAAATCTCTCTATAGTGATAATTAAATGTGCTATATGTTAATGATTTATTTTTTAGAGTGAATCCTTCCATAAATTATATAGCATTTATTGTTTGAACAAGCCTAAATCCGAATCCCTCCGCAGACAATGTGGTGATGACAATCCATTTTTCAAGGTTTGTTGAGAGAAATGTCTTATTTTTTTTAAAAAATGAGAAATTAAAGATTGTCTTCAAATGTATTAAAACCTAATTATACTTCTTATATTTATCTTATTTAATTCAAATGAATTTGATCATTTTTTCCTTTGTCACCTTGTTGAAACTTTTAAGCCTAAAAATTTATAATTTTTAAATTCATATAATATAAGTATTCTTTATTATTTAAATTTAAGTAATTATTTTTATGGTATCTTTCTTCCTTCGTTTTACAAAGGTTATGTAATTTATAAAAAATATTAAAATATAAAAATTGAACGTCACACACATTGTTTATTGTACATCTATTATGCCTAAATCAGCATTTGACTTATATTACTAGTTTTTTCAGTACATTAATATGTTAAAGTAAGTTTAAATGTGCAAAGTAATCTGTTTTTATAATTATGCATTAATACTTTGAAAATTAAAAATTGGAAATGAGTCACTACAAACAGGGGACATTGGAAGAAGTGCATGGTTGAGGCAGCCAAAGGCCTGTAGGAGCTGTTGAAGGAGAATTATACATTTAATTGCTTTAAAATTATTATAAATTGCATCTCACACCTTTAAATAATTAACTGGCTGGCTGACTCCATAAATTCATTAAAGTAAATTTAAATAGTCAGCTCTTTTATGAATTTACTAGAATTCTTTTCAAATATATCTTTTGCAATTTTAAGATGAAGGAAAATTATATTAAGGGGAGAAAATGTACTGAATAACACATAAAATTAGAGTTTCTAAAATTGATTTACATTTTTAATCTGAAATTTACTTTTTCAAAAACATTCAGTGCAGGAAATAGTCTTTTAAGACAATGTAATTGGTCACTTGCCTATTGTTTACCTCTTAAATACAATAAAATTTTATCTAATTTTAGTTGTTTCAAAAATATATTTATATATATTATAATGAATGGGGAAAGTTGCATTTTTCCTCTTAAATTCACATTTTATATTTAAAATTTGATTTCATAAAATGATTAAATTTTTTTTTAAATATTGTTTTTTTTCATTCAGGAATGCCAGAGAAATCTGGGTCACAAATTGCCTCTTGGTGCCTATTTATTAAAACCAGTCCAAAGAATTACCAAGTACCAGTTATTACTTCAGGTAAAATAAAATTATTCTTGTTATCTGTGTGATCTTTTTTTTTCTAAGTTAACATTTGCAAACAATTCATTGTATAAAATATAACTTTTTAGGATTTACTCAAATTTTGCGAAGAAAGCATCACTGAGCTTAAAGAAGCACTTGATACTATGTTGATTGTATTGAAATACGTTAATGATAGCATGCATCAAGTAGCTATCACAGGATTTCATGTAAGTTTTTTCCCATTAAAATAAATTTTATTTCTTCTCTTTATTATTCTTTATATGAATATATAAATTTTATTTTCAAATATATTAAATATAAAAATAAAGTGCAACAACCAAATATTTTATTTTAGTACATAAAAAAATTACTAGTTATTCCAACTTAAGGTTTTAATTGAAAGTTTTTAAAAAATTAATGGATAAATTAAATTATTTCTAATTTGTCACCAATTTTAATTTTTTTACTACTTTATGAAGCATTAATTTGAATTTATTATATTTGAGGCATTAAATAACTCAATTTCTGCTTGTTATTTTAGGGGTGCTTAACTGACTATGGTCCATTACTGCTTCAAAGTCCATTTAATGTGTGGGTTGAGAACAAAAAAGATCGCATTAGAGATTTACGTTTTAAAGCTCATCATAGATACATATTCTTATATCAAGGTTTAGTTTTATTCACAAAAAAATATGGCAGAGAAGAAAGCCCTAGTTATGCTTTTAAAAATGCTCTCAAAGTAAGTTGTAATTTTATTGTATGAAAATTCCCAATATTACTTAAAAATGAATCTCTTATTTTGGTTTAAATTGAAAGATTAGAAACAATTCCTTACTTGAACTATAAATTTAAATTTCGTCTAACAATATACAGTATTAATTTGTAAATTATAATATTCACACTCATATATATTTACATATATAATGTATATATGTCTTTTATGAATCGGGGACAGAGAATAAATTACTCCTAGTTGTTAAAATAACTTAATCTTAATTGTTTTATATGGGAAATGACAATATGAAAATTGAATTTTGTTCCCACTTCAAATAAAAAACATGATTGTAAAAGTATGAGTTACCCATTTATTTCTTTATTTTTGATACCTGGATTGAATTTATATTTTTTAATGAACACATTTTTCAATACGATCTAATATTTTACTATAATTTGGTTTTATTTGAATTCTGAAAGATTTTTATTGTTCAAATGCAAAATTTATATATGTTTTTTTTGACTTCTCAAATTGGTCTAACTGAAAACATGCATGGTAGTAAAGCTGAAGGAAGAAAATTTGAATTGTGGCTTCATGGCCGTAAACAAATTTATATTTTGCAAGTAAGATATATGTGTATAAGATTTCATGATGCAAAATCATTTGAATTGAATATGTACTAAAGGACTTATATTGCAGGCTCCGACTCCTGAAGTAAAATTAAAATGGGTATCTGAAATTAAGAAAGTGTTATTTCAACAATTTGAGCATCTTAAAGGTAAGTACTTGTATAGAATGTTTGCAGCATTGATATTAAAGAATCCATAAAAATATCTGTCAACTTTTATGTATCAACATTTATAACTTTTTGAATGTTAATTATTTGAAATGTTTCTGTAGATGAAAACAAAAAGCAATACTCTGATAAAATAAAGAGTTTGAATGGACTAATATCTCAATCTCCTGTATCAAAAAGGTAAGATAAAAATTACATGTAACTAATACTTTATTTTTAAACAACTTATAAAAACCAATTTTATTTTGATAAACTTATTTTAATGGTTATTATAATGGAGATTAATTTAAATAAAGATCATTTTCCTTTCCAAAGAGAAAACAAGTAGGTTCTATTTTTAAATTCTGTTCTTATTCAGTTTTTATGGAATTCAAATTCATGTAAAACATTTTTTAACAGATTAAGAAAAATAGAAATACATTTTCTGGAAATTTAAAGGAACGTATATTCATTGTATAAAATAATATTTTTTTAAATCTAAATATTTTTTTAAAATGAAATTTGTGATAGATAAAAATTTTTGCTTTGGTGTTAAATATTTCTTTTATATAGAAATAAGTAAATATAAGAAGTATTTGCTAGGAAAAATTATTTAATGTAAAATCATTTTTAAATTAACATTTAGTTAGCTTAATGATTTTTTATCCTATAATTAACAATATTTGAATACATACCTACAATCTGTGTATAATTTTTCAATTCCTACTTATTAGCTCGCACTGTCTATATATTTATTTATCTATATATTTGTATATTTATTTATTTATCTTGGTGGAATTTTCAATCGTTAATAAAACCTTTTAAAGCCTGAATTGGTGAAGTTTTATATACAGGATCTTTTTAGACCATACAAAATTTAATTATAATTAATAAAATTTGATTAAAACTAATTATTAAAAATTAAAAAACAGCCACGTTGGCGAGGACCTTTTTGGCGACTTTGTCAAAACTTAAAAAGGTTTTTTTCTAAATTTTAAAAACTTATTGAACGGGAAATTAAAAGGAAAGATTTTTAATGAAAATTTAAAAAACTAATTACCCTTAATGTTGTGATTCTGCCCTTGTATATTTTTATATTAATTGTAACATTTAAAAAAAAGTACTAAAATAAAATTTTTGTTTTTGACTAAGTAGGAATTAAAAAACTATTTTTTTATATTACTTTTTTTTAAAAAAAATATGTGTTCATGAAATGATTCTATGCAATAAAATTTAATTGTTTTAATTATTTTAATATGTAAGAAATTTATTATTTAAAATATAATTTGTAAATTAATATTTTTTATATAATTATATATATATTGCTACACAAAAATATCTATTAATAACTTATCAATATTTGTATTTTTAGAGCACAAGTTGTTTCTAGTCAAAGTTGGGATAATACTCCTCCTGTAAATAACAAATTTTAGACAAAAATGAAAAATCAAGAAGAGCAACATTTACTTCTGAAGATAGTTTCCAGAAAGAAGATCTTGATAATCAAGATGATGGATGGTCTACTGATGAATTATCTCAAACTGAGGATGAAGATGAAGATGGAGATATTTTTCTTCAAAATGCCGAGGTTAATTTTATCTTTTGTGAATCTAAATTTTTTTTTTTGTCTTAGCATGTGTCAAATATCTGTATTGTGACAATATTTATTGATTGTCTAAAATAATGAATACATGAAAAAGTTTTTTAAAAATACATTTTTGTGAGAATTTTAGAAGATTTGCAATTTATTTCATATTTCACAATTTTTGTTTTGAAAAAGCTGCTAAAGAATTTAATTTCCTTAACTTTTATTTTAGAATAAATTTTATATCATTTTCTTTGGTTTAATGTAGTAATCTACTTTGTGATTTTTCTAAACATATTTTTTTGGTTGGGATTATATGTGCAGTTAAGTTTCTGTGTGTATAAACTTATGTAAAATATCAATTTTAAAAAGTTCATAATTCTTTTTAAATTTTTTGTTCTCTAAATTTTATTGGATTATCTGTCTTTTTAAAGATTTCTAAATTAATCATGCAGTGTAATTTTTTTATTAAGCATGTATCAAATAACTTAAATATATGTTTCTCTAACATAACTTCGAGAGTGAAATACGATTGCGAAACGTCACTTTTTGTGATGATTATTATGTAATCTTAACATGTTTATCTTATGATTGTGTTTTAGGTGAAAGGTAGATATATTGTTCTTGGTGACTATGAAGCTGTTGATGTAGGAGAGGTCTCTTTGCATGAAGGTCAAATTGTTGAGACTGAAAAAATTGGATGTGCAGGATGGTGGTATGTTCGTTGTTTGGATTCAGGATGTCAGGGCTGGGTTCCCGCATCCTATTTGGGTCCATCTGTTGGACACAATAATAAAAGAAGTTCCAGATCATCACCATCTGTCAGTAGTCAAGGTAAAATATTTTCATGCATATTGTAAGTTACAAATGATGAATAGACTAAGCAAAAATTATATTGGCACAAAATAAATAAGATATTTAGTATTCCACTTAAAAGTTGCATTATTGCTTTTAAAAAATAAAATGCTTCATTCAGTTACTAGTGCAGTTTTATCTTTGAAAACATTGTTTTGAGTAAAATTTTTAGACTAAATTTATGGAAAAATTGTGAATATTCCATGAATAGTATATTCTAGCTTATTCTTGAAAGTAAAATAAATGCATTTTTTGACGTGACGTATATGTCAAGAATATAAATTGTATATACTGTATTTACTCGAATCTATGCTGCACTTTTTTTCCAATATTAAAGCTACTGAAAATCAGTTGTGGCTTAGAATCAAATTACTAAAAAAAAAATGCATTGGATGAGGCAATTAGTATAAAATAGTTCAGAACCTGTAATTGCTCTATTTTTCATTTTCCACAAAGACTTGTTGAGAATTTGGGGTGCAGCTTAGATTCAAGTAAATACAGTATATAAATTCACACATCTCATTGTCAATATTCATTATGCACACACACACAGCCTGTTTTTAATATTCATTTATTAATTATAACATTTAATTTTCTCCAAGTCTGATAGTTCAGTCTTGGAAATTACTAATAGAAAATCTAGCTCCAAAAAACAAGAGTAAAAATGTATTATTTGACAAAGTGCATGATAGAAATAAATATATTATTTTGCTGTCTTTTTGTTTTAGATTCTGGTAGTGGAAGTCTTCAGCGTGCAGCTAGTAAATCCAGTGTAGCTAGTAACATGAGTAGTACAAGTCAAGAAGCTGTTAACTCATGATGAACTGGACATTTGTTTCTTCAAAAATAGTATTCAGATCATCTAAAAATATTTCTACTGTTTTGTAATGTTTCGAGTAGTAATTTATAATCACTCCATTGAACTATCATGTGCACTACAGTTCTAAACCATTTCTATGTTCTTTTTGTTACTATTGTCTTCATAATTTAAAAAGCATTCAAGTATTTAAATAGTACTAGTTTAACTAGAATATGCTATTATTTATAGATATGGGATTGAGTAAATAGAATGCTGCATTATAGTTTAAAATTAAGAAATATCAAGAAGTTGACCATGTTTAAGTTTTTGATTTGCAACATTTTTACAAGCAATTCAAAAATTTCTTTATAAATAATGTAAAGCTTTACTCAATTGGTGTAAAATATTTCTTGAAACATTTTTTTTCCTTGGTTAATATTGAAAGCAGATGACATTTGTTTCATTGTATACTATTTTATTTTAATAGAAATATTTACTGGTACAAAAAATGTACATAAACTTTATTTGATAGTCATTGTATAGTTGTGTCAGCATTCATTGGAAAAATTAGTCACATCACTATCATAGTTTTTAAGGTTGTGACTTCATATTGGTCATTGTAGTTGGTGTTCAATTTTTTTTTAAAAAAAATGTATATTTGTTGTATAAACATTTTTGTAAATATGTGTATGATTTGTATTGTGTACTTGGCTATTTATTACCATACTTCTTGTGTTATATAAGAGTTACACAATTTTATCAAAAACCCCTTTTGACTCTTTTTATTTTTATGACACGAATAGGGAAATATTTTGAAATTTGAAATGTTTGAATAAATTTTTATTTTCTTTTCTGAAATTTTTACTGCATTTTAAAACTATGGGGGTTTTTATTAATAGTTTTTCTGGAAATTTTTTATTCAAATTTGAAGATTGTGTGGTTTTTTAGATTTGTTTAATGTGAAAAAATAATTTGAAATTATTTATTGCATATTAAATTAAAATGTAAATTTGATTTATTTCAAGCAAAAGTTTGTTTGTAAAATTGTGAATTTTTACACATGAATAAAATGTTTTAATAATTTTAAATTTTTTTAATGATTTACAAAAATTTTAAAAATAGGGGTGAAATATATCATTTTTTTACTTTTCTTTTAAAAAAAGTTTTTAATAAAACATGATCTTAAAAAACCCTTTTTCTTGTACAGAATTATTTTATCATATTTAAGGCATCTCAATTATAAATAGTTTTTGCCGAATTTTGAAAAGTTAAAGCATATAAAGGTTGAGAATATTAAAAATATTTTAAATCATTTTATTTAAATAAAGCCTAAAATATTATCAGAACATTGATGACATTAAACAAAATCAATGGGAAAAAGCCCATGAGGGGGGGGGCCTACTGGCCCATCTCTTTTTTGACCTTTGGACTGAACAGATGTTCCAGTCGTGGTCGTCGTCACCCCCCAGGTTTGGTTCCAAACACAACCTGGTTCTGATATTATTCCATAAAAAAACTCCCTACAAGCACAATTGACTGGAATTTGGCATGTTTTCTACATGTTACTATGTATTTGTCTTTAGGACCCATATAACTGATAAATACCAATATTTCTGTTTAATAATGGCAATTATATTTAACCTCTCAAGTGGAGAATTGTATGTATTTGTGAGATATTTTCTCAAAATGGAGAATTATACAAAAACATTCTTACACTATTGTGAAATTCTCAGATTCAATCAGTTAATTACATCAGTCTTTTGGGCAAGATTTCTTTTTGTACATATGTAGAGCTGAGGAAAAATAAAGTTTCAAAATTCTTATTGCATCTAAACCAAATTAATAACAGTATTAACTTCTGCATGGATTAACCTTTTTAAAGAATAAATCAATATACTGGATTTACTCAAATCCAAGCTGCACCCCAAATTCTCAACAAGTCTTTGTGGAAAATGAAAAGTAGAGTAAAATAGTTTAAATCCTGTAATTTCTTAATCCAATGCATTTTTTTAAATTAAACTCTTAAGCTGCAACCAATTTTCAGTAGTTTTAATATTAGAAAAAAGTTCCTTAAAACTCAGTTTTTTATCTTGAATATTTTCTAAACGACTAGAGTATAATAACGACTGTATGCAATTTTGTGAAATAAGGGTTTTCATATTGTAAAGAATCCAAATGTTTATTGCCTGTATTACAATTCACTTTTTTATCCTAAATGTATTTAATAATTTATGTTTTTCATAATATCTATTCTACAGTTTTCAAATGTTTTGAAATTCAGGAAAAAATAAGTTAGGTGCAAAAAAAACTTAAAAGTATACTTTTTAATATCATCAAATGTTTCAGATATTTATATATAACAGACATTAGGGAACTCCTTTTTAAACTCCCATTATACAGAAATTTCATAAAATGCTGTTTTAAAGTTCAATGCCAGATGGAAATTACATAACAGAAAGACAAAAACTGGAATCAATAATGAGAAAATGGATTAAAGGTAACTAAATTATTACATCGAAATTGCTATTAATTATCCAATTGTGATAATGTGAAAATCTCTAAGGACAGTTTTTTTTTATATCACTGAACTTTTCTAATGTATGCTTATAGTTTAGCAGAAAAACTGTTATTCCTTGTCAAGCAGAGAAAAAAGAATTAGGCATAATTCAGAAATTTTGACTAACAAAAATTTAAGCATGTTACAACAATATGCATCAAACTGAAAATAAATGTCTATTTCACTAATTAAGTCTACGAGGAGATGGGTTTGAATTAAAACAAATCTGAAGTAATTTGCTTAAACTCTCAAATGAATTGTCTCAAAAATAAGTTTAAAGTAATTTTATTGAGTTTTATCTAACAAAATGCACTGAAATATTTCCAGTTTTAATTTGTGTACTATTCTACACTTTACTTTAAGTGGCATCTGAAAGAATTTCAATGTTTTATTATTAACTTATCAAAGTATAGAATTCAAAAATTTTATTATTTGTTTTAAGTGTGAAAAAAATATTGTTCTACAAAAAAAAGAAAAAAAGTAATGTAAACAATTTTATAGTACAAAAGTTACAATACATTTCTTCACGGTACAACATATTACACATATTATTTATATATATACAGAGAAATATTTAAACATTTTTTGTAAATTTTCATAAGTTTTACATATAAAATAATTGTATTAACTAATAAGATGTTTTCTTCCAAAAAAATTGACTTTCTTTTCAAACATAGCTGATTTTATTGGTGTGTTGTGTTCATAAAAGGGATTCATAGAATGCTGGAATAAAATATTACAATTTGAAATTAATTTAAGAACAAAACAGTACAATAAAACTAATATTTTTTTTACTTGATACATAAAATAGTTTTTAAAAATTATTCTAACATGCATTTAAAAAGAAAAATCAAGAACATAATCTTTTCATCAAATAAAATTTTGGTAAGGGACCTTATATTATTTTTCAGTGGTGTGCATTTATAAGATATATTAGAACATTACAAAATTTATAGTAAAATAATAAAAAGCTTCTCATTTGAGATACAGATCTTTCAAATTCATTTGTATACCTAAGCTAATAAAATCACTATTTAATAAAAAATGTGCAAAATACCTTTTATTTACTTAGGAAAAAAATATTAAAAAAATTCTCATCTAAATATAAGATTACAAGATTGTAGCATTAGTATATCACAAAAGAAACACATATATATTCAATAAATTTTAGCTTCATTAATCAGAACTTCATTATTTTTTTCAAAAATATTTATTTTTAACATTTTTTTACTAGTAGAACCACTACTTGTTTTACTACAAAATTTTTTATTGATGTATAGTGTTCATTAAAATATGACACAAGTTTGGTCTGCGCTTTTTAAAATAGTTTAAGTAATTTTAGATATGTTCAAAAAATTAAGTAAGATTGTATTGAGATACCATACTCAGTAAAACTGGCAATGTTGTAACAGAGAATATTAGGGCCCCTCTGCAAAGTCAGGTTTGGGGCCCAAACCCTATCTTACAAAGGATTTCAAAACCATAACATCAGACTTTGGGCTCTCAAACCATCCCCCCCCTCCCAATGCCGGGGTGTATGTTACACCAAGTGCAGTTGGACTAACTATAACAATAGGCAACATTAAGAAGCAAATCCCTTGTTCCGGCACAATTTTCTTTGATTCCCCTTCTGGAAGAATGCAATGCTTTGTATCAACAAATGGAGAATATTGGTCATAGGTCACTAAGGTCTCAATTAAGTAAAGTGAATTTTAAGATTAAAATAATCAACTACACATCAAAAAGGATAGACAGCGTAAAATCCGGCATATAACGTGCACTTTTAACACAAAAATAAGAGCAACATTTAAGGGTGCATGTTATATGCCAGTATAAAAATGAGAGCTTTAAAAATAAAAAAAAGATGAGCATAGAGAAAAATAGACTTCTACATACGTCGAAATACTGTTTCTTTAAAAGAAACATCATTCCTTATGTTCTTAAAGGGTTGTAATTCTAGAGGTATACTATTTTTTTTTCTAAAGTTTAGAATAATAACTTGAATGAATGACTTCAAAACATAAGAGAATTGAGCACATACATTAAGTTTCCTCATAAAAAAAGGGGGTGCACATTATATGGCGAATATAACTAAAAATTGCACCTTGAAAGTACAGGTGCGCAGTTATACACTGGATTTTACAGTATATAAAATTATCAATACTAGAATACCAAATGGAGGAAAACAGTCAAATTCAATTATAGATTATAATGGATGGATTCCAAAAGAATTGATGCTTAGTGAGATTACTAAAATAAAAGCTGTTTAAGCTAAAATAAAAGCTTTACCTATATTAATAACATGTTTAAGAATCAGGCCCCAACTGTCCCCAATTCAACATAGCTGGATATTTTTCTTGGTGCTATTTTAGCCTCTGAGAATTTGAAATAGCATTGTAATTTGTAATTTTTCTAAAACCTAAGGACCTAAATGATGTCTGAAGGGCAGGAATAAAATGCTGGATGTCATCAATCAATCATGGTAACTAGGTACACTGCTTACGGATAGTAAAACTGCCTAAATTATCCCCCAAAAGGAACCAAGCAAAACATCTAGTCTTCTGAAAAGAGTTAGCAGAGCTAGTCTACTGCATGTAAAGTGATGAAGAAATTGATGATTATAGCAGACTTGCCTTTCCTCTTAACAGAATATTGTTTTCAATGTGGTTGATCAGATTTTGTATTTTAGCCAATACATTAGAGATGCCTAAAATCATAAAATACTAATCTTTTTAGATCACACAGGGACTTTGTCAGGGAAGAAACAAAGTGATTATTAATCTTCATGAGCATTTTAGAATCAAGGGCAAGGCTCTCTCTTGAATTTGATTTTCTGAAGCATGAATCTATTAAGCAAATCAAATCTCTAAAAATGCATAAAAAAGTATCACAAAGTTTTATCCTTGTTGTTTTCGATTGGTACTGAAAAAATGATCCCTAATAACTGTAAAGTTGGTTTTTTGATTATGTTATTCTACCAATCTTTGGCTCAGATATTAAACTTTTGGAAAATGAATTTATTTACCTTCTGAAATGTGTAAAAATCTGACATGGATCTCAAGCTAAGCTTCAATACCTTGAAATCAATTACCTTTTTCACCATTAAGAGGCATTTATACATTTATCAGCCTCAGATTTACCTAAGTGGATCTTAAACAAACAAAAAAACCCTCCAATTTCTCTTTAGACACTGAAATTGGAACTAGAAGCATACTGAGACTTCAGTAAACAAAGTCAGAAAGTGATATCAAATTTAAAAATTTATCTTAGAATGAGACTAGAATGCAAATGAAAAACTAAGAATAACTTAATTTTTCTTGTTTTTGTCAAATTTTCGAATATGGATACCAAATATATTTTTGCAATTTGGATAATAACTTTTAAAAGCTTGAAAGTGTTTAATTATCAGCTGGTTGCATAATAATAGGACTGCGTAACAGATATCAGAGGGAAGTAAGTCTTAACAAATACGACTTCAACCATTAAGTTTCTGGAGAGATACTTATTTGTAAAATACTATAGTAGGGAGAAGTTTTACAATAACAGTTATTTGAGGATTTCAGAGATAGAAAAAAAACAGATCCTTTTCTACAGTAGACTCATTTAAGGCGATAACTTCAAATATAGAACCCCAAAGCTCTTAACCGCTAACATGATTCCCTCAAAGGGTTTACAGACGGGTGTTCTTTTCCCCTTCCCTTTTTTTTATGACGGGTTCTTGTCTAATATTAGTACAAAACTAATTTCCCTGAACATCTGTAACAATTTCTTCTTAAGCTTATGAGTGACATTCCAACAGATACACTTCAGATTTTCCTTAATGGCATCTCAGACAAGTGAAATTTTTGTCAGATCTCCAAAAAATTGTAAAAAGATTAAACTTTGCAATTCAGATTCTTGTTTAGTTTTTCAGTCTGAACTTATTGTTAGTTTATATTGCAGAACTTAACATTCAGTCTTTGCATCATTTGAAGGATTTAAGAGCCATTGATAACAAAACGAATTAAAAAACATCCAAGTTCTGGCAGATAATTTTAACTCTCAGTTATATTCTCAGTTTTGCTATATTACATTAGAGATGGAATACCTTTCTTCACAGCACAGCATTCATGTTCAGAGGGTAGCTTCTCAATCAATGTTAGATGGAAATGAGAAGGATGCTTATCTGGTTAAAAGGATTCAACTAATCATTTGCCTGTAGATAATACAGCAAACAGAGCAATTCCCTTTAAGTCTCATTCATAAAAAAGGAATTTAATCAAACATTACAGAAAACCCCCTCTTTCTCTGAGTAGTATTTTGCCTCTTTGCTCAATAGCACTAACATTTTTTTATATATCTAACCAGAGGATCTTTCCATAGTTCTTTCCATTTGTGGAGCTTTAAATTCATGTCCACAATATTTTTCCCATCAGAAACTTGTATGGAGCTGTGTGAGTGTTAGCTTTTCACAAAGTCAGTCATTCCTGAATTTGACAAATATGAATCTCAATACCTGCCTAACGGCTCTATCAGTGATTAAAAACAACATTTACATATCAATCATTCATTTTTCATCAAGGCAAAAAGGCTCAATATTTTTAATATCCAAAAGACGATTTGGCGTTTGCCTATACAGATGGTTCTTCTAATTAAATGTTCTTGAATGGAGGTTTGGGGGTATTTATTACCACTGCAAGTGATACAACCTACCAAATGAGTGATAGGCACCATTGCTTCTTGCTTCACTTGTGAACGAGCAATAATTGAAGTTCTTGATCTATATGAGACTCTCCTTCTTCTAGAACAGGTTAAAGCCTTATTTTGGGACTTAAAAGCAGCTCTCCAGACAATTCTAAATGGAGGCTAATGGATAACTGAAAAAATTTCAAGAGTTAAATAAAGTTGGCTTTCTCCAATGGTTACCTGTACATATTGACATTATAGGCAACAAAAATGCGGATGAACTGGCGAAAGAGGCTAGAAATCTCAATAATGGCAATTTTGTCAATGTTACTTTATTAGACGCAAATGCTGTCAGAAATTTCAAATTGAGACAGAAGTCAATTCTTGTAAAGCATCAGTTATGTAATATAAGTAGAGACTGCTTTATAACAAAGACCATTGTTAGGCTATGAACAGATCATTACAGAGGAATAAAGATTCATAGGGATGGTAGAAGAACTGTGGTAACTGTCAGGATACAGAGCTAACACCTGCTTATATTTTTGACTATCCAACTATTCCTGCTGCTCTACAAGAAATAGGGGGCCTATTTTTGTCAACAAACTTCTATGAGGACAATATTGAACAGATTGCCAGAACAGTCATATGGGACAATGGTATTGTCTGATTTGTGGTCTCATTATGAACACAACATCATCATCATCCTTTAAGTTTTGGATTTAGTTACATCAACCACAAACCCAATTTTGGATTTCAGGATCATAACACTTTAAATAAAAATATTGACTCTTAAAACATGTCATTGATGCTTCCTTTCTACAATCATACTACCATTGCATCAACCATAAAAACTACTGGATCCTATTAATTATGCTTACACAACATAAAGTTTGGAGTTTTGGGTATATTTTTACATTATTATTTTCAATTATTTTTGTATGTTATTTAAAAAACAAATTAAAATAATGCTTTTCATGCAATGAATTTTTGTATACATGGCGAATAATTTTTCATTCATGTCTCATTTAACACATAATAACCAATATATATTTTTCTTCCAGAGTGGCACCTTTTTAAGTAATTTAACCAAAAAAAAAAAAATCCTTATAATTAAAAAAAGACAATATTTTGTATTAACTGTGCAAAATTTTATAATATAAAGAAATCTAGTTTTACCTTTTAACAACATAACTTGGAAATATATTTTTAAAAAATTGCACATGATTAAAGTAAAATATAGTCATCAAAATAATGAATAAGAACGAAGTAAAGGTATCAAAATTTTCTGAAAGAGAACTAGTTTTTTTTTTCATTCATAAGGAAAATTAGTATTAATTTGCTAATTTACTATTTGCTTATTAAATGAGTGAATAAAAATATTTATAAACTCACATAAATCAACATCATTTTTTAAAATTACTTTTAAAAAATGGTAAAATGATGAATACTCATTATTTCAGACATTTAACTGAATTCTTTAAAAATATATAATACTTACTTTAATGTATATTTCATATACTTCATGAAAAAAATTCTTTATTCCATCTTCATTTTTTTGATCATGCAGCATTATGAAACGCATTTCTAAAACTATTAAGGTTCTACATTTTAAAATGAGTAAAATGAAGATTTAATTTGCACTGGATTATAAAATACTATGAAATGAGTCACAAATAGAAAAATTAACAAATCATAACTATTTAGCAGTTTATTCAAATACAGTATCTGTACTATTAAAAAAATTCTTATTTAAAAATATTATATATATATATATATATTCCACTTTATAAAATATAATTTATAATTATTACTAGAAAGAAAGGCACATTGAATTTATGCTAATATTCAGAACTTTGCACCACTTACTTACATCAAATCCTCAAAAAATATTTTAAAGTTTACTTGAAAATCAAAAACTCTCACATACATAATAAAAAATTTAAACTAAAAACTCACAGCAATTTTTTTTTAACTTTAAACTTTTATTGCAACACAATTCACAGATAATTAAATTATAATTAGCTGATATTCCTCTTCATTTAAATTGATGCAATGAGTGAGATATTCATTCCATTAAAAATTTCATATATGTCAAAAAACTATACTGTTTTTAAAAAAAGGATACTACTTGCAGTTACAAATGCTGACACATACCATTCATTAAATTTATCAACAACTTTCAAATACATATTATTTGTCAGCCACATATGTTCATCAATCAAATCTAGAGCAGCATGGGCAATAAATTGACTTAAATGACGATGATCTTCTTTCTAGGGAGAAAAAAAACAGAATGTTTCTTTTTAATGTATGTTTGTGATACATACCATTAATACTAATTACTCCAGATTTATTTCATATTATTTAGTATAATTGTAATTCTAGTAATTAATTTTGTAATTTTACATATTCTATAAGAATAAGATTAACCCCTTAAGTGCCGCTGGTGTATATACCCGTCTTGTTCAACTGGTACATTACGTGCTTTGGACGGATATATCTGTCCTTCAGAAATACGATTCTTTTCTTTCCTCTGCTATCAGTAGAACTATTCTGATGGCTTTAGAATACAATAAAATGACTTTGATAGTATAAGCGAAGGATTTACTTATTTCAGAAAAAAATTTGCTTATTTCTGTCCCTTTTCTTCCCCAATACACTACATAAATGTACCTATGAGAAAAACGGTGGCACTGGAAAGCAAAGCATGCAACTTTTCATCAGCAATTAAGGGGTTAATATATACAAATACAAAACAAATAAAATAAGACTCAAATTCTAGTATACTAACACACACATTTTGAGGAGATAATATAAACCTTTGATTTTTTTTTTTTTTTTTACATCTAATGTAATCTCTTCTTTCTCTCTCTCAATCATATAACATATATATATTGAATTTTACTTTGTTTAGGGATTTTTAAAATGATTAACCTTTACAACTAGGAGATATATATGCTGCACTAATTTTTTTTCTTCATTTCCTTTGGCAACAGTATAACTGCTGTAACAGAAGAATTTTTGTGGCCCTTTTTACTACTGTTCTAATATTATTTCTAGTTGAGTGGGGATATTTTTTGTCAACATTATCAGGTTGCATGTGCAATCGTTATCACTGGCAACATTTAGAAATCAGTTCTGATTTTGAAAATAAATACTCCATTTCATACATATATGTCATCTGTGATACAAAGATTTTTCGTTTCTCTGTTTTTATCTTGAATTTTTTACAATACTTCTGAAAATTTCTCAAGCAAACAAGATTGTGAATTTGATGAAAGATTTAGAAGAAGAAAATTTTGATAGTAACTCCGAGTATAGAGAAGAATTAGAAAATAGCATTTTGGAAAATAACGAGGTTGATTCAGATGTATCAGCAAGTTTTGATGAGAAAGTAGAAAGCTTGTTTTCATGCAAAGAGGTAGAAAGATCAAAAGTGATAATGAATATTATTTTTGTTCACAAATGAAATTTTATTAGTTTTGTTAGAAGAAACTAATAGGTATACTTCAGATATACTTGATTTCTATAAACATCTTATAAAAGAAATCACGCACCTTCCAAAAAACCAAATGATAGTGAAATTTTAAAATTTCTTGATTTTATTTTACTGATGGGACACATCAAAATAGGCAGCCTATAGATCATTAGACCCCTAACGATCTAACAGAAACTTCAGTTTTCACAGAAGTTATGCCTTTTGATTCTTTCTTGATGATTTTTAAAAGAATTGCTTTATTCAGTAGCTTTGAATTCAACTAAGTTTAAAATCAGTTTTTAGAAATCTCCCTTGCTTGTATTTAATCAAAAAAGAAAAATGGTAGCCAAGTGGTGATGGTTATAAATTTGAGTGGTGAACATGGTTGTCAAATCCTGGAATAATTGAAGATCCACAGTAAAATTTGTTGAGGCACAAAGTTCTCAGGATGCAGTGGTGTGGAAATTAGTTGAGTGGGTGTCAGATGAGGTGCTATCTACGTCACTGGACTGTGAATAATACTCCTTCACTAATAGTCCTCATTGTCTTAAGGTAAGATGTTATTACAAAATCAAAACTGACTACAAAATATTTAGAGTAAAATGATTTCGGTACGTACATATCGCAACAATCGCCAAATCTATAAATAACTCAACAAGTTGGCTCGATTTCTTATGAGCCGTACCAGCTGAATTGGCAACCAGGTGCTTTGTTACGTTTAATGTTGCCAATAGATTGCGATAATATGCAAGTACCATGATTTCTTAGTGCATTAAAAAAGACTTTAATTTGGAAAGTAAAATATTTAATATTATTCTCGACATATTTTTTTTTAAATTTTTTCCTTCTGTAGTATTGCTTTATTAAGTAATTTTGAAAACATGGGGTGATAATTTTTCATTATATGGAACTCATTATTACACTTGAATATGTATTAATGAGAATGAAACCATAAATTAAATATGGAAACTTAAAGAGATTTTTACCTGGTTGCACAATATGCTATTGCACACCTATATATATATATATATAAAATAAGCAAAACACACATATATAAACAAGTACCAAAATTATTACAAGTTTATATTTGAACACAGTTGTGCTCTCAGAAAATGTAGTCATGAGATAAAAGAATCAATTGATTATTGTAATGAATATTTATTACATTATTTGCTTTAATACAAATTAATCATGATCTCATTTGGTACTTATGCATTATCGCAACAATCGCCAACGTTCAAGATAACTCACCAAGTTGGCAACCATAATTCCACATGTATCGTACATGCTGAATTAGCAATCATGTATATTATGTCACCAATAGGTTGCTATACTATGTAAATACTACTCATTCTTTTTTTATTGTATTCACTATTCTTATTTTTTTTTGTCATAAATATATACTTCAATTATATATTGAAAGTTTTTCAAGAATGTTTAAATGATCACCTAGTGTGTATAGATTTTCAACAAGAACAGCATACTATAAATAATGGTTAAATCCTATTTTAGTGCACTGTTTAACAGTAATTTATTCCTGTCACCAAACTGGGCAAAAAGTTTGCCCAGCTAGTTATCCTATTCATGCACAAAACTAGTGACCGATTGTTCTGTTATTTCTGGCAATCCTATGATATAATAGTGGTAAAGTCATTTTACTTCTTTTTATTACTGTTTATAAGAGTGAATATTGAAAGGTTAACCAAATTAATCAAATGCAAGGATTAATAGTTTAATAATTTTGAAACAAGAGACAGAAGTAACTGACTGAATGGTGTACAAGAGAAGATCACTGGTAAGAATGCTAACTCAAAGAGATTGATAACATCAGATTGAGAGAAATGAAAAATTTAACTGATACATTTTACAGGAGTTGACATTAAGGAGGGATAATTTGCAAGATGCGAACAGAATAATAAGAAGAATCATAATGTTTAGGGTTTAAGAAATTTTGTTTACTGCTAAACATTGGTTTTAAAGGCTGTTAAATAAGTTTATTATAAAATGAACTGTGTAAAAATAAAAATACTATAGTTGATTGGTTTGATTTGTCACAAGGTTTGAATGACTGCTGCTGAGAATGAAAGCATGACAATTGGTGGAAAAGATGTAATTGTCGAGAGCAAGTTCAGTAAAATAAAGTATAGTAGCTGTAAGCCTGTTTACAGCAATGGGATGTCTGGAGGGATTGAATCCATAAATTTTTTTTTCAGATGTCCGTTATGATCTAAATGTTACAATTTTTTAATTTTTGATTATGTTTTTTTTCATATCCTTTTCTGGGGATTTCTCTTTTTTCCATAATGTATTGATCATTATGTGTTGGATCTCATTTTAGAACATGTTTTGATATTGCAAGTACAAATTTGAATAATTTCTATTTTTTAATTACACATATTATAATCTCCACTCATATTTACTGTTGACTGAAGAATAAATTTTTGCTCTTACATGGATGGGACAACCAGACCGAATTTCGATATAAAAAATGCGTCTTTTTTTCCGTCGCCAAGAGTAGAGCGTGTGAATAATTTACTGAAATATGCATATAACATATTGCAAATTTTCACTTCCAAAAATTAAGGAAAATAACTTTCAGATGTAATTTTACCATTTTGTTACCACCATGTCACAAAATTAAGGAGTTATTTTTTTTTATCTAAATATTAGCGGTTCAAGTATAGAATAGGGGAGGGGGCACTTCGGATTTGACGATTTTTCTTCGGATTTGGTGATTTTTATCTAAATTTCATGGTGAGATAACGAATTCATTCGAAAATAAATAATAAATAATTCCGAAAAAAGTACCTTGGCGACCACTTTTAGTCGCCAAAAGGACTGCCCCAAAGTGCACCCCTATACTCCCTTTAACCAATATTAGCTATTCAAATTTTTAAAACATACTTTGATATCAGATTTTGTGGAAGGTCCAAATTCCATTTCAAATACTGGATTATCTTTATATCCAACGATTGCAAAATAATAATTTGATCCACCTGACATGACGAAATTTTTCAAAACACTATTGGAAATTTTTGGCGAGTTTTAATATGTCTATTTAACATCGGACCATTCTTTTCAAAACAAAATCCAACACAAAACAATAGTTACATCGAGCTAATCCGAAAAAACGAATCTTGCGTAAAGAAAAAACTAGAATTAAAAGTGAGTCACAATATATTTCCTAGCGTCCTCTATGGACTAATTAGTCAACTATCAGCAAAAGCTACAAAAGAACTATTTTCTACCTAAGTGTCACGGCTAGGGATCATCAAGGAAACTGCGGCTCTACACCTTGCTACGCATTGCACTTGTGGACTTTCTTGATTACCCATTCGTCAGGTGGCAACATGTAAGTTCAACAATCTCTGATTGTGATGTGAGTTGGTGCAGTGAAATTTTTATTTTCATTCTACTTTTTGCTTTTTTTTTAAGTTGCGAAATTAAATCCACTATAATCAAATAACTACCTCATCCGTTTCTTCCTAGTTGAATACTTTTATTTCATATTGCATTTACCATGTCCCAACAACGGGATATTATCGAACAGAAACAGGGTAATCACATTCTTCGGGTAATGGGTGACACCGACTTGGATGATCTCTTTAAAGCAGTAATGCAGCCTAAAGCAGCCCAAGGACCACAAAGTTTGCCTATGCGTCTTCGAAATTTGCCACCGTCATTTTTTCAACAACCAGAAAGAGGTTCAAAATCGGCGTCACATAGTCGGGAATCAAGTACTGATAATACTTATGCCAGTCCTCCTCCACCACCACCACCTCTTGTACAGAATAATAGCAACGTCAATAGTACAAATAATAATCAGAGTAACAATAATGCAATTGGATCTCCGCCACCTCAACATCCCAGTGGATTGCCAATCAACCATCCCAGGGCCCATTCATCTCCAGCTTCTCTTCAACAAACATACAACAATAATGCCGGACAGCATAAGCATTTAAGACAGCAAAGTTATGACATCACTGATAGCATACCTCTTCCCCAAGGATGGGAAATGGCAAAAACTGAAGCAGGACAAATATATTTTCTGAAGTAAGTGCTAAAATTTGGTTCAAGTGTAGTATGGGGGGGCACTTCGGATTTGGCAATTTTTCTAAGGATTTGGCGAATTCCTTTTTGCTAAAATTTAATATTTTTAGTCCATTTCTAATTGATAGCTTCACTTATCTAATTCATAATGTTTGATTAATTGAGATACTTTATTTTATCTGTGGCATAAATATTTCTTATTAAATGTCAAATGTAATACAAATATCAACACATGTTGTGCACTGTTTTTCAAGCTATGGATCAAAGTATTTAATATTGGCTTTTCTATATGTAGTATCATATAAAATAAGAGAAATGTCACAGTTATCTAAAAAGGTTTATAAGGTTAGGATGTTTGTAACAAGGTTACTCTGTTATGTGTGCCATGATCTTTTTCTACTCATTTGGCCAAAATCCAATGATGTTTTTTTTCAGTTGAGAAAAAAATGTTTCTCAAGATTTTAACTGTATTTTCTTTTAGTGTGTCTTGTCTTTGAAAAAGAAACATAAAATCTGCAT
The DNA here is from genome assembly GCA_019973955.1 of Trichonephila inaurata madagascariensis. Classification (NCBI taxonomy): domain Eukaryota; kingdom Metazoa; phylum Arthropoda; class Arachnida; order Araneae; family Nephilidae; genus Trichonephila; species Trichonephila inaurata. The sequence goes on from BMAV01004160.1 coordinate 117,632, forward strand.
TTTGTTTGTACAATAGTGTTATCGAGATATAAAATATTCATAATTAATTCTATAATATTACTTTTCAATCCTATGTTGCAGCTTCAAAATGGAATCATTATTTTAAAATTAATTTTTTCCCTCATATGAAATATAGCGTTCTTTGTAATGCAGTTACAAATTAAATGGGGTATTAAGTTTACAAACTTCACACACATAATTTGCTTTTTGTACAAACAGGCTAAAAATTTTACATACTAGCAATGAAACATAAATTGGTAAAATCTGAAAACAGACTCCTGGTCTTTTTGGCAACAAGATTTTATCACCAAATGGCACCTAGGGAAAAACCACATTTTCTAAATTGCGTCACAAGATGAAAATTGTTGAAAAAACATGGTTTCTATAATGGAAGAATGAGGAAAACAGGAAATGCATGCTTTAGGTTGATTATGTAACAATCTTGATTTTTCTCAAACAAATGTATATTTTTTCCAAATTTCAAACATTTATACTAAGATATTGTCAATCCTTTAGTTCTACACTAATCTATTAATTCTATCTTACTTCCTTCATTCTAAAGAAGGGGGGAAACCCCACTCATCTGGCTTTTAAGACAAAAAACATGGTTTTCAAAAATTACTTTTAGAAAAAAAAAAAACAGAAAGAAATACACCAGTGGAAAAGGCATCAGAAATGCCTTACTAATTTGATATCAGTGTGCTATGTGCTAAGTTGTTTCTTGCATTCACTAAGTTGGGCAATAACATTACGATAGGGTTGCCTTGATTTTTAGCATTTTCTTCTGTGGATGCCATTATTATTACATGCATTATAATTAAATTTTTTATTGGTTTATTTTTATGGCAGTAACTATATTATTTTAGATTTTAATTTGATTTCTTTACTAATTTAACCATTCCCATGCTCTAATTGTCTAGATTGCAGCTTTCGTCTTCTATTATTTATTCGAACATAGATATTTTGAGCATTATTGGCAAGTACCAGGATCTTTTTTAAAAGAATGTGAGAGCTACCTTTAAGATTTTGCTCATTTTTGCCTTCATGAAATGTTATAAGTAAACCAGGAAAATGAAAGTTATTTTCAGCCAGGGTAGGAAATTTGATAGCTGTTTTATTGCTAATCTAGGGGGTTTTCATAATGGTGTCAGGGCGGAAACGAAGAAAAAAAGGGGGGTTGACGGTCTCGGCTCCTGTTCAAAAATCCTAAAAAAACGGGGTTTCCGTCAGGGACGCTGAAAACACATGTATTTACACAAAAGCATAAAATAAAGAAAAGGGCAAAAAGAGCATTTCTACGAGGTAAACCAAGTACCTTTTCTTACACTCCGGCACACAAAGTGGGGATTCTCTTTCGACTGTTCTCAACAAAACCATCAATGATTCCCTTTCGTTAAACCCAAAACGTAACCCCTTTTTAACCCGGACAGTCATATCTGGAGGGAATTGATCCTTTTTTTCATAATCCAATTTAAAAAGTTTTTTTTCCCTTTTTGGTTCCCCAAAAACAAAAAAAAAAAACCCTTTGGGTTTTGCCTCACTTTAAAGAAATTTTCTTTTTTTTTCCATTCTAAAAACCCCTGCAAAATCAAGCCAAAATTGGAAAAAGGTGGGAAGAAAGTAAGCACAGGGGTGAATTCGACATGTTGCAAAAAGGGGCGGGGTCAAAAAAAACCGGGCGTTCCACTTACCCCCCTTTTTTTTGCTTGCCCGGTTTTGGGGTTCCCATATTTTAAGCCCGGGAATGGACAACCCAAAGGGGTTTTCCCCAATATTGAAAAATTTTAGAAACGGTGTGTTTTAGTTTGGACCCCACCCTCAATGGTTCACCATTCTTTGGCAAATCTTTTTCTTTCTTGCCACTTTTAAATACCCCTTTTTCCCGAGTTTAAAAAATGAAAAACATGGAAAAATGAAAATGGAAAAAGTCCCCATGTGAAAGCAAGCAAGGTCATGGGTGGAAAACCACTGCCCAAAAATTTGGGGTGATTTTATGCTCACGGTTTTTGGATTACCATTTTTTCTTTTTGCCTAAAACTGGACAATTTGGCAGGGTTGCCATGTTGTGAACTTTGTTGTAAAATTTTTGTCACCAAGTGGGTAAAAACCCAAGATTCACCCCCTTTTTACTTTTAAAATTTAAAAAAATTTTTTAACCCTTTTTTTAGCAATTTATTGAAGGAACTCTGAATTGGATATATTGAAAATTATTCTTGTTACTTTCAGTATATTCAAGGAATTCAAATATATTGAAAATATGTTCCAAGGAATCAGATTCATAATCTTTACTAATATTCCACAATCAATCTTCTTTTTTTCTCCTGATGGGTACCTTTTTTTTTAAATTTTTTAAAAGTTATTTTAGTTGGGGTTTTTTTTTTTCCCTTTTTTTTTATTTTTTCCACATTTTTTTTTTTTTTCTGGCATTACACAAATAACTTCTATTCTATTTCTTTAAATCCTGGTACTCATACTTTTACAATTTGTTTTCCACAAAAAACATTTTGATTATTCTGTCTTTTTTGCTTCGTTTTAAATTTATATTTTTAAACTCTTCCCTCGGGATTAATCTATTATCTTAATTCATTTTCATGTTGAGTTCTTAGTGCTAGGCTGCTATCTTGGATTGAAGACTATTGGATACCAAAATCTTATTTGGCACAGTTCAAAACCGTACAAAAAAAAAACTTGGCGCAATGCGTACTGATAGATTAGTTCTAGAAATGCATGCTTTAGGTTGGTTTAATCAATGCATCTCCCTTTCTCTGAATCAAATATTATTTCCGCATCCATAATGAGATGCTATCAATTATTTCTTTCTTTCCTCTTTCATTCAAAAGCCCAAAAATCTGCTTGTCATGCTTTGAAGAAGAAAACATAGTTTCTAGAAGAAAAAATGTTGCTTCTAAAGTGCAATGGTGGGAAATACATCAGAAATGTATGCTTTAGGTTGATTTAATTTACCTATCTCCCTTTCTCTCAAACACACAAACATTCTCTCCACATTTTCATTATTCAGAAAAAGTTTTTCCCCTCATTGCTTCACTTTTAGCCAGTCTAGAAAAATCTCGTCACACAAATAAACTTCCGAAGTCAACCCTTTGGCTGAAACAGACCATTGCCTAAAACACTATAGAGCAGGGGTGGCAAACCTTTATGCATCAATGTGCCATTTTTTTCTAAACAAATATTTAAGGAGGTATAGACGTGCCTATAATGTTTAATTATTTTAACAAATAATTTTGAAGGGATATTGGAAAATAATAAAATTAAATCTAATTTAAAACTTTTTTTCTAAAAAATACTTTTTGTTTTTAAGTACTAAATGTTTTAGTTTTAGGGAATTCAAATTGCATAAAGTAATTTTTATTGATTTTGCTGCTGAATTAGATGACAAAAAATTTATATTAAATTGTAAGATGTTCTTTTAGCAGATTACATTCTGTTGGACTTTCCAAACGATTTAAATGATTTTTTTATGTTTTTCATCTCTGAAAATAATGACTCAAGGCTTTGGGTGATAAAAATAGGTTTTAAAAAATAGAGGCCCAGCTTTTTAAAATTTAAAAGGGGCGGAACCCAAATGTTTCCAAAATTTCATAGAAAAGCATTAATTTTTGGGGATTGATGTTTTTTCCCAAAATTCAGGATATTCTACGAATATAGTTTTATTTTAAAAAAAAAATTAGGGGTGTTGTAAAATCGGCTTTTTCCCAAAATTTGAAAATCCCCAATTTGGGCTTTTTTTTGAGTGTTGTTTAGATTGCAACCTACCACAACACCCCGCCGGGAAATTAAATTTGGCTGGGGGGGAAAAAAAATCATAAAAAACTAATATTTTAAAGTTTTAAAACTGAAAATGCTACAAAAATTAGGCATTTAAAAATGGAAGTAATTTCACTTACCTTAAAAATGCTGCTTTTCCGACATTTATGATGACAATGAGTTCCTACTGAAATTATACTATGTGCACTGCATATTTCAGAGAGCACCTTCCAAAACTTTTTTATTTTTGCATCACTAACAAAACAGTTCCCATATATAACCCCATATTACTCAATTCAAACCAAGAAAATTTTCCTTACACTCCTGAACACTTTTTGAGTATCCTCTTTCACTCTCGACTGAATTCTGCAGTACCATTCAAAACCATCATTCATTTTTCTTACCCCCTTTCTCCCCAATTCCTACTTTTTCCACATTTGACACACATACGATGATCCATTCAAACCTTTTTCATACACCATTTCCCCCGCTTTTCCAAACACAGGAAAAACAGAGCAAAAACTTTTCAGAATACTCATATATTTTTGCATGCATTCATTCAAATTAATCCTAACAGCACCTATCATAAAATCTTTTGAAATTTATGGAGAAAGAAATAAAAATATTACCTGAAAAATAATTCTGAAACGGTTTAAAGAAGACAGCTGACCAACAGGAGCAAAAGAAATTAGCGTTTCCTCATTAACGCAATTAAAAAGCGCGGGGCAGAAATTAAGAATCGTAATTTTAAAGTAATAAAAGCTTTTGCCCAAGCAAAGAAAAATATCATTGGTTAAAATTAAACTGTAAACTAATTACGAAAGGAACCCTTGCCACGATATTTTTAAAAACTGTTAAAATTAAAATGTACTCATGTCAATTTCAAGAAAAAAAACAACTTCTTCACGGGAAAAACAAATTATGAAGAGTTACCAGATTTGGCTGCTTATCGATTTCAGAAAACACTTACGTGAAACCTCATTCGACAAATCAACCAAAATTACACCCACCAATGTCCTTTTGGACATAAAGACGTCCTGCAATCCAGTACAAAACAGAAGTTGCGCTGATAGGAGGGAGAACTCCATAGTTATCGAAGACCAAACATGAAGTGAGGGGCAACCAAAAAGATGCTTCCCAGTCATTGGCACCGAATTAGAGAGGGTAAGGCGGAAAATCAACCAGACCAATTTTAAATAGATGGGCCTTCAAATAATCATGCCCAGTGATGACTCTATAAACCAGCCACTCCCTCCTTCCTAGGGAGGACAGAAAATTTAGCATGTCTCTGGCCATCGAATAGACTAGACCAAAATTTGCCACCAGCCAAGAGCAGATATTCTTCTATGACTATTTTTATCCCTGATAAGTCGCTGGCATATTTCTAAGAGGAATCAGTTGACAAAGTAGGTGCAGCGTTGAAGCATCTTTGTCCAACTTGTTGGCTTATTCATTTCCATGAATGCTGCAATGGGAAGGGATCCATTGAAGAATGACCTCTCTTCCAATACTAAGAAATGAGTCTATATGTTGTTTACATTTGAATTCAAGTTCTGATAGGTATAGATTGTAGTCACAGCAAGGATTTTAATTGTGGCCTGAAAATCTATGAAGATGACAGTATTTTGGCAAAGATAGCTCTAAGAGCCATAAATATTGCAAAATCTCCGTCAAAATTGACCAGATTCCGAGAATTTTTTTAGGATTAAATGAATTGGAGTAAGCACTAACTCCAGCCCTTACCAAAAGAAGCTGTGGCAGAGCCATCAGTAAATATTTGAATATAGTGAAATCTCCATTCATATATAATTCTAATACCTCTTAAATTTTTTTCATTCTATTAAAAAAAAATTCAGTTATGGTATTGAATATGTTGTGCTCAAAATAATAAAAACTGTTAGAAGTGACTGGAAGTGTTGTTGTTAGTACTTATGCCGCCTGATCGACAATAACATCAGATCAAGGCCCACGAAATTCATCGACTGAAAATAAAATGACCATTGGAGAGAGGAGAAGGCTGTTATAAAACTTGTCTCTTATAAAGTCATATTTTATCTGAGAGAAGTGTTGTCACCTTAGTGCATTTATATCTTAGCAAGTTGGTGACTTTTCATTTTGTCACCAAATAAATGAGATGAACAAGGTTCTAATCAAGATTTGTTTAGATGAGCAAAAGTAGGCAATAATGGCTTTTGAGTGGTTATTTTGGGTACTTGCATATTAAGATTCCTGCAGCCAAATTTGCACCACTCAAATCGTACCACTCTCCACCAAAATCTGATTTTCTTTTTTTAATAAAACTCGTAAAAATCTGTTTTGCTGTTATAATACCACAGTGCAACTCATGTGGTGTAAATTTGACTGTGTTCCTCTTTAATTTGTAAGAGAGTTGGTAATGACCCTTCCAATAAAAAATAACTTTTAAGTAAGATTAGTGCTTTTCCATCTATTTCTAATAGTATAGTTGATAATGTTTAAATTACATCAACATTCCTATTTATTTTAATGAAATACACCATTTTCTTCTATTTAAAACAATTCAGTTGATTGTGATTAAATTATTTAGATCAATATTTTTATTGTGATGATGAAAGACATCATGGTAGAATCCTAGGAGAGCCCACAGCCTTGGTGACAAGCCGAAAAAAGCGCCAAGCCAGAACGAGGCGGCACCAAGCAAAATCGACAATGGTGGCATGAATATAGCGGGACAAGGTGGATGCGTAATGAAAATTTATGTAAACTATAGAGATTAATCAAATGTATTTAAGATAAAAATTTTAAAAAACAGCACTTACTTTCTTACTGATGATTTTTTTGAGTGGAGGGTACAGCATAACAGATTTTAAAAAAGCCTCATCAGTAAGCGAATGACGTGGGAGTGCCGCCATACATATTCTTCGAGGTAATGGTCGAACACACCCATTCAACATATCCATTCAAATCCATCCAAAACAGCACTCTTTCATTCGTATAATCTCATTCACTCATTACATTTAGGACATTCATTATTCAAAGCAATCGGTCCTTCCTTGCGCCATTCAATCAATTCTTTCGTACCTTTCGCATTCAACAAAGTAAAAAATTTTAAGGTATATTCACTCACACACACCTAGCCATACTTCCAGCCTGGTGCCAAACAACAAAATGACGAAATTCAAAATGCCTGCCGACAAAATACGAAAATTCCAGAAATAGTCAGGTTTACCATATCTAGTGTATCAAAGTAGTGTTACCAAGATGGCGCAATTATCGCCAACCAAAACAATTTGTGCCAAGGGTATGGGCTCTCCTAGGACTGAACCGACACGATTTATGAGTTATTTTATAAACTTGAAAGTAATCCAGTTCTATCTCACAACAGAACATTTTTTGGCACAAAAAGGAATCAATGATATTTATTAAAACTTTACTGCTGTATATATATAATGAGCATGAATGTATTTCTTTATTTGCTTTCAAGTATATCTTGTTTTACTATAAACTTTCTGATTTCAAATTTTTCATTTTAGTCATTTGACTCAGACAACAACATGGGAAGATCCTCGTAAAAAACTAAGCACTGGATCTCTCTCAAACTCATCTGGCATTACATGCTCAAGCACAAGTACAAGTCCTGCATCATCTCTCATCAATTTACAAAATTTGGGCCCATTACCAGATGGGTGGGAGCAAGCTACAACTACAGAAGGAGAAGTATACTTTATAAATCACAAAACTCGTACCACGAGCTGGTATGATCCTAGAATACGTAAGTGATCTAAATTTGTGAATAAATTAATTTTTTCAATTTTTCTTTTAAAATATTTTTTATCTCAAATGATACAGTGTAAGTAAATCTATAATCATCAGGAAATTTGAATTGGGATTATCCATAATAACTTAAGGGATAATACCTTTGATGAAAATGAAGAATGAAACATTTTGCTAGGGGAAAAAAGTAAAAAGTCCTAGACATAGGTGAACTATTCTCTTGCTTAATATCAAATAAGGAAATTATCTCAACTATAAAAGCTAGCAATCTAAAAGAGCAGATTTCTCATAAAAAGTAGAGTGTAGAAATAAAGATAATGTGATGAAGAGTGTTCTAAAGATGAGGGTATTGTATCAAATACAAAATCTCTGGGGGCTTTATGCTTAATAGTAATATCAAAGAAACAACATTTAATAAGAAGTTTACCAAATGTTTTCAGAATGCAGCTCATTTACAGTTTCGTTTTTTCATGGAATTGGAGTTGCAATATTTCTAATATAATAATATTAGGCAGAGAAAATAAGCAGCATATAATTTTTTTTAACTATGCCGTAAGAATATTTTTTTCTAGAAAAGTTCAAAGATCTGCCCTTCGATCCAAGTTTGTTTACATCTGTCATTTTGAAAGAAGAATAAATTGAAAATTATTGGATAATAATTTCAAATAAACTGTTACCATGATTTTTTAAAAATTCTTTATGGGAATCATTAAAAAAATAGGAACACTCTTTGTATATCTTCATATCTTTTTCATTTTTTGACTCAATTTATCGTAAAATAAATTTGGACATTTTTTATATCTAGGCATATTTTATTCTAATCTCTGTCTTCCAACAAAGTGATAGGCGAACTACTGCTAAATGTTCTATCTGGTGTATCCTAGACTGCTGAAACAAATGCTTCTTGGAGAGTAGCAACTTTTACCTTATGAACTGCTGGTAATTAAGTATGAACTAATGGTGTATTGATTATGAATCAATGGTGTCATGCAACCAGTGCGGTTAAGGGCAGTCATATCCCTTGCTAAGGATTTTTGATTTGTTGCTCATTATCAAGACCAGACAGTTTTTTTACTGATGCCATTCTGTCAATAAAGCCTTTTTTTCTGGGTTATTGCATAATGTTTACATACAATTTATGTTTTTAGCTACTATGCTTTCATCACCCTTTAAGTGCTACATTGTGCCTCTGTAGTGTAAATTTCATATTTCCTTTCTAATTTTTTTTTTTTTAGAATTATGGAACAATTTAAGTGTTGCATACTAATGCTTATGTATGCTGGCTCTAGTATATATATATATAATAATTCCTCTTAATTTCATCTAAACAACCTTTTAATTTATAATGGTCCTTATTTACCCTTCAGGACTCACGTAAATAATTAATTATTGCTTGCCCGCCTGACTGGACTTAATCATATCCCTTAAAAATTAAAACCTCAGCTGACTTAAAGTAAACTTACATAAGACATTCTCGTATGATGTCTTCCCACCAATCACAAGCTCTGTCCATAGAAGTCATGTGAGTTTTTTATACTTCTGGTGCTGTTTTGTATAAAAACCAAGACTCTCTGGAAAATCTCTCTGCCCACTCTGGTCCTTGTAATGTAGTATGTGCAATGCCTTATTTATGTTTATGTGTGTTTACACCTATTATAAACTAAATTTACCATTCAACAAGACTGCCTTGTCAATAACATCTATCTTACATCAACCATCTAAAATATGATCATCGTTAAAGTAATCCTTAACACTCACCATGTCCTGTCATAATATATATATGATATAATTACATTTGTTAGTTGTGTAGAAATTTCTGATAAATGTGGTAATTAAGAGGAATAGGACCAAAAACATGAAAAAGAATGTAAGGAGTTAGTTAAAATAGTCTGTAGTTTTTTTTTTTTCTTTTTTTAAATAATTGTTTTAATCTTTTTTTTCCCCTCCCTTTCAAATGCAGCTATAAATTATCAACAGGCTCCTCTAATTCCAGTATTAGGTAATGGTGCTTTGGGGCAAGACCAAAATATTCCCAGTCTATCTGGACCATTGTCCCAAGTAAGTATTGCAATTGTGTTGATTTTTTTTTTAAAAAAATTGGTGGTGCTTATGTATGAAGCAATGTTGCTCTTTATAATGTTATTTTTCTGTGCATATTCCAAAAAACTGTCACATAAATATTAACTTATTTCATTGTCACTTTATTTTAATTGTTATCTGATTTTTTTAAAGCTAGGTCCATTTGCAAATTAATTGCTTATGGTACATTTTAGTCTTGGGAAAATAGACAAGGTACAAAATAAAAAATTAATTGGTGTGTTAAGTGTTTCAGTAATTCATAAATTATTTATCTAAATACTAATAGGTCAAATGTAAGATTCTTAGATTAATTAAGTAAGCCTTAAATGAAACCCTTCATTGTGAATTTAGTCATTGTGTTTTACTGATATTTAATAATATTTCCTCTCTCTACTATTGATGTAATTTTATGTACAAGATATTTTTAACCACTTGACTTTCTTCAAAAATTAATTCAGCTGGAAAATATTGTATTAAAATTATTTAGATTAAAAGTGTATTATATTTAAAAGTTTTAAAATTCAAAAGAAGTTTGTGGCTTTAGAGAGATACTGGATGCTTACAATCATTGCAAATTCAAAATTCACTCAGGTCTCTTTTTTTTTTTCCCCTATGAACAGGTTAATTGGTGCTTCTCACCTAGTCAAAACTTTTTCCAGGCAAATCTGGTTTTTATTATGCTTGTGCACATTGGCACAAATCAAACGTTGATTGATATTTCTTTTTATCACTGATTATATACAACTCACACCTTTGTTGATTCTCTCCTCCTCTAGCTTATGTGATTAATTCAAAATTATTTGGGTAAATGGATTATAAATAATATTCTGAAGGAATAATTAACCTTCTTTTGTATGGAAATAAAATTGATTACATAGATGTTAATTTTTTAAATATTTAATAACAAAAATAAGGTATGTCGTAAAGTTTTCGTTCTATAATTCATATAAATGGTTTTGTTCTAATTTTTTTCATAGGCATCTGGTGCTTCTATTGCTGGAACAATTTCAATACCCACTATGAGTAATCCAACATTACAGCAACAACAACAAAAGTTAAGGCTTCACAGACTTCAGATGGAACGGAAGCGACTTCGTATACGTCAACAAGAGATATTAAGAGATGTAATAAATGTGTTTTTATCTGTTAATTTCTATAATTTTTTCTTCTACTGAATCCCCCACCCTCTTAATTGCCCTATCTTTTTTTTTCTGTGCTAGTAAAATTGTTACATAAAAGTAATAATATGTTAGTAATGAACTCATGTATTATATTACATTTCTGATAATCTGTGATGACTTTTTGGTTTGATTCATTTTACATGAATATTAAAAAATTTAATGTTCTTATACACTATATAAAAAATGTATATCAATTTTCTTGATTAATGCTTTGATCAGAATATATAACTTAGTGTGTATCAAGCAATTTTTAGAATCAAAAGTTTTGGCTGTATAATATAAGTTCAAAGTTGCTGCACAACATAGTAACATTAAAATAATTTTTTAATATATAAATTTTAATATATAAGTTGGAGGCTAAAAATACTGGTAGCAAATTTATTTTTCTGCAAAAAATAATTTTTTTTTATAGAAAATCTACCAAAAATATTGAAATCTTTTAAGTGCTTTTTTGATTTGCTAATGAAGAAGTAAATGTAAATGATCAGTTCTCAGAATTCCTTAATTTTAATATACAAAGATTTTGTAGATATTCTACAACTTTTTAGAATTATTCCATAATTCTACAGAGTATAGGTATAAATTAGTATTGTTATTTTGATAAAAGTAAATGTATTTTATTTTTTTTTTTTTCAAAATAATGACTTGATTTATTTTTATATTTAAGAAGCAAACAGCTAAATCAACAAAAAGATATAAAACTCTTATTTTAGAAAAACCATCAATAAAGAATTTTTATAAATATAAAAAACATGGCTTATGTAAATTTACTCTTTAATTTTTTTAAGTGCTTTTACTTTATCTGGTTTATTTTTATTTCAGACTAATCATTTTGCAAATCCTGTCCTAAGTGTAAGTAAAATATTTTTGTGTTATTTATCTAAATGATTAAAAGCCTGTGACATTTCAAAATGTATTTTAAGTATATTAAATCTTTTTGGATAGTTTTGAGTAAGTTCTTATAATATAAAATATTCAAACTTAAAAAGAGAAATTTATTCACTGTTGTAGCTATATATCCAACTTTTTTCAGATTGTAATGTATGGTGTATATGTATGCATGATGAATTTGGACAAAATATTTTTTTTTTACAAAGTCAATTAATCTATTTTAACCAAGAGATTAAGAGCAAAGAGGCTGGAAATGTGTACCAACAATTTTAATCTTATTCAGAAGTGATATCTCTTAACTAGATTATCACTATATTTTTTAAAATAATATTTTCCAAAAAATCCAAATAAGGCTGTTAATAATATCAATTGGTGTTACACCAAATGCATACCTGCTAGCTTTTTTAACGTAGATCTTTCATTTTTAGACATTTTAGCTTTTTTAAACGTTAAATATTTCTTTTTTTTTTACACCTACTACACTAACTGGAAAATAATCATGTGCATAGAAACTGTAATACTCGTACCCATAATTTTTTAAAAAAATTAATGGGGTTTTCCTTTTTGCATATTGTATTTTTTTTTTCTATTGGTTCCTAATTCATAGGTGCAGCTATTGGTTCCTGATCCATGCATGCAGTTCCATTAAAAAAGCATTTTATTTTTTTTTGAATCAATTTTTGAGAACTCTATACTTATTTTGTGCCTTTGCACATGTTTGTACTCTTTACCCTTCATTTAGCCAAAGGGTTTGTTTTTGTCCATTGTTCTGTTTACCACCTATTTGACGAAAATAATATATATTTCCAAAGGTATAAAGAATGTTATGCGAAAGAATTTGATTGTTGATGCATTCCTAAAGGGGAAATATGCATTTTGTGACTATGTCATACTGACATGCTTTTCTCATAGGGCCCAGTATGATATTCCTCATCATGTGAATATTCTAAAGCAAGTTGCAAGATAAGAAATCAGATTGAAGTTACTCAGAATTGGATTGTTTTTGCAGGAATTGTGTTCTGCCAAATGAAATAAGGGCTCATATTTTGTAAAAAAAAAAATTTTTTTTTTGGAACATAATGAGCATAACTAGCTCATCATGTCTGTTCTTTTTTTGGAAATTATTTCTAAAATCTGAAATTGTCAAGCACTATAGAGGTGGAAGGAATGAAATATTTGCTATGCTATGATTAGTGAACTAACTTCTAGTCAGAAAGAATATATGATTAAACTAGCTTTTATACCCGTTCTTCGCACGGGTGAATTGAAAAATTAAACAGTACAGATTAAAGGATAAAGAATTGTAAATTTAAAAAAAAAAAGCTTTTTGCTTATCTTAGCTTGAATTTTAAAAAAAACCCTGTTTGTTAAAATTTTGAGTCTGTAGATCTAATAACTGATAAAAAGGATTTTTTTTAATCTATAACTCCCTGTAACTCTCTTGTGGGTCTATTTTTGAAAACACCTTCCTAATCTGATCTCTGCTGAGCAAAAGTAACACATTGTTACAAATTTTATGTAATGAATGCTTAAAATAGTATAAATAATATCTGTGGAAGTGTAATACGTTAATATTACTTTTTGTTGTATTTATTTTATGTTAAAATTGTAATCAGCCTCGCTCTCCGCCTGTTCAAGCTTTCGCAGTTCCTGGCATAGACAAAACAAAATGCAAAGTTTTGCTTCGCACATAAAAGATGATTTTTTGCTTTTGCAGGTTTTTTTGCAGATGGCAGAATTTTTTCCTACTTACTTGACAATTATCATTATATTTTGGACACTTCACACAATATCTTTATAACTTATAGCCTATGTGTTATTCTGATGTATGAGCTATATTATTGTAAAGTTTCATTAAAATCCATTTAGTTGTTTTTGCGTGAAAGCGTACCAAACATCAGCACAAACTTTCACTTTTATAATATTAGTAAGGATGCAAGAAACAAGATCTTCATCCTGTAGCAGTAATAATACAAACTACTAATTATTTTATTACTGTATTCATGCAAAATGTGTCTATTTCAAAGTGGTCTTTTTGCAATTCCATATTTAATTGAGAATTATAATGTAGAAAACTTCAGCCAATTCATTATAGATTAATTAAAAAAATGTGTGGATACTATTTGGGGTTCCATCTATTGGGAATGGTGCTTCAGAGTAATCCTAGGAAAAAATGGGAGTTATTACCTATCCAAAGGTGAGACTTAATTATGGGTTTTTATGTGTCATTTGAGACATGGCATCAGGAAAGGATGCTGCCTCATTAGCTTTAAAATTTGATGAGATGCTCATAGATATTTTCTATTATCTATAGAATTTGAAATTTATACAATAATGAGAGCCTTAAAAAGTTTTAAGCATTCATGTATCGCTTGGGCTTGACATGGCTTCTTACTTGGTTGTTAATTTCTGAGTATGTAATATTTTTTTATAAATAAATGTAATCTAAAAGATGAGTTATTTCACTGGATTTGTTTTAAAAGAATCTGTTGTAAAGTTATTACTTTTTGTGTTTAACTGTGTACATTCCCTTAATTTACCTTAGTGTACAAGTTTTTATTAAGCAAGTCAATACAAAAATAGAAATTATTTCTATGAAAAACTTCCATGTTAAAATATCTTTATTGTAAAATTTTCTTCACATTATTTTTTAAAAATTTATATGTAATACATTGTTTTATAAAATGTTTATGTGATACTTTAAGAATTTACTTAAAATGTACACACTTTATCTCAAATTTTTCTTAAAATCTAGATAACATGTTATTTCATGCTATCCTTGTCAAAAGTTGGCAGATATGCAAATGATTTATACTTACTGAAATTCAATGTAATTGTTTCCAAAATTCTTTTTAAAAAAGCTACATCTAAAATTTTTGTAAAGAATTTAATTTAAAATGTAATTTACTATGTTTTGTGTGTTCATGCACGCACACGCAGAAAGAGGTTACTAAGCTAGAGTTGTATGGGGCTCTTTTTTTATTGTTTTAAATAAGTTTTCATAGTCTTAAGTGTTTCTGAATTTTTTCCTCTTGGATTTTTTTATTATTTTCACTTAATTGTCTGATTTAAATTAATGGAAATAATCTTTCAATACCTACTTTGTAGTTTTAAGGAAATGCTACTACGTAAAACAAATCTTGAGCAGAATGTATTTTAGAAATTTATTATTTAAAATTAGGATATGAAGAAAAGTCTTTAATCCTAAAGTTTCAATATTTTTGCAGGAAATGATGTTGAAGCGCACTATTTGTGATGACAGTCCTCTCCCAACTTCTCCTGTTAATACATCTGAAGCCTCTCAGTCAAGTAATCCTAATATTGGATCCATTTTTGGGTGCTGATTCAGATTTTCATTCTCGCCAAGAAAGCGGAGACAGTGGATTAGGATTAGGCACCAATTACAGTCTGCCTAACACTCCAGAGGATTATCTAATGGGCATGGAGGAAGGTGCTGAAGGTAAATATGAAATTAATGTTCTTGAGTAACATGCTTTTTACTTCTTTCTGCTGTCTTCATATTATTTGGAAGGTTTCAGTAACCAATTTGGTTGAGTAACAGTTTGATGCTTTGTAGGTGACAAATTTTAAGCTTTTTTAACAGATTATAATTGTTCAAAGTGGTGACAGTTATTCTGTATTAAGTGTAAATGGACTTCAGGGTGCAAGATTGATATGGTGGGAAAATTCAGATTAGAATACCAATTTTATGAGTGTCCTTTAATTTGATTGGGGTTCTAAATTGCAAGGTATTGCCAATTGGTTATTGAGTAATTTAAATGTGTTTAATTATACACTCATGAACAAAAAAAATTAGCAGCAGGATTAAAAAATAGTTGGGATCGTAACGAAACTTGGCATGAAGGTACATGTCGGGGAGATATGCAAATGATTAGAAATGCAGCGTGATTGCTCATTACGTATAGCCGGTAGAGGGCATTAATCAAAGCTTGTTTGAGTGTGCTGAATCATTTACAAAGGAAGAGCTGAGGTAGACATGCCATTACGCCGTTTTCAAAGACAATATGAGCAGCTGTCGCAGTTTGTGAGGGGGGAGAACCATCAGCATGATGGAAACTGGGTGGTCAGCTAGGCGAGTAGCTCGTCAATTAGGCCCCTTTGATTGGGTTGTGAGGAGGTGTTGAGACCAGTGGATCCAAGAGATGTCATTTACACAAAGACCAGGCTCAGGATGCCCTCAACAGAACAGTCGTCGAGAAGACCGCCACATCGTAAGAAATGCATGCATGCAGCCAACTGCTTCATCAGCCGCCATCCAGGCACAGGTAGCACCTTCACTAGGGGCCCCTGTGTCTTCTCGAACCATACAAAGGCACCTGGCTGAAAGACATTTGGGAACGCGCTGCCCTTGACGCCTCCGTTTGCAGTGGTGCCGCGCATGAGGAAACTGGACTGCAGTGGAGTGGAACCAGATTGTCTTTAGCGACGAATCCAGATTCAATCTCAGCAGTGATGACAATCGTGTTCGTTGTGGAGACCCCATGGTGAATGCCTCAATCCTGCCTTTGCTTTACAGCTACACACCACTCCCACAGCTGGTGTGATGGTATAGGGTGCCATTGCGTACAATACACGGTCACCCCTAGTATTGATCCGTGGCACCGTGACAGCCCAGCAGTATGTCCATGACATCCTGCAACGGCTCCCAGGAGCCATTTTTCAATAAGACAATGCTCGGCCTCACATAGCAAGGGACAAGACTGTCTCCGCACTGTTACTACCTTACTGTTACACGTAAGCAGTGTTCTTCAAACTGTGTTCCACAGAACCCTGGTGTTCCACAAAGAATTCCTAGGGGTTCCTTGAGTCACAACAAAAAATCAAAAAGAAAATTATAAATGTTTATGCAAAATGGATTCGCGCTCTCTATGAAGTTTGTAAGAATCAGAAATACCTAAAGCACTCATACCAATCATTAAAAACTGATAATTTTATTTATATATAATAATTTTATATTTAGCAATACCTTTTAAACTAGTATTGTAATATAATAAAATAATATTAAAATGATTTTTTTCTTTATATGAACTACCTACAAGGCTGGGAAAATTCTATTGTTTAATATCCCAGGTTCCACAAAATAATTTTAATACTCTTTAGCACAATGTTTGGCAAAACTAAAAAGCGTTCTAATGGAAAATGCGCCTTTTTTTCAATTGTGGAAAAAAAACACCTATAATGAAGGAGAAGGAACAACTTATTTACAAATTTAATGTTCAATTTCGAATCTAAAATTAAGCAAGAACAGCTGCTAAATTTTATGTTGTAGATTCATGCAAAGTGCACAGAATTTCTCACTCTGCTACAAACATTTTAACGCTATTTAGAATAATGTACTTAAGTAAAAAGTATTTCTTTCAGTATGAGTGGCTACAAAACAGATTAAATGCAGAATGTGAGATGTGACTGCAGATAATTTCAACAGTTTGTGCAAAGAATGCAAGTACATATCCCGATTACTAAATATAATGCATGTATAGGTGACACTTTGATCCCAAATCAATATTATTAATGAGTAAATTATATTAATATTAGATTAAAATTTTTAATGACAAATACTCTGTTAGATTGCCATGGCATAAAGTATCTATAATATGTTGATTTTCTCTAATTATCATTTTAAGATGTATTCTTTTAAGTGTGTGTGCAGGGAGAATGGGATTCCACGAAAACACTGTATAGTTTTAAAGGTTTTGTAAGTGAAAAAGTTTGAAGAGTCCAATGCTCTAAAGCAAAGGATTTATACCAGAGGAAAAGCTGATTTTATTGATTCTTTTTGACATAATCACCATGAAGAGATTCAAGCATTTGTCATATTGGTCAACAAGCTTCCTGATACCTACTTCAAAGAATGTTGCCATCAGTGATGTTAGTGGATTAGAACATTGTTTGGAAGTTCCTCATTGTGTGTGTGCTCTGAAAACTTGGTTTTAGACATCTTTTAGTTTTAACTGATAAAAATCACAGGGAGTTAGGTTTGGGCTATGGGCTTGTTGATCTTGTTCTACAAACTGTTTGGTTTCAGCTGCACTCTGAGGGTGAGCATTATTACAATTGAGGACAACTTCAGAAGTAAGCATTCCCCTTCTTTTGTTTTGAATGACTCATTACAATGGTCATCTCTTGTATTAAATAAAATTGATACAGAATTATAAAACAGTGCTTTGGAAAAATGATGGGGCATGAAAAGTAACAATTTGTGTTATTGATAGATTAAGTAAAACAGATTCAAGTTTTTAAGGTTTAGTAAATCTTAAAGGATAGTAAGCTTCACACTTGTAGCCATAATAAAGAACATTCAACATACTCAAGTTGTACCAAACTCATAACAACCAATATAGATACAGATGCATTTATTTTACATACAACTTTGTATATCTGGTGACAACAGTAAACAAAGAAATTGTCATTATCATGAATATATGCAATAGATGAGGGGTGACTTGTAGTTTCTGTGTTCGGCTTGTAGTTCAATAACAAAAATCAAAAGGATTTGATTTGAATGAAAAGAACATTAAATGGATGATCTTGAAAGAAGGTTTTAGGCTTACTTTTGATGATTTCCATAAACTCAACAAGCAATGCAACTTTTTGAATTTTGTAGAATCGAAGCCATAACCTTCTTGTTGGAGAGAAATTATGTGAAATTCTTTGATTTGTTTGATGAGATTAAGTGTATCTATACTTTTGATTGTTGTTTTGTGGGTGACATACATGTTACACATTGCTATCTCTTGCTAGTTTGGCTGTTTCATGGTTCGTTTCGAAGGTGGAAAAAAGTAATGCCACCCAAAATAAGTCTTTATTTTTTTATTAAATAGAAAAACCTTCCTTCCTATTGAAATTTGTGTGTCAAAATAATCAACATTGATGCTTAGAATGATAAGGTATAAATATGTCAAATTTTTAAATGAGTTATGTGTTTAATAACACACACTGTAGAGGTATGCTATATTGCATATAATAGGATAAATAATAGGGTTCCTATGCAAAATTTGTCTTTAAACATGTGTTTTTTAATATAAAAGTTAAGGGGACATGGTACAATTTACGCAAAAAATTTTAATTTCAGGATTTTTAAACTTTTTTTGGTTGCCTTCTATGTGTATATACTATGTAAAACAGATTTTGTGCTCAAAATTTCATAAAAAGCTAATCATATAATTTTTTAAGGAGAAAATTTAAAATATTTGCAGTGATTTTAAAATGCTACTCCCCCTACAAAAATTTACATATATACATGAAATTTGATTTACAAGTATATCACAAACTATGTATAACAAAAGTTGGTATGGGTTTTGCGATAACATGATTGGTATTCGTACAATACCTTTTTTTATGAATGCTTATTGAAAATTCCATTAAAATTGTATAAATTCTGAGTTCAATTATTTTTTTTAAAAAATAAGTATTGCTTTAATTCAAAAATACATACCAACTTTTGTTACGTGTACTATTGGCAATAGGTAAAAAAAATTAAAAGCATTAGGCACAATAGAAAAAATGCCTTAGCATTTAAATGAAGACAAACTAGTTATTTTATCTTTCTGAGATAAGTAAGTTTAAAGTTTCGATTTGCCATAGGGATGTGGATAAAAACGAATATAAGCTATCATAATTCAGTGTTTTTTACATTTAGAGCTTTCAATTTTTGTGAGGTTATAGAAACGCATATAAAGAATAATTTAGGCTAAAACAATTAGATTTGATTTTTTGACCGATTTTGGTCAATTGAATCGTACTGTGTCCCCTTAAACTGTTGCAGTCTTTGTAGCCATGTCTCTTTGTTATGATCCCTACTTCTTATTACGTTTATCCCTTCTGAATACCATCATTATAGAGCAGTCAGCCCATGTCACAATGACTCTAAATATCTAATTATTATATAAAATACTTATAATAGAATTATTTTTTAATTCTATGAACTATGTAAATAAAAACTCTAAAGACTATTGTAAAACATTGGGTTATTGAATATATAGAAACAGATTGAGGGATTGTGTTTTAAAATATCTGGAAGAAAACAATAAACTGCCCAATGAGAGCTTGCTTCTCAAGAATGAAGATAGGCTTTGAGATTTAGCTTTTCTAACTGATACTTTAAGACATTTAAATAATTTAAATTTGATTACAAGGAAAAGATTGTTCTTTTTCGAATCCTGATTCATCATATATCTTTTGTGAACACATTTTTGCTTTTTTTGCATTGATTTTGGAGTAAAGGGAACTGATGCACGTTAAAACAACCAGATTTTGTTAGTATCTTCAAGAACTAATCTTAATGCAAAAAATCTACAAATTGAAAAACCACATTAAGAAAATTGTTGTTACTAATGCCACCTGATCGGCAAAGGCCAGATCAAAGCCCACGAAATTCATCATGGCAAAGGGCTAAGTGATGCCTATTGTTAGTCGTAGCTTTGAGCACCAAACAGGTGACAGAACAATTTAGCTTTGGTTTCACCCCAATTTTGAGGGAGAACACCCTGGGGGTGGTCAGGGGCCTCCCACCTCTCTTCCCCTTCCACCAACCTCACGAGAGGACTTGTGGCTCGATGGATATTTAAAGTACCCCCATGCCGCGAAGGCACTATACTTTACAAACATCCATGTCTTCTCCGGGATCCAAACCCAGGCCCAACGGTACAGCAGTTAGCGTCACTAACCAGTATACCCGATGGGCGACACATTAAGAAAGTACTGACTGTTTAACAAGTATTTAAAATTAAATTTTTCGGATTACTCACTTTTATTTTATACCTAATCTAACTGATTAAAACTGAAAAAAAAAAAATTAACAATAAAACTTATGTTCATATTTTTGTCTTATTATATTATAATTTTCAATTTCCACTATTTAGACTTACATAAACTATGTGCTACTTGTGTAAAAATTCCATAAGTAACATCTTTTCATATTTTTTTTGTTTGTTGGAAAAGTTTGAAGTGGCATGCATAATTTTTTTTTTTATCAGATTGTGGCACTCTTCTCAAAAAAGTTGTCCCCCTGCTTTAGATCAAAAATTTGAAGTAAAGTTAATTTTGTTATGTGTAAGATATTTAAAAAAAGGTATAGGATTGCTTGATATTTTTTGTAGTTATTTTAAAAGTATAGTTATTAATTTTACTCCTCCATTTAGATGTTCTTTTAGATATTGCTGAATTAAATCTTGAAACAATTCCTGGTGCTACTTTAGATATGGTTCCTGAAAACATGGACTCAGAAGACTTAGTGTCAAGCCTGCAGGTATTTCAAACCTTTCAGTTTCATTTGACTTTATTGTTTGTTTTTCAAAATATATTAATATCATACTTTTGACATTCCATGTTCTTTTGTAACTTATCATGCACTAAAAATGAATGACACTTTTTTTTTTTTGAAGATGTAATGAATTATGTTAAGCAAAATCTTTTAAAATATGTCAATAAAAGTAGTAAAGTAAAAGAATTTTTATAATTTATCTTATAAAATGAATAAAATTGCAAGTGGAAGTTGAATTTATACGAGGCGTGTCCGAGAGCTTAGTACTATTTTGGAAAAACTCCCATAAAAGGTCCTTTTTTGAAACAAAATCTATTCTTACATGAAAGAGCATGCCAGAAACTGTTTGTCTTCACAGTTATCACCATTGTTCAAACATTTATCATTGGGATACCAACTTGTCTTTACCCTCTTCAAAGAAAGGTGACCACTGTGAAGAGAGTGAAATTTGTGGAAACTCATCACAGTACAATCTTGTGAACCGTCTGCTTTCGCGAATTTTCTCATTCACTTTTTCTACCTAACCATCATTGACAACAGAAGGCTGCCTACTCTGTGTTTTGTCAAGAACATTAATGCACCCATCATTAAACTGTCGATTCTACTTTCTCTCTTTTTACATTTTCACCATAAATATCCACAAGTTGGTGATGTGTTTCCCTTTACATCCCTTGCTCTAAAAAAAAAACGATTACAGAACATACTTCACACTCATCAAGATTGGCAGTCATCTTAAACATTTTAAATACTCACTAACATGTGCAAAAACAACACAATCCAGCTTTAATGGTGTCACTGGACTGATAACCAACGAGAGACACGTATGTGCAAGCATTGAACTGATACTACCACTGCCGTTGCAGTAGAATGAAACGGTTCTTAGTTTCTGGACATGCCTTGTATATATATATATATATGTTGAACTGTTTAATTTAATGTAGTTATTATGACTTATTACATGTAATTGCAATTTATTATTAACTTTTGTTGCAAGCATTTTTTCCCTTATTAAAATTCTAATTGAAATATTTTTTTTCTTTTTTTTTATAGCTTCCTTCTTACTTTGTAACAGTAAGCTTATTTTGAAAATAGTGATTGATGTATATCATAATATGAAGAGACTGTAGTGAGATATATTGAATATTACGTGTCTATAAATAGAACAGGCTAAGTCATGAAAAAAATTTAATCACTCTTCAAGTTTGTTTTTTTAAATATACATTTTTTTTTTTTTTTTTACTCATTTTTTTAATGTGGTAGGGTTTACAAAATACTAGGCCTTGAGAAGTGACAATGTACAAAAGATAGAGTGAGTGAAGTTAGGTAATATTGGAGTAAGATTGAAAGGAAAATATTAATTTCATTAAAAAGAAAATCTTTGCTGAGAGGTCATATTGTACATTTACGCACATAAATAAACTTGAGGAGTGTCCCCCTCCTCAATTTAAAATACTGTACTTTTAATTAATCAAGTGCAAGCGATAAATTGCTAACTATTATTACCAATCAGATATGAAATAGTTTTTATTTATGCACAATTTATGTATCATAGTATTAAATGGTTAAATCTGTCTCATATTAATTCAATAAAAAAAACTTTTTTTTTTTCTTAAAAAATAGTATTAACAATATCAATGCTTTAATAAAAAAATCATATAAATACTTTTTTATATTGGAATAAATAACTATTGAAGAATGTAATGGGGCTATATTTTATGTTATGATATTTTATGAACTTCAGTATTGTATGTTGAAGGGGTAATTTGGGGAGGGGTAAGTTTTTTGAATTGTGTCTATCTGTGGATTTGTCAGCATGTACCATAGACAACTAGGCTAGAAAAAAAAATTCCCCTTGTGTTTGAAAAGTATAATTTTTTGAAACTCTATAATTCATTTAGTGTATTTTGAAAGCAATGAGTTTTTAAAACCTGTCATCGTGATCAAATTTCAATTTTTAAAGCTTTTAAGATTCAACATTTCTAATTCAAATTGGAGATCAATTGGCCTACTAAACTATTTTAACACTTTAGGGAATGATTAATGACTTGCAGGGTTGAAGCCTTTTTCATCCCAAAACCAAACAATCGTCCAAAATAAAAAAAAGGAGTGATTAGTGTAAACTTAAATGGACATACTTAATTTTGCATACGAAAAAGGATAATGGCCATTTAACTGGGGTTAAGAATAATGAACTTCATCTTCAATAAAAACCCATTATTTAATCCTAGATCTGGAATTAAATTTTTTTTTATAAATAATATCGTTCTTGTCTCATCTGACGAGAATTTAAAATTATCAGACCAATTGGCTATAACCAACTGTATTCTGACACTTAAATAAACAAAAAAAAAATCCATGGATAATTTCTTTTATGAATTCCCTTTTATAAATCCCTCTCTAATTGTACAGTGTTCATTAAATAAAATTATATGAAGGAAAAAAATGCTCTAAAGAATAATTATTTTTATAAAAATATATTCTAATGCATGATTATTTTTTCTTGGTACTTTGAACAATATTTGATCAATGTTTAATAACCTACTAATAGTTAATATTTTTGTAACTATAATTACCTTCTCAATTTAGATAAACTTAGAAAACTTCTTTTTTTTTTTTATAGCATTCAACTAAGCATATATTTAATTTTGTCAGCAATTAGTTTTATAAATCTTAATTTTTACATTTAAATTTATTTACAGGAGGAATTTAACGCTGAAATTTTAAATGATGTCGAAGCTCTCTTAAACAAAGAAGCTGTCATGAAATGGTTGTAAGACTGGGATTGGATGTGACCTTTTCTCTTTCATGGAATAATTTTTATAAAGCATTGTCTCAAAAGTATTGCATCAACATCTTTTTTTTACTCGCATTTTTTTTTTTTAATGAAACGTTTAAAAGTAATACATGTAAACAGTTTAATGGATAAGTTGATTATTGTATTCATTTAATTGTGGGATTAATTTTAAATATCACTAGTAATAATTTAAAATAAATATCAATAAAAAAAAAATATAATCTCATATTTGTTTAAATGTATTTTGATATTCTTCTGATTTTAATTAAGATTTCAAATCTTCTAAAATACATCGTCTACACCAACTGTTTTTATGCATGTTATGAAAATATTTAGAATTGTATGTGTGCTTTTGTGCCAATGCTAGAATGTATTCTCATTTAACTCCATGCAATTGTTAAAATATTTAGAGATTAATTTCTTGGTTAAATTTATACATCTTTAAAATGTATTTAAACTAACATTTAGCTATTCAGCTTTATCTTGAAAAATTACTCTACTTTTATAGATGGTAAAATTATTGCATTTTTTATTGCATATTTTGTTAAAGATAAAGCTGAATTAATGAAAGATTATTAAATATTTAAGTTTACCTATAAATTTGTTAAATCTAAAATCTAGTGATTGTAAAAGTCTTAATCTTATTCAGGATGAATGTTGAATTCCTGTATTTTGTTTTAAAATAATTGAATATCTTTTAATTGATAAAGTTTTGATGTTTAAAAATTTTTTATTAATTTTATAATTGTTATCATTTTCTGATATAGGTTGTGAGTAGAATAAATGCATGTGTGTACTATTGACATGCTTGAGAACACATAGATTTGCAT
Source organism: Trichonephila inaurata madagascariensis (assembly GCA_019973955.1). Lineage (NCBI taxonomy): Eukaryota > Metazoa > Arthropoda > Arachnida > Araneae > Nephilidae > Trichonephila > Trichonephila inaurata. Next base: position 142,208 of record BMAV01004160.1, read on the forward strand.
TCTTAATATTTAACTGAAAGGATTGGGATTTTTTTACAACACTTGTTAATTACTTTCATAAAATATGCATGTCCACGTTAATTATTTGATGTTGACTGCTAATTCTAAAATATTTATTGCATGTTAAAAATCATAATTAAATATTTAAAGTTTAATAAATAAATTACTCTTGAATCATCATGTGTTAGTCGTGAAAAGTTAGAACATCATTCTCCTGAAATCTCATTATTTATGTGCCTTTTTATCATGTGCCTTGATTAACTATACATGTTTGTATTTGTGTAATGTTCCTTGTTTTTTTTCTACTCTTTCCCCCCTCCTTATCAGATAGTTTTTATTATCCTACATGGTAGCTCAGAAAGTGCCATTGAATGTTTTCTTGTGTCGTACTTTTTATGTTTTTATCACTAATTTTTACTACAAATTACTTGAGGGGGGATTGGCTTTCATTTTTATTCAGATTTTAATTGATTAGTTTTTGTGTATTTGGGGTAAATTTGGTTTACTTTAGGTAAGCTTAGAAGATTGTTATTTAATCAGGATTGTATTGAAGAACAAAAAAAATTTAAAAAGCATTTCTCATAATTTTTAATATTTATGAAACAGTGTGCATTTTTTTTTAAAGGAATAAAAAAACTTCTCTCCAACTCGAAATAATTGTGTGCCAAAAGTACCGACATTTTTGGTTGAAAATACAAAATTACAGTAGTATATAGTTTGGTGCACATATACAAAGAATTCCAGTTTATTTGCATTTTCTCTTATCTGTAGACAGCAGATTAATGGGAGAATGCAAATGCTATCAAATTTTCTTTAAAAAAAGACAGAGAAACTTTGAACAATGCTATTGCATTAAATTTTAATGCCCCTAAAAGGGACCAGATTTTGGTCCATCATGCAGAATGCGATGGACCTATAAGAATATTATTCAGATACAATCATTTCAAAAGTGTATGGCAGCTGAAAGAGGTTAATGTAAAATTTGTGTATTTGAGCTGGATATTTTTTGAATATGTCCCATATTGCTTTTTTTGCATGTGATAATCAAGCCTAGATTTGAGGTTAATGATATTAAAATATTAAATGGTATTCAAAAAAGCAACCATTCTTTTCTTACTTGTTCTTGCAAGCAGGAAAAAGAATTATTTCTGTTTTCTGTCTATATCTTGATTTGATATTTTTCAAATTAAGGGTATTGGCATGATTAATACCATGTATTATGAAAAATTCTTGCCATATCAACTTTAGCCAAAACTATTCCTTGTTAATATACTTGGCATGCTTTGTAATCTCATGCCATACGTTTTGTAATTTTCATATGTCAGTGATTTGTGCCAAACAGACACTGTTCTGAATTTACTGTAGCCACAGTACTATTTTTTTTGTCATTTCTATTTATCATGTACAAGGGATTGAAATATAACAAGTAAATCTTAACACTATCTACTTGGCAGCTTTTATGTTATAGTAATTTTGATCAATAAGCTTTGCATGAAACTTCTTTATGGAAACAAAAAAATATAGCTATCTTTTGAAGTAATTTAAATTCCGTCCATTGCATGATCAAACAAAATAGACAATTTTCTTTAGATCTGATGTCACGAATGAACTTGCTTGAAATTCAATCCCTTGTTTCAATTTTCATGTCCATTTTCTTTTTGCATTTGTTTTCAAAAATTTCATTAAAAACATGTATGTGGTTAATGAAGTTTGCAATTTAATATTTAAAAGTATGATATAGAAACATTTTTGTAAATAAATGTAATATTGTCTTCACTTGTCAGTTTACTCATCACTAATGTGTACATGATTTACACATGTTAAAGAGCAGTGGAGCAATAAAAAAATCACTTGTTATGATGTAATTTTAAACTTGTTTCATGAAATAAATGTTATTTAGAATAACTTGTGTCATTTTTAACATTTCGATGTGAAACTATACAGGGAAAAAAATTAGACAGTTTTTAGCAAAATAAATCAATAAGTAATTTTATTTTTTACACGATTGCATGTACATATTCCATGGAATTTAATATATGTTCACTTTTCAAAGGCATTAGAATAGCTTTGCAGAGATTTTTAGCACTTTACTTGAAAAGTAACTACACAAAAATGGCAATACCAATCATACATTTAGTAAGTGGCTTTCATCTAATGTTTTATGTTTGAATGTAAGAGAATGAAATACTAAATATTGATGTCAAATACATTAAAAATGAGTCTTATAGCTAAATAATTATTACTGGATGATTTAGGAAGAAATATATTTAAAAAAATCTAGACATAGTCATTAACATATAGTTGCATTGGTTAAATTCAACAGCTAACTCAAAATATAAAATTTCAATAAATGCAACATCCAAAACAAACAAAAGTAATTTTTTTTTTAATAAAACATTTAAAACAGTTTCACATGTTGAGGTATTACATACTCTATGGTTTTTCTCTTTCTTAAAACGTTCCTATAAAACTTAAAAGAATAAACTTAGCAAAGACTAGATGAATGCAAAGCCTTGTACTACAAAGTATAATATATATGTATATTTGTAGGTAATATATACAGATAAAAAGTAATTTATGTACAAATGCACATAAATTCACACAAGACAGTTTAAGTCATTCATTCTGATCCACTCATCCTATTAAATATATTTATAACTAGATTTTTAGATCTGCTTTTAGTTGGTAATTTGTGCTTTAAAACTTCCAGGATGTGCCATAAGAAAGCTGGAAACTTATTGACACTCCAGATGGCAAAAGTGAACTCCTTTCACTATAAATGTCATAGGAAAGGGTTACTGCAATTACTCTTAGGTGCTACTGGAAATCCTATGTTGTTGGTTGGTACCTAAATTTAAAAAGAAACTTTTTAATATGAATATTTATTAAATATAAGTGCATATTTAAAATTACTATAAATCACAATTTAAATAAGAAAAATTTTATTTTAGTTATTTCTTATTAATATACATATGACAGAGTGACAAAATAGAAAGCTATTTTTGTTTTTTGTTACTATTTATTCATTAATTAAATTTAACTATTCTAATAAAATAGTACAATAAAAAAGAAATCATATTCTCTGAAATCAGACCATTCCTGGTGGGATTTGAACACACAACTTTTGGATTAGAAGTCCATTGTGCAACAGGGACACAGCGATCCATTTTCCTTACTATATATGCTATTGGACTATTATCTTTGTTTGTTACTATTTATCCATTTTTTAATTTAATTAATATTTGAAAAAACTGTATTAACATCAAGTGTCAACCACTACAAGTTTAAATAAATGCTTTTGAACTTGAAATACTGAATAGAAAGTATTTTATTAACGATTGAAAGTTTGAAGAACAAGATATATATATAGGGAGAGAGTGAACTAATAGTAGAGAGGAATTGAAAAAAATAAGACTCATTAAAGATGTGTGCAAATATTTTCTCCTTAATTAATATCACAGTCATTAATGAAAGAAAATTAAACCTAATTTTTTTATCTGATTAAATAGGGACAGATTAATTGAATCGTGAACAAAAGATTTTTGTTTAAAAATTATTTGATGTACAGACTGCATCTTATGCCAAGATGTGACCAGAAAAAGCAGCCTTCAGAATAAATTTGAATTATGAGTGTAAAATTCTCATTCTTCTATTGATGTGCTATTTAATCAATCTGTTCATTGACATATCATTTCAAAGTTATATAGGGGCTACTATCAATGAACTTTGCTATTTTGTGCCATTTGGCAACATATATTAAACCACAACCCCCAATATTTCCTCTTAAAGGGGAAAAAAATACTGGTTGGGATCTCTGCTGTGTTAATAGAGAAAGTACAATGGTAGGATTTGCTTTGGCCAATGGAAAATGTAAATATCTGTCATGTGCAATTGTGATGTTCAAACAAGTTGAGTAAGATGACAGAACGAGTTTCTGAACACCAAGGCCAAATGACAGGAACACCTGAGCTGGCACTCCACTCTTAGGGCATCAGCCCCTCAACATGACAGGCCTTTATTGTTCACAGTAATCAGCAGAAATACTGATCATAAATAAAATGCATAAGAAAATAAATTTTAATTTGTTTATTGTACAGTTTTTTAAAAAAAATATTCACATTTTTTTCAAACAGCAACTCAAGTACAAAGTTAAAAAGAATTCTGGTAACTAACAGATGGAAAAAAAAAAAAACTCATAAAATGTACTTGCACTGAGTTTGATGTGTACTGAGGTTTCAAAAATATATATATATCATCACCATATGTGAATATATAGGAATACATTCCATTAGAAATAGAAATTATAGAATAAAATATTTCAAAAGTAGACTAACAATTGAAGAGTAATAAAAAGCTGTTTTTTGAAACTTGTAAAACAGAAATGAAATTGTTTGTACCAAAGTTTATAAATAAAAGCCCTTTCCCCTGAAAAAAAAAACTTATCTATTTGTACTTCAACAACCTTGTTATAAAAAGAATTTAGATTTTCTACTTCCTAAGTAGTATGAAATATATCTCTTTACTATTGCTTCAAAATATTAAGATTATCTCTCCAAAGCACTGTCATCACTCCAATTAAATCTTATCACAGCTGTGTTGAAAAATAAGTGACTTTAAATTACATTTATTTTATCCTACACTCATAGATGATTACCCTAAAAACTGTAACTGTTTGCATACATTGAAAGAAAATAAGAATGTCCATGTTAAATTTCATATTTGGTGTGGATTCATAAAACACTAAATTAAAAGATACCCTTTTCTTTAAATATTTCATATAACAAAACAAAAAAATTATCACAAAATTTGTATAAGGTGCACCTATACTTTCAAGCTCCATTTTTTAATTTTTAGGTACATTCACTGTATAGCACACATCCTTTTTTTTTATGTGGAAAACTGAATTTACATGTGCAATGTGCTCTTATGTTTTGAAATCCTTTATTTTAGGTATTAACCCCAGCTTTTAAAATTTAGCATCTTTCTAGATCTACAACCTTGAAAGTTTATAAGGTATGTAATTTCTTTTAAATAAACAGCATTTCGATACATGTAGAAGTGTAATTTTTTTATGCTCATCTTATTTTTATTTTTAAAGCTATCATTTTCATACCCAGCATGTAACGCACACCCATTAATTTAGATCTTATTTTTTGTGTTAAAGTGCACATTATACAATAACAAAATGATAAAGTTTTCTAATGTTAAAATTCCGAACAATAAAATTAATAAGTATTACAATGACATCAACAGCAATAATGGATTAATATTGAAAAATTTTATTATAAAAATATCAGTAAAATATTAAATGCAAATCGCAATAGTTTTATAATATAAATCATTTTGACACTTTTCGTATTATTTTGACTAATCATAAATAAGTTTATGATTGCTATCCATACAGCTAATACCCAGACATTAATATAACATTAATGATATCAAGATTAAAAAGCAATATTTTCGTATAAATTAGTTATCAGTAAAAAGTCATTCTCATTTGTGGCAAAAATAAAATTTCATACCATTCTATCTGATAACTCAAAACAATGACTAAAGCATACTTTATATAGAGAGATAGAATGACTTTTAAAAAAAGGGTGGCGTACTTGTTTTGTGATCGCCTTCTGTACCTAAGGTTGCGGGTTCAACTCCAGCCTAAAGTCGGTGAATTTTCATGATGCAGAAAATCAAAAGCGTCCATGTTGTATGATTATGCTGCATGTAAAAAATCCTTTGAGGGCTTGGGTGCTCTTGGCAAAATTAAATTCCTACATACAATTTAGCATTGTCAGAGCTCAGGTGCCTCCCTCTGGGTAGGAAACTGGGTGTCAAAATTACTTGTGGCAATTGGTATTGCCTATATGGTGCCGCACTAAAAAGTGATACCAGTTCCTGGAGAATGTAGTAGGTCTGCAAAGGTAAAAATACCAATCTGCAGCCCCATTAGAGAAAAAAAATATTCTTACTTGATTTCAACTTACTAATAATTTGACAACATCCTTTAAAAGTATCAAGTGATCTATGCAAAACACTGAGCACATGAAAAACAATCTATTATTCAGAATTGTAATAAAAAATAAGTTCGTGCAAAATAATCCAAGTAAAAAGAAAAAAAATTACCATAAAAGGATTCACAGGATTCTGAATCCAATCGGAGTGTTGTGCAGGCTCAGAAGGCTTGTTCTCATTAGAAAATAAACCACCTAGTCCCATCTGACTAGAAGACCACATTGGCATGTTTGATGGCATATTCCATGCTCCAGATCCAGATGTAGGTGAAACCAATCCACCATTCTGTACAAGTAATGGATTAGTTCCATACCCATTTGTAGGACTAACTATCTGAGCTGGAAAAGGAGAAAAGTTGGCATTGAACTGATTACGCACATTATCATCACTTGGACTGTTCCCAACCATTGGAATAGGAAAAGGAGCATATGCTTGACTACTAGTTGTCTGTGAATAAGAAAGGCCATCAGTTCCAGTTTGGAATGGATTAGCTGATTGGAAAGAGCTCTTAACTTGGCTTTGGCTCCACATATCAGTAGATGCAAAAGGATTGGAAGGAGCTAAAAGAAAATGAATTAAGAAATAAGAGAAATTGTTTTCCATAAGCCTTCATAGTCAAGACAAACTAAGTATAAAAAAAAGAAAATTTAAATTAAGATCTTTTATATTTTTAGACCTAACATCACACATATGTTCTATTAAAATATTAGTAAATTCTATCAACATTAATCATTAGTATACAGTTAAAAATAACATCTGAATTTAAATCATTTTAAGCATTATATATATGTGTGTTTTTTCCACTTGATAATATTTACTTTTTAAATGAACTTTAATAATAAAGAAATCCATTGCTAAAAACATTTAAAAAGATCCAGAATAAAGGAAAATCCTTCAAAATAATCAATAAATTTTTCTCTTTAAAGTATAGAACCAAAAATATGAACTAATCATATATCTGAAAAATTTGAAAGCACACAAAATGTGTAATCTAACAAAATATTTCATACAATCCATCTAATTAAGCAATATGCCAAAAAGGAAAATATAAATATAAAAAAATACTACCTGTACTATAGGTAGAACCATTCTCACTAGTAACTGGATCTAGTGCAGATACAGAACTTGTAGTCTCAACTGTCCAGCTTGGAGCTTTCACAGAAGATGGCTGATTGAATAGACTATCCAAATCTGCGAGAGCAGCATAACGATCTGCTGTACTCTGTTGTTGCACAGCTGGTTGAGTTGAAGTGGGGGGAGGGGGAGGAGGACTGAAAGCAGTGACTGGATTACTTGGTTGAGAAGGTCGTGACTGCATGGGGTAGGCATCCAGGCTGGCAGAGGATGGAAGAGTGGGAGCTGCTGCTGTTGCAGCATTTCCAGCTGCAAAAGATGGCCACTGAGACGGTGTTGTAGGGTTGGCAATGGGAGACGATTTGAAAGGGTTCGTAGGGACAAAGGTTGGTAGGCTCAAGGGTCGAGGCATCACTGAAGAGTAGGAGCCTATTCGGGAAACAGAGTCCTTGCTTAAAGTTGAAGAGCGAGAAGCAGAAGGGGAAAGAGGATCAAGATCATCATCAAAAGAAGTCCAACCTGCAGGAGGAGGGTTACGATTTTGTTTCTTTTTTTCTGAACTTACGGGTTACATTTTAATGTCTAATAAGAAATTTTTCTATTCTACTTGATATATTTATTTTAAGATAGTCAAAACTCCATAACCAATCATTGCAGGGACTAATAATTGCTGGATAGATTACATCTATTAGACAAATATTTATGGTCAATTTTTTACTACATTATTAGAATAATTTTGAATGTTCCAAAAATATTAAAACTGTCTCCTTTCTAAATAATATCCCTATATTCACTTCGCAAAACATTAAAAAATTACAACTTACTTTTTATTAGTTCAGAAAATAATCTGTAACATGAAACTCAATTATACACATAAAACATCTGATTTTTTTTTTTAATAGCTGCCAAAATAAGAATGAAAAAGTCGAAAAATTCATTTTCCTCCATTGTTCATAACTTTTCTCTGACAATTTGTTACATAAATTTTAGATTTAATTGGCTGTTTTCAGGTGAACATAAAGATAAAATCATCATAAAAATGTGACCAGCTATTGAGGTTTGACTACAATTTGACAGAGATTCCTACATTTAATATACTACATCTTGAAAAGGAATAATATTCCAATTTGGCTAACAAATGGTTTAATGTGTAGTTTTTTCTTTCATTTAATTATAATCAATTATTTTTTACAAAATGTTATTTACTTAATTTGCTGATTTAGAAATAAAATATACAAAATGCTGTAATACAATATTTAAACTGATATTACAAATTAATGCATAAAAGCAAATCAACATTGATGAAGCTTTCTTTTTTTATTTCAAGCTCTTTAAACTATTAGTAAAAACATTAAGGGTGATGTTAAACAGTAAACACACTAGTCTACAAATGCAGGCTGTCCTTTTGTTAATCAAGCAAAGATAAAAGCATATGAGAGATAGAGAACAAGCATTTCTAATGAAATGGAAATGAAGAAACAGAAATAGAATGTTTAGGTATAAGAAGGAAAAAGTAATGACTGAACACAAAAATGCACTTATAACAAACTTTATACAATAAATAAAACAAGCAACATTTGCATGCAATATATTCACATAAAATTCAGTAATGAATAACATATTTTGAAGCAATGAAGCTTATATAAATGCATGCATATAAGATGAATTAATGAAATGCTATGCAATAAAAAAAGTTTTACATTACACACAAAAATAAATTTACAGTATTCACTAACATTATTTTTTTTAAGTTAATATTATACAAATGCCCACAATATTTTAGATCTGATTAACTGTTAGCAAATCAAATTGTGTATATACATTAATATACTTAAATATAATATTTTTGATTCAGATAATATTAACTGATACTCTACTAAGTTCTCAAAAATAAAATAAAAAATGAAAATGTGTGTGCCACATAGAATTTTTCTAATAACTAAACTCTATTTTTAAATAATTTACTCATAAAAAAATTTATAAGTGATTTATTCTTGATACATATTTATTCCCTGAAAAAACATATATCTAAACAGTGTTTAGAAAATTATTTAATAATTCAGATATTAGAAGCATATAATCATTTCTTTTATCTTAGCAATTTGCATATAGTATAATCGGATGTCATTAAATTTTCAAATATTATTTGCTTAAAATAGCAATATAAAACTATAATTCTAAACACAGATAAATTAATATAACTTGTATTTTAACTAGTTTCAGTGAAATCCTGCTACAAGCAGACTAATATGAAACATGCTTCAACAAAGCCGTACACTGCTAACAATATTTTTTAAATTTTAATGAGATGCCTTTTTAAAAAATATTTTGATTAAACAGTTAAGAATTACATTATGATAAAATCAGTCAAAATAAATTAGAAGTCTAAAAAAGTTATAAATTCAAAAGACACTTTGGTTCTGAATCAAAATTTAAATTTCTAAGACATTCTAAAAAGTATTCCAACTACGTAATGAATGAATATTTAATGTAAATGAGAGAAATCAATTGACAATATTCTACAATGCGAGCAATACATATTATTTTACAAATGCAATTCTATTTGATAAACAATTGTTCAGCAGTCTAATTAAACAAAGCATATTATAAAATATGCAAAGTAATAATTAAAAAATACACATAGATTCAAAAATAAATAAAATGTGGATTGATATGTAAAGAAAAAATATCAAGCTCTAATTCTATTAATAATCAAACACTTGTTCAAAATCAATTAATATAGGAAACTGAGTTATGCTACAAGACATGCAACAAACCTGATTTTTCTACAGAGTTGAATGCAGTTTCAAAATTGGCAAAATTTCCATTAGCTGTTGAAGTGTTATTCATAGCAGCTAAAAAGAGAGCAAAAAAATTCATATTGTATAACTCCATAAAAATGCAACAAAATGTAATATGAGAAAAAATTTCTACAAAGATTTTTTTACATTTACAAATACATTTATTTTGTCAAATTTAAATTATACCATGAGCACTTGAAGTGGAAGAGTCTCCAGCGAACTCGGATAATAAATCAATAGATCGACTACCAGGATTTTGTGCTGAAGTTTTTGTGCTTATTGTGGGAGCAGATGCAGAAGAAACAGGATGCGGCCATGTTTCAGCTGCCTATAAAAAAACAGAAATATATTAGGTATGAATATAATAGTCTGTTAGATTCAAATGGATATTTATGTACAATATGTTAGGTAAATCAAACTGTACGAGAGAGATGTTAATGTCTGCTATAAAGTAACACAAGGGTTATTCGCGACAGGCCTCGTCATTTTGAACCTCAGTTAAGTGATGAGGACAACACCTGAGCTAGCACCCCTCTCCTAACTACAAGAGGAGGACATTTAGCCTCGACAGATTTAATGTCTACATGCTGGATCTGCAGTTGCACCAGGACTTGAGACACTTTGGCCACAAATTCATGGCCATAACCACTAGGCTACTGCAGTTATTAAAATATTTGTATATAATATGTTAGGCAAAAACTAAAATTATACATCAAGTAAAAACTATGGTAGCACACAAAACAGGAGGGGGAAAATAACTTCCGAAAAATAATACATCTTCAATGCATTTGCCTACTCAGAAGATGGTATACACACATTCAAATAGTTCACCCTCAATTTTTTCCATTAAGTGGATAAAATAAAATTTTAATTCTTGATAAGGAAAATAAATTTTAAACAATAATTATATGAAATTCCTCACAAATTCATTCAAAAAAAATAAAATACATAGCACACCTGTTTTCTTGAAAATTTTATTTCTTAACTCTTAATATTTAACTGTTCATTTTAGCCCCTTAGTCGTAAAATAAAACAAAATCTTAAGAAAATACATAACAATGATTAGATTTTTTGGATCAATATGTCAATTCAATTTGGATCATTGAGTAGTTTTATGAAAAATGCTTTATTATTGCACAACATTAAACTTACCAAATAACATAAAACATGTAAGAATACAGTAATATAATATTACATGACACTATAAACTGAAATAATTACCATAAAATCTGGCACATAATGTGCACTGCCTGATAACGCGCACCCATACTTTAGAGCTCCAATTTTTAATTTTTAGACTTATTCGTCGTATAACGCGCAGACCCTTTTTTTACAATGAAGTCTGAAATGTATGTTTTGGAGTCATTCATTCGAGGTATTATTGCACACTTTTGAAAAATTAGTATACTTCTAGAAATACAACCATTTATGTTCATAAGAAATGTCATTTCTTGCATTAAAAAAACAGTGTTTTGATATATGTAGAAATCTAATTTTTTGTTAAGTCATCTTTTTTCATTTTTCAAACTCTCATTTTTATCCGGCATATAACGTGCACCCATAAATTTCGATCTTATTTTTTGTGTTAAAAGTGAGCATTTTACGGTAATAAGATTATAGCCTGCAAATGTTTTATCATAGGCACCAACTGATTTGACAATTTTTATTCCTTCTAAATGTTCCTGCTCACATAATAGCATTCTATTTTGACATTCGGCATAAAAATGCAGATACTGTTATAAAATACTACAATCACCAATTTAAAATTTAAGGAAATCTTTTCTTGGCTGGAAAGGGTTAAATAAACTGTAAATCAAATAGATAAATTGAGCTACTTTAATTGTGTGGCTGGATACATTGCTTGCTATTTTTTACGTCAAACAAAAAGTGCAAAAGAAAATTTGCATATAAAACCTATTTTGAAAACTTAAATTTATAATTAAGATTTTAAAAAATTCATAGGGATTATTATTCTACAAAAATAGGCAACAAAAAACTGATCAAAAACCAATGCCTTTTGAAATCAGACCAGGAAAGAAAAAAACCAGTTCTTGTTTCTTTCTTTCATAAAACAATAAAAAAATCCATTTTTACTATCAACATTATAAGTTTATTGTTACAATTTAATTCTATAATAAATGCTATTGAATTATGTTAGCCACCAAAAATTGATAAACATACACATTAGCCACTGTAACAAACAATTCACAAGTAAAGAAAATTCAAGACTATATTCAACGTAATTAGAAAAATTCTACAGTAATTTTAATATATATTTTCATGTTATTACCTGGCTTGGTTGGACAACTAATGCAGTAGGGCTTTTGCCGAGGAGACGCGACAAAGGCTGAGTTTCTACTACAGAATTTGATTTTGTTCCAAAAGTTTGAGATTGAATTGTTCCTTGTTTTTGCCGAAGAGCAGCATCAGTTTGCATTTTCTTTACAGCTATTTCATGATCAACATACCATCTTTTCTTTTCATATTTCTGGACCATAAAGTCTCTTTTTCTTTGATCATCAGATACTTCACTTTCAATGCTATTGGTGCTAGTGTCAAAAGTTCCAAGCCAAACATATTTGCAGTACTGAAAGTTAAAAGAAAAACATTTATGAAACATGAAATCAAGATTACCAGCAAAATTAAGATTTAACCTCAGTGCCAAAAGAACACTTAAAAATTAATTATAAATAAATTAACTGAACATGTTCATAAAAAAAATAGCTCGTTTCACAGATTATTAAACATTACAATTAACATTTAAGAATAACTTCCTAATGATTAACCAAAAGTTCAATAAATCTGCATTGGACCGTATGCTTTTATTAAAATTTTTTTAGTAATAAGATCCCACAAAAACCATAAACAAAGTAATTTTCGATAAAAACATCACAGAATACCATAAAAAAAGCAACAGTGCATCATTCTATTGCATAAATCTTCATTTGCACCGTGTATGAAATTATATCCAAAACAGAATATGTTGGATAAAGCAGGACACTTCAATCTACAGCAGCACACAAATTCTGCTGCAAAAAGCTATAATAGCTGCCAAAAGTTTCCACTTATTTCTTAAGGACCAAATAAAAGTTTGCATTTTCTGGTAGATAGCAGAGCTGATGGTTCAATAATTCCAGTCACATCTTAAAATACATGATAATCGTATTATAAATTATTTTCAGCCAATGGTACAGAAATTCTAACCTACTGAATCAAAATGCTAAATGCTGATTTAAGATTCCATCAAGAATTTCAATTTCCATTTATAACTGCCAAAATAACTAAAGGAGAATTCTAGGAGCTGATTTGTTTACCAAATTTAAATTACTTATTGATATTAATAAAAACTTAATTTATTGAGTAACAAAATTTCAGAAAGATAGTGTCCATCACAAATGATCTCGAATTACAACATTAAATACATATATAAGATTTTCTAACTTACTTACAAAATACACTGAATTAAAACTAAACTCAACATTTTTCCTTTTCAAATCCAATATGTTAAACATTTCATAGTAATAAAAAATCAACTAGTTCATCATAAAGCACCATTTGGCCTTAAATGTCTGGCAAGCAATAGCCAAAATAAGTATAAATTTAGTAAAAATCACTCATTTAGCTCACAGTGATCAAGTCTGCTGCATCAAGAAACTAAAAAGGATGAGATAATTTGGTGCTTATGTATTATCTCAACCTATTGGCAACATTATATGAAACAAAGCACCTGATTGCCAAATCAGAGCATATGCATAGAAAATCGGGGTTGCCAACTCAGCAAGTTATTAATAGAGTTGGTGAATGTTGCCATAATAAGAAGAACCAATAATCCCTCTGTGTGAAGATTGTAAGCAAGTTAATGCTCCAGCAATTCAAAACATACCACAAATAGAAGATTATCTCAATAAGTTTTTCTTAAAAAAAAAACCAATATTTTTTTTAATTTATTTAATCAGTCTGTTTTCCACAATTGCCTATAATACAAAAGGATAACTAATACTACAATTATAGAAGAAGCTTTTGGTTTATATGAGTAGAATATGAATGTGGCTTAAAAATGCACCTTCCTTATTTTAAAGATTTATATATGCTAAGAGTAACTATAACTTTTAAAAGTCAATATTTTTATTAAAAAGATTTTTTACAAATTTTTGAAAAAAATTAAAATAGTTCTTAATAGTTTCTTTTAAAAAAAACTCTGAATTTTGAAAAGAGTTATGAGAAGTAATTCTCAAGAATAAATTACAAATTTGTTTAAAAGAATAAATCTAGCTGAGATTTTTTTAATTTAACATAATAAAACAGTAGGTTATTTCTAACATAACAATTCACTTATATTTCTTTTAAAAATTGTTACTGTACAAATAAAGTATCTCAATGCATCTTATTTTTTCCGATTCATAAATGTAATTAATTCAAAACTAAATTATTAAGTACTTATATATATTTTGATAATTTAAATAATCCAACTTTTTAAGACAACTTTTCCAATTAAATGTCACTAAAACATTGTTTTCTACTTTAATTCCCAGTAACAAACAACTATTAATAAATAATAATACAGATAAAATAAAAAGTAATGATATGTCAGAAGAACTGCAATTAGCAAATAACATTTATTTACAAATGGACATGAGGGAAAAAATACATACCTCATTACCTCTGCTTTTTAAAAACTCAATTTCATCAGCTGTGAATGTTGTCATGGATATAGATTTCACTCTGTGAGGTGGGGTAAGGCCACGCCTAAACATCAAGTTTAAAATGTTTGAAATTAATAAACATTAAAAATGAACGAGGAAATAATAAGTAACTAAATTTTGAAATATTGAAAATATAAAATCAAAAAAATTCCCAAAAATTTCTAAATGTTTTATGACACTAACTTCTCTTCTCTGCAACTCTCTATGCATTAACAATACAAAAAAAAAGTTTTAGTACTAACAGCTCACACACACAATAAAAAGTTAACAATCTCCTTAAGAATATTCAATTTTCATTAGTACCACATTGGATAATAGGACTGACTTATAATTTGTAAAATACTTGGAGCTTATAATATATATTAAATTAAAACTTCTCCAAATTTAAACCATGTGATTCACTTTCTATACCAAGAAATAGCAAATATGGACTTTGCCCACACTCCATTGTTTTATTCTTTTATCCTAAATGTTTTTCTCATGTTTTGACATTAAATGCATTAGATAAGATCAAATATCTTATTGTTTATAATAAGACAGTTTTTGTTTAAAATGAAAGAGGTTTTTCAACATTATGAACTGGACTGAATTGTAAACATATTCAACACTTAAAAAATTGAAGAACTTTATTATAAATTAAAAATATACGAATGAAAAGTACCATAAAATCCCCAGCGTATAATGCCCACCTATACTTTCAAGCTACAATTTTTAGCTTTTAGATATATTTGCCATATAACCTGCACTCCTTTATTCACAAAGAAACCCGAAATGTACATATGCAATGCTCTTGTGTTTTTAAGTCATTTATTCGAGGTATTATTCCAAGCTTTAATAAAAAATAGTGTACTTCTAGAACTACAACCCTTTAAGCTCATAAGGCATGTTATTTCTTTCAAAGAAATGGTATTTTGATCTATAAAGAAGTCTCATTTTTTTTTCCTAAGCTCATCACTTTTTTTATTTATTTATTTATTTTTAAAGCTCACATTTATATACCCAGCGTATAACGCGCACCCGTAAATTTCGAACTTATTATTTGAGTTAAACTTATGCATTATACGGCGGATTTTATAGTAATCTCCTAAAAGAAGCCCAGTGGTTAGAGCATCATGCTTCCACACCACAGGTCCGAGGCTGGGCAAGGTTGTGACTCAGCCTTTCATCCCTTGAATGGGTCGATAAAATGAGTACCAAGCTTGCTTGGGAATTTAACACTGGGGGTTTTCCCGTCAGACTGACCACCTGACTGAAACATCTGTACCTCAGGGCCCAAGGTCGCGTATACTGAGTTGGGCACAGTAGGTCTTGTCCCTCATGGGATGTCGCACCACTGAGTTAAGTTTAATACTCCTAAAACAATTTGCTATGAAAGGACATTCAGAAATATTCATCATTTGAGTACGATTTTAATGATACAAAACCATATTTGGCTATATATGCTAAACAATCATTTAAAACAGAATAAAAGTAATAAAATAAAATTTATAATGGGAGATTAAAATTTTTTTAAAAAGAAGGTACTTAAAAAGGTGAAAATCCTCTGAATTGAATTAGCAAAAGCACAAAATGGAAAACAGAAAATGTTACAGTAAATATTAAAAATAATTTTCATGAAAAGTTTTAAAATAATTATCACTTGCAATTTCTATTTTCGATAGGTGTTAATTAGCAAGAATATTTTTACACATGGTCAAGACTCTTCTGCTAAAGATGATTCATCCACATTACTAACACTCCTTTATTCATCTGATGTATCTGTAGAGAAGTACATTTTTCCTAGATTTGTAAAGTGTAAATTTTATCTTAATTTTGAGTTTATTTCCTATCACAGTGCAGGAATTGATAGATTGAATATTTACATCACACTGTTCAGCTATTCAAGGGCTTTTAGCAATGGACCTCGTAATTTTGAACCATGGTCAAGTGAAGAGGACGACATCTGAGCTGGCATCCCCCCCTCTCCTAACTACCACACCACAACAATGGGAGAACGTTTGAGCTCTCGACAGATTTAACATGCATCACTCCCTTACACTGCGGGTCTTCAGCGGTACTAGGTTCAAACTCATGACACGCCGGCTATGAGTCCGTTACCTTGACCACAAGGCTACCACGGCCATTACAATACAGGAGACTTTATACATATATATATATATATATAGTGTTTTTTTTTCTATACAATCTTTTGTATTTTGTTCCCAAGTTTCAGGTACAGCAAATGTAACAGAAGGGAATTATTTATTGTATATGGAGGTGATGGTATCAAGTAAACAGAATTGCAGGTGATACAGCAGTAAATCAGAAAGACGTTGAAGGAAAAAGGCATGCTTGAATTGAAAAGGAAATGCAAACTGAGGAATGTAGAGTATTAGATGTGAAAAAATCAGTATTAGATTGAGGATTGAATGACTTAAATCGATGAAGACTGTGTGAAAACTATAGTTATCAAGGAAGATGTACTTGGCATCAGAAGAAATGGATATGGCAATGGTTTAACACATTTCAGTGGGGAGAACATTACATTTGCAATATTTTTTATTTGTTTCAGTAGGAAATAGTTCAAGATTTAGCACACCCTGGGTACATTGTTTATTTTGGTAACCAGATACAATGAAATGCAGACTTATTCTGATATTCTCATGCATTCTTTATACTTGATTGCTATTCATTACATAAAATCAGCACATTTTTAAAAAAGACGAAACTATTTTTTAGAATAAATATTTAATTTTTCTTGTTAAAAAACTTCAAGATTTTGGCTTTGAGATGATATTTATTATATATTTTGTTGTAAATTTATATATATATATTGTAGTTTATCTTTAGTTTATTTGTCTGCATAGTACAAATGAGAACAATTATTTATTTTTGCAATTTCTAGAATGCAAGGGAATATTATATGATACTATGATGCATAGCTAAAGGAGTGGTTTTGAATACTGAATGCTCCATTTGTGAAAAGGAAATGCATTTCATTGAGAAAAAATTAATTGCTGAATTTATTGGAAATACCACAAAGGAAATAAATGAGCATCAAATTAGAAAGCCTATGAAAAAGAATAGTTGAAGAAAATAAATTAGGTATGATCCACATTTTAACCAGAACAAGCATGTAGATTTCAAACATCTACACCTGTGATTTCAATTATTTTGAGATTCATGTTTTGGTGAGAAATATTTTGTGTACAACTAACTTTTACCTTTAACTTAACCACCTCTTCAAGTAAAACAAACTCAATCTATTCCAAATTTTCAATTTGAGATGGAAAAAGATGTAAAAAACCAGTAATTTAACAAGAAATATCGCGTCATTCTCAGTTAAAAGGTTTAAGTTAAAGGTTTATATTTCCTTGAAAGAAATAGAAATGATATATTTCTAAATGTTAAAATATTACATAATTCACTAAATTCAAATAACTCTTTTTTTAAGAATGATGAAGCTTGTACTTAAAACTGAAATTTCCTATTTTGAATTCTGCATATAATCATCAATACATATAGATAATTTGGCGAACACTAACAGTGATTATCAATAAAAAATCTTTGTTAAGAGGTACCCTGTTCTCAACTTTAACCAAAATTATTAAAACTGGTTTCATTAATGAAAATATGATTAAAAAAAAAAGCATAACATGAAAATTATTCTACAACTTTATTTTTGAAGCTCAGTGGCTGAATGGTAGTGTATTGTGCTTCCACACCAATGGTTTGGGGTTCAAACCTTTGGCCAGGATGAGATCAACTCAGCCCTTCATCTTTAGTGGGTTGATAAAATAAGTACCAAGCTTTCTTTGGAACTAAACACTGGGGGTTTTGCATCGGACTGGATCATGTGCTGCTCATGCACCTCAGTGCCCAAGATCATGAAAACTGAAATGGTCACAGTAGGACTTGGCCCACATGAGCTGGCTGCACCACTGAGTTTAGTTTATTCATTTTCGTGCAAGTTTACAACTAATTGAAGTGAAACTCTTCTTTAGGTGCAAGAGTGAATAGGAAATTTGCCCAGTTTTGCATTAGGGTGAAAAACCAAACGTGTTTCCTCCAACCACCCCTAATTGTTGCCATGGTGAGGAGATAGCGAGCAGGAAGAAAAGGGAGTGGGGGACCCCATTTGTGGCGCGTCATATCCATGAAAAATTTCGATGATTGCCAAGGGGGTATTGGAGAATGGGTACCTTTGTTACTCGTAATGAACTCGAGTGACGTATTTTCATAGTTTTTATACAATACATGTGTCGTTGAAAAGCACCCAAAATATTACCATCATATGGCTCTTCCCGTTATGGGAGTGTCTAGGGCATTGTGTATATGTCACTAACGTTCACTCCAGAATCACTACATATAGCGTCTTGTAAACAAACAGTGATTTCTGTGAGTGATGCATTAAGTTTATATTATTAATTTTCATTTCTGTTGAATTATAATTAATTCTAGTTAGAATGCCTAGAACAAATGCACAAAAAGAGGAAAAGAGTCTTGTGAAAGAAAAAAAAAGGGAAAACTAGCAAGAAGTCCAGTCAAAAGTTTATATCACCAGGTAGTCCTGTCGCAGCTGTTATCACATTCATCCATAAAGTTTTAGTGCTGTAGGTACACACCAGAGGCTGCTGCAATCATCGGATCCGATGATGATAAAAAGCCGATTATCTGAACTGGAGACTAATGTTAATTTGCTTCAGAAGCAGCAAACTCACTCATTGAATTCTTGAAATGGATATTGAACTTCACAATGAATACTGATGCTAGAGAAGAAACAAGATATAGAACGACAATTGATGCAATTTTCTCAAGTTTTCTTGATTGACTACAATCGAGGATTTTTATATCCTACTTCAGTTACCACACACCTATTGTCTTTCTTGGAAAATGATGCAGAAAATTGAATAAAAATATTTTCATACAATAAATGAAATGTGAATTTTATTAGATTAAAATAAGTTCCCTGAGAAATTTAATATAATTAGATCTATTCCTGCATTTATGGCCAACGTCGCCAAAGAAGTTTCACTTCTATTGCGTGGCTTTACACGTTTTCATTTCTTTTAGTTTAGGGAGGATAAAAATACATAAACTAAAAATATGTAGTACCCTAAAAAACTCATTTTTGGTTAGCCATGTATAAAAAATGTACCAAGCAAAATATAATAAACAAGTTTGATTATTTAATCAACTTGATATAAATTCAAATAAATTGTCTCAGTAATACAAACATATAACAGAAATTAAGAAAAGGAATACAAAGCTCTTTGCAATTCTGATTTATTGATGCACCAATGCAAAAATACAAAGCCTTTTTCAATAGTCAATATTATAATTATTGGTTCATCAATAAACAATAGCTAAATTAGAAAATTTCCACAAAAAGTGACAGTTAAATGATAAAAATAAATGCAATTAGTTTTTTTTTTGCTACTTACTTGAGAAACTGAATCTAGATAAATTTAATAAATTCCTTCTCTAAACGAGATTGTTTTCAGGAAACTACAATTTTAAACCGATTGATAACAGCTAATAAATTAAGTTTATTCAGGCAAAAAACTGAATCATAGTAATAATCATTTTTATTACACACAACAAATTTTAATATGTTTCAATTCTTTGAAAATACTTTACAAACAAACGAAATAAAAATAGTTAAAAGGGCCATTAATGCGCTGTTTCGACAGAAAAATATACAATATTAAATGCCTTTTGATTTACAATTCATTGATATCTCAAGAAAAAATTCGAAATATTTATTACGTCAATGATCCACAGATAATAGACAGTGGCAGAGAGAAACACGAACAAAACTATTTTTTATGTCTTCTTGGTTTTGAATAACAGAATTATTCATGAGGTTTAAAAGCAATGATTTTTTTAAAAAGGACGATAATTGTGCACTTCATTTATTTTCAACACACGCAATATCCTTTTTTCCCCTCTGTTTCGGCAATGTTTGATTGGAAATCGAAAAAGAATACTCTGATTTTGACGAAACTTCGACCACAGACTTCGTTTCTCACAAACTTTTCAATAAATAACATAAAACTCGATAACTGGAAAATACACAGAGAACGACGCACATTGTTGCAAAATACAGTAAATAAATAAAATAATAAAAAAAACTTAAGCAAACTTACAATATGCCACTGCATGTTGTACATACAAATGAGCCAATGGTAACATTTATATAAGTTGGACCACGCTGAAGACAATCGAAACATTGTTTATTAGAAGGTATAGCTGCAAGTTCTCGAAGAAGTTTTGTGTTCTTATCTTCCGCAGCTCTCCTCCTACTAGAAGCCATCTTGTGTAACTGCCGGAAGTTTATTTCACTCATTTGACATCTTGCAATTTCCAACTGCAGTAAATAAATGATATATTTCTGTAACCGCGACCTTGTAACACATGAGAAAACGATCACGATATTTTAGACGAATTTTATTCTACGAAGTTTAAGAAAGTGTAATAATAAAAAAATAAAGCAATTAAGTCCAAATTTTTCCAAAAAATAGTGCATAAATTTGAAATAGATCCGCAGCTGATGGAAAGCATGCTCATATGTTTCAGATACCACGTGATACTTAAGACCAGAATTCGAAACTGAAAGTTCACTGGAAATTACGACATTTAACGAATATCTAGCGCCGATTCTCAATCTGTCGCGTAAGAAGCTCACGTATGAACACACATATGACCTTCATGGCATGGGATTAATACTCATGGTCATGTTTCCCTCCCAAATACTAATAACATCTCTTTAAGAAGAGCCAGCCAACACTTATGACACAAACTTGGGGGTAAAGATCATGACGAGACTAAATTAAAATGATTCTTACTAGATTTCTTATCACTGCTTATGTTATGATCCCATTTATATACCCTCGAATCGTTTCTCCTTGTAATTAGATAAAATATTTCACCCACAATAGTTACGGACAAAAACTTTCTAACGAGTGGTCTCAAAGTAAAAATCGCACATTTTACACTAATGATAATAATAAAGCAAATCCTGCCTATTATTATTATCATAATAGACTAAAGAGAGATTTATTTATAAATGTAGTTAACCATTTAATTTAAATTCCTGAGACAAATTCCCACCGCTGTTCCAAAAAAACTAGAGGTGAAGAGAAATAACTAATTTCGATTTGCTGGAAAGGAGCGACCATATATTATTACTTACCTAGTTGATACAGTTTGGGATGAAATTATTGTATTATTACAAAAACAAATATGTTAACAAAAACAGTAATGATATCATAGAATTAGTGATTACACAGAATTTCTCTTTTGAAAAAAAAAAGGAAGTTTGTCTTTTTAAATATGAATGAACCTACCGAAGATTTAAGCTTGTTTGAATTTGAATTTTAAAAATCATGGTTGTTGCTTCAAATTCTATTCAAGAAAGCTATTTTTTCCTTAAGCAAATATAATTTATTTAAATTTCTAACTCAATTCAAGAATATTTCTGATTTAGAGAAATCTCAAGCAGTGTTTAAGATTTTTTTTTTCAATGGGGATTCAGTTTCTAAGGATGTAAACAGTGAACTTTGAGCTAATGATGTATAAATTCGTTCAGGATAATATTACTTATTTCTAAAAAATTTGAAGATTATTGAAGAAATTAATTTAATTTTATCGTTTTCCAACTTTTTTTTTTATATTTTTTAAATATATGTATCGTAAAATTCGGCATGTAACGCGCACTTTTAACACAAAAAATAAGATCAAAATTTAAGGGAGCGCGTTATACGATGGGTGTAAAAATGATAGCTTAAAAAATAAAAAAAAATAAAAAAAGAGAGAGAGACAAGCATAAAAATAATTAGACTCTTACATAGATCGTAATACTGTTTAGTAAAAGAAATGAAATACCTAATGCACTTAAAGGGTTGTAATTCTATAAGTATACTATTGCGTCTAATATATGCTGGTTCTTACAGTATATAATATAATAATAATTATTATTATATATATTATACATATACAGGGCCGGCTCTAGCAGTTTTGCCACCCCGGATAAAAATGAAAAATGCCGCTCCTCTCCACAACGTGTAAAAAATATTTTTAAGAAATATATTAATTGTTCATAAAAATACACACCTATAAAACTTGAATAGTTCTTCAAAAAAAAAAGTAACATAACAGTATACGTATATATATTTATTAAAAATTAAAACAAATAACAAAAAATTAGAAGTGTTTTTTTCTGACTTTTAACTCTGAAAACTTTCTAATTATTTCCTTCAAATCAATTTGTTCAGCTATTTTTATGTTCGATTGACAATGTAGCTAAACCATTTAATCTCTCTTAAAGAATTGTAGACCGTAAGAAATTTTTAATTAATTTTAATTTTGAGTGACTCTTCTCTCCGCTTGTTACACTTATTGGCAAAGAAAGTAAAATTCTTAATGCGATGGAAAGAATTGGCGCAAATTCTAAAACTGAAATAAGTTTTAAAACTTCTATTGGGCTTTCTTTTTTGACTAATAATGCTGAAACTGACATTATCTCATCTGATAGATCAAGCGCATTTACATCTACTGATTCTCCATCTGTCAACATCATTTCTAAATTTTTACAGTTTTTAATTATTAAATTTTTAGGGGTATCTTTTAAATCATACATATTATATAAAAATTGAAAACAATTACTATGGGTACTCATTCCAAGGCATTAATTGCTTGGTCAATTGTAAAAAAATAATAATTTATCTTGAATTTTAATTTAGGATCTTCTACCGAATCATCTCGTACTTCGTAATCGAAATTAAAATTTTTGCGACGAACTCTGTGACGTGGCTGCGTGACCTCAAAATTAGCAGGGATATCAATCTCGTCGGCCAGTTCTTTTGCATCACAGAGCATTTCAGCAAAAGCCCCATCCGATCGAAGATCATTACAAAAATCCTTACAGTTTCTTAGAGTTCCATAGCTGATGGTAGATCGTAATCTTTTGTTTGTAATAGCTTGCTTGTCGAATTTATGCAATTTAAGATTTTATACCAAATAGTGATGGAGCATAAGAACTTAAATTGTTTAATAGAATTTAATAATCCAGAGGCCTCATCTCTCTTATAGAGTTGTCAATTTCCGCATTATTATAAATACTAAACAGAGTATCATAAATACCTCCTAATTGATACCTTAAGGGTTTAATAGTCTCTATTTGGCTTTCCCAAAGAGTTGTACTTAGAGGTTTTAAAGTTATTACCTTTATATATTTTAATAATATGACCCAATGAAAAGTTGATGATGAAAAAAATAAATTTTTTGAACTATATTAAAAAAATTACAGGCTTCTAATGATGCTTTTTCCATGTCATTAATGACCAAATTTAACGAATGGATACTACATGGTACATAGATTGTTCGTGGATTTAACGTTCTAATTCTAGATTGTACCCCTGATTTCTCACCTCTCATGTTGGCTCCGTTATCATAGGCCTGCCCACGCATGTCTAGCAAATTTAGCCCCAATTTTTTAAGTTTCTCAACTATTAAATTTGAAAGTTCTTTTCCAGTCGATCTTTTAACTGGAAAGAAACCTAAAAAACTCTCATTAATTTTAACGTTAACTTCATTAGAATTAAATTTTTCAATACATTGATATCTTACCAAAAAGGTCATTTTCTCGATCTTACTAGCATCAGGAGTGCAATCTAAAATTATCGAATACTTGGCTTGTTTAATTTTATGAGCAATTTGTAGTTTAATGTTCTCATGTAAAAGTGAAATTATTTCGTTCTGAATATTTTTCCCTAGATAATGTACTTTAGTTTCTTGATTTTTTAGCACTCTTCGAAAATGTTCTTCCATTATTGGATCAAATTTAGCAAGTAAAATTATTTGCAAGAAAATACCATTACTGGAATCGTGTAGTTTATCATTCTTACCACGAAGGGCTAAACAATTTTGGGTAAGCATTTTTAATGTTGCTACAATGCGTTGAAGCACTTCGAACCAATAATTAGTCTCCACAATAATTAGTCTTTGCAGGGCCGGCTCTAACACTTTTGCCGCCCCGGATAAAAAT
The DNA here is from genome assembly GCA_019973955.1 of Trichonephila inaurata madagascariensis. NCBI lineage: Eukaryota > Metazoa > Arthropoda > Arachnida > Araneae > Nephilidae > Trichonephila > Trichonephila inaurata. The sequence goes on from BMAV01004160.1 coordinate 166,822, forward strand.
GGAAAATGCCACCCCTCTCTCTAAAGCAAAAAATATAATTAAAAAAACTTAAATTGCACACATAGATACACACTTATAAAACTTGAATAATTCCTGCGAACAAAAAGACAGTATTGCAACATATTTATATACGTATATTTTATACAGTATAAAAAATAAATATGGATATATTGTAAATCGTACATTACAATGAATAGATAAAAATGGGTTTGAAAACCTATTAAAACCAGCTAAAATGTACACTGGTGTGCAAAACTTAAGCAACACGGGGATTTATTGCCATAACTTCAAGAAAAATCATCTGAGAGACATGAAGTTCTGAAATGAGGGAGAGTATTATGTATTTAAGGATGACGAAAGCATCGGCGGTGAAAAAGGAATACAACGCATACGGTATTTAATCAAACAAAAACAAGCTTTATTGAACGCATAATATCGGGACTCATGATTGTCTATCCAACAGGAAGAACAACAAGCAGATGTTCCTTAATATGGTATATGCCCTCCCCTTACTACAATGGTTGCTTCGCACCGTCTCCGCATACTCAGAACCAGCTCGTGCAACATTTCTTGAGGTAGGGTGCCCATTCCTCAATCAACATCTGTTTGAGGGTTGTTGGTTGTTCTCCGGATGATGTAAGCGTGTGGCAATACGTCTCCCAAAGCATCCACACATGTTCGATGGGATTTAAATCTGGGGAGCACGCTGGCCAATCCATTCGAGTGATATCTTCACTTTCCAGCAGCTCCTCAACAGCAAGAGTGCGATGTGGCTGTGCATTGTCATCCATAAAAATGAAGTCTGGGCCAATGGCACCTCGGAAAAGACGCACATGGGGAAGAAATACCTCCTTACAATAGCGATCCCCGGTTACAGACCCTCTGTCTAAAATGTGAAGCTCAGTTCGCCCGTTCAGCATAATGCCTCCCCAGACAAGAACTCCAGGACCACCGTAACGGTGTCTTTCCTTGATGTTACTGGGATAAAACCGGATCCCGATCTCTCTCCAAATTAAAACGCGTTGAGAATCGCTTCTGGTACTGAACCGACTCTCATCCGTAAAGAAGACATGACTCCATTGATTAGTTGTCCAGTTTTTGTGCTCTCTGGCCCACTGTAAACGGTGGCTTTGGTGGTCAACTTTCAACGGGAGGCAGCGTTCAGGACGGCGGGCGAACAGGCTCCCTTTGTGAAGGTGTCTGGCCACCACTTGTCAACCCGTTGCTGTACAGAGTTTCTGAGCAATGACGCTTGCTGACTGCTGTCGACCTCTTTTCGCCCGCAGGATGATATATCGGTCATCCCCTGCAGTTGTCGTCCTCGGGCGGCTACCACCAACCTTTCTAACAGCTGTACCAGTGGCTTGGAACGCTTTTCAAGCGCGCGAAACGACACTTTTGTTGATTCCGAACTCTGCAGCTACACTGGTGTCAGTACGCCCCTCCTCCAGCTTTCCGATCATTCTTCCACGTGTGAAGTCGTTCAGGTGATTTCTTCTAGCCATATTTCACGAACTGACTCACTGGCACATGCAGCGAATATGTTGAATTGCGTCTCCGTCCTTTATTTTATTCTACTGTTGAGCAGCGCGCGCCGACATCACGCGTTTTGCGTACGCTCACATCGCTTCTGATGTTTTGTTCCTGATATTTGCATACGCATGACGTTTCTACTGACTTACGTGTTCACTGTACTGATCTCCAGACCTCCTTTTCTGCAATTTCATGGCTATCTGCTAAATTTTTACATTGTTGCTTAAGTTTTGCACACCAGTGTAAGTAGACGTATAAAAAGTCAAAAGTCAAAACTTTCAGTTTTAAAAAATACAAGTTAATTCGAAATTTAGAACATAATTATCTGTTATTATTGCAAACGAGTAATATGTAAGAAAAGGAATCATTCATTTCAAAAGGTCAGTTTCTGCGAAAAAGGAGTCTACTGATTAGCACAAGCATTTATTTTAACTAATAGACTCAATTTATTTTAGTCTAACACTCAAGACTAAAATAAAACCTTTCCTGTGGCTCTCTATCAACTAAAAACTTATAACACTGCAGTGGCGTAGCGTGTGCTTTCACCGCCTGGGCCCGACTGGAAATTTGCCACCCCTCTTTTTTAATCATAAGTCAAAAAAATTAGTAAAAGTAAAAAAGACAGCTTTAAATATTTTTTATTCATTAAAAATGCAAAAATGCACTTTTCGTGTGTTTTTTAGAGGAAAATCTTTTATACAATTGTCAATATCAATATGTATGTCATGTTCAATTGCCAGAATAGCTAAATTTGTTAACCTTAACGGGGACATAGTCGATCTGAGATAATTTTTGATTAATTTTAGCTTAGAGAAGCTTCTCTCGCGACTGGCATTACTGATGTGGCAGATGTTACTCAACATTATAACAATGTTTGGTAAGACATCTTCAAGCTTGGACTCAATAATATATTTTAATAAACCCAGAGAGCCGGACCTCATGAGTTCTTTTATACAGCCTGGTTCTGTTGCAGCTACGAAAGCTTGTAGACGTACGCTCTTAAGTTGGAATTCTTTATTAATGTCTTGAGGAGCTTGATCCAAATTAAGTTCGACCATGCTCAATATCACTTCAGGCCTTAAAATGGCATACTTCTGCACTAGATTCTGCGACTGTTAGAATCTTTCTCGAATTTCAGCAGTTACTCTGTCTATTGAAAAAGAACATTGTTTGCCCTGAGTCATCTTCGTACGATAACTGAACATCTTTACTTCCGTCGCCAAATAAATGCTTCCTCCTGATTCGTCTAGGAGGTTCAAAAGAGATTTCAAGCTCCTCACATAAACTTTTAGTATATATTAAAGCGTCATCCACGAACTCTTCTCATTTTATTTCTAATACGGTCTGTAAAGCACGTACATTTTGAGCACATTGATGGATATTTAATACCTCTGTTTGCAAATAATTTTGAGCATCAATGACTTCACACAGTACCGGTTGCCATAAGACTAAATAACATTAAAACGAATGCTATTGCATAGCGACTAATAAACTTCCTGCATCTGTGCTTTCACTCCTTTCCGTCAGTTTTACAGTGCAGTTAAAGTTTCTTTGTAATGGTGTCTAATATAATTTACAGCATCACCTCTAGTGCTCCAACGTGTGTCCTGAATTCTCTTCAAATATTTTCCTGTGGATTTAAGAAGAACTTCCCATCGGTGTGTCGACGTAGAAAAAAAAAGAGTACCACGTTCTAGCGTACCAAAGAAAGTCATCGAATTTACCTCCACTGAAGATGCATTTACGCAAACTAGGTTTAGCGAATGGTTTGAGCAAGGAACAAATTCGGCATTAGGATTGATATCTTTTATTCACTGTTGCACAATTGTGTGGCATCCAGCCATCGTGGTAGCATTATCGCTGTGCATAATGTCGAACCCATCAGCCTTAAGTTTGCTTACTATCATGTCACATAACTTCCGCTGTTTTGTTTTTCGTTTCAATGAAATCCTTTAAAAATTCCTCTATTCTAACTTCCTGGTTTTCAATCATCACATATCTTGCTAAAAATGTCATTTGATTGATCTTACTGGCATAAGGGGGTGGCCGCGGTAGCCTAGTGGTCAAGGTATCGGATCGTCGCTGACTTGTCATGAGTTCGAGCCCAGAACCACTAAGGACTAGCCATGTAGCGGGGCGATGCACGTTAAATCTGTTGAGATCTCAAACGTCCTCCCATTTGTGCGGTGTGGTAGTTAGGAGAGGGGGTTCCAGCTCAGGTGTCATCCTCATCACTTGACCATGGTTCAAAATTACGAGTTCCGTCGCCAAGAGCTCTCGTGTAGCTGAACAGTGCGACGTTAATATTCCCTCACTTACTGGCATAAGGGTGCAACTAAAATTATCGAATAATATTTGGCTTGTTTAATTTTATGAACAATTTGTAGTTTAATGTTCTCATGTAAAAGAGAAATTATTTCGTTCTGAATATTTTTCCCTAGATAATGTACTTTAGGTTCTTGATTATTCAGCCCTCTTCGAATATTTCCACCATTATTGGATCAAATTTAGCAAACAATTAAATTATTTGTAGAAAATTACCATTATTAGAATCGTATAGTTTATCACTTTTACCACTAAAGGCTATGTAATTTTGAGCAAGCATTTTTAATGTTGCTAGAATGCATTAAAGCACTTTGTACCAATAATTAGTCTCCGCATTAATAAGTCTTTGCGAGTCGCTGTCAATTGTTTTACAGTATTGTAATCTCTGACTAAATTCAGACCAAGACTTTTGGATTTGACTATGGTTCTTGAATGTTTCATGTTCTTGTAAAGTTCAACGAGGTGCTTCCAACTTTTAAAACCTTCTGTGAAAAGAGAACTACGACATCGCCAAAAAGTTTGCAGCAAAACAATACACAGAGTTTTTTGTAATAGAATAAACTAACCACTTACGCTTAACCATTTCACCGTTTTTTAAAATTCGTGCTGGCAGATTACGAAAACTTAAAATTTCTTTAAAACCTGAATACTTTTAGTTCACGAAACGATGTTCGATAGAAAGGAACTGATTTGACCAAAAAGTTTCAAGGTTTTACTCTTACCCACGACAAGCTGAAAAAATTCTCGATTCTTCGTGGGTGTTACTTTTCTCTTATTACACGCTTACCCCACTGCTGGGGTAATGAAATTTCCTCTATCTGGGAAGTTCGGGGAAAACGATCACAAATTGCCTCAATAGGGTCAGCTAAAACTTATAGCCGAGGTTGAAATCTCTAGTCCAGTAAAAAATAGCTACTTGATGGATTATTTAGGCCACGTGTCATTCCCAGGAATACAAAATTTGATGATTTGCCGGGATCCCCTTTATATCAGTGCAGTGAAAATCTTGTTAAGATAAGCATATCTACTTGTATCCCGTGGTCAAGAGTACCCATACGCTTACAAAGTCAAATCGCCCCGTAATACAATTTTTATTTTTTTGAGAGATCGTTGCAAATTTTGCTAGCAATGGTCGACTTTTAATTCAGTTCAAAACAAAATAATTATCTTCCATGTTTCCAAAGTGTAAATAATAATATTTTAGAAAATAATTTCATCCAAACTTTTTCGTAGCGAAAAAAGAGTATTTTTCAAATTCGGTCCAAATGCCGCCCCGGACATGGGTCCGGATTGTCCAGCCCTAGAGCCGCCCCTGATATATGTTCTTACCAATGATAGCTGCAATAAGCAAAAGAAGTTCCTCTAAATTAAGAATATTTAAAATTTACTTGAAATCCATTTTGTGAGCGAGTGATAGTGAGAGTTATTTTAACGTTGCACTATAAAGCAACACGAGGCTATTGGCGACGGACATCGCTTTATTTTTCCAAGAAAGTGAGTAATTAAGGTTTAATTTCAAAAGAAAGATTTATCACAGCAAATTAACTTAGATGGCATTTCCATTTAACTTCTATGTAAAAAAACAAGAAGAGCTAAAGGGATAATGGCATATGTTGCTCTACACCCCTTACAAATCAACCAATAAATTATAAGGCAAGAGGTATTATTATTTGATATTTTAATTAGGTGAATAATTATACTTCATGTAGTTGGATAATTGTTAGTCATTTGGTAATAAATGGGAATTGAATTTTTTTGTACCCTAATCAGCCCTCCCTAAAAAAGGCAAGCCTAGCAAGAAAGCAAATAGGGAGAATAAGTTGAATTATATTTATGCTTCTTCAATTTACTTTAATAATGTTGAAATGTGTTCCAACCACAGGCTTTTAAGACATTCAGAATGGTAAATACTATAAAGAATATTAAAATATTTTTGTAGTTCCTTATAAACTCTCTAGCAATCAGAAAGAATGGAAGATTCCTTATGAATATATTTCCTAGGAAACTATTCCAATATCTAAGTTTTCTATCAAATGAGATCCCACAAATCCATCTTGAAAAAGTTCTCATGACCAGAATAAAAATCCGGAAGCTATTTTCTTTATGCCCATTATATTATTTTTTTATAACTCAAATTTTAACTTTTAAAAAAATCACACCAACAATGCTTTGAATGGAATAGAAATTGGAAATAAAATCTCCAATTTCATTAAAGATGTTTCAAGAGTTAGTAGGAATTTTTATTTTAATCTATTATGTACACTTGCAACCATCATTGTAATAAATTCAATTATCTTTGCAATTATTGATATCCGAACCTTTTCAAAAAATCATGACCATGTAATTTTAAATTTAAATTCATAAGGTATTCATGATTACAAAGGTATTAGCTCATCGAAAAAAATTAGTGAAGATTTAGAAGAATTAAATACTGTATTTAAATAAAATACCATGGTGAAGTGTATTATGCAGCTTCCCTTTAGGCGAGGAACCACTTTGGCGGAAGACTGACTAAACCTCATGCCTGTTGGAGCAGAAGCTCCATCAATATTTGAAGAATTGGACAAAAATTATGGACAGTATTGGTCTAGATATTTTATCCAAATTAGCTAGGCGTGTGGTCAGAGAAAACAAGTATGTCTCCAGTGGGTACCATCACATGTGGGTGTGCCTGGGAACGAAGCAGCTGATGAGTTGGCTGGTAGGGGCTGTGATCTCTCTAACCCCAGTTCCATTATCTTAAGCCATTCGGAAATTCATTCCCTCCAAAGAACTAAAATGAATTTGACTTGGCGAATCCCTCCTGCTCACCACTGGTACGTAGCTAAGAGTCCTGGCCTATCTCTACAGTGCAGGAGTTCCAGAGCTCACATCAGACGGCCTTGGCGCGCTTTAGAAGCGGTCACCTGCGTAGTATGACTTTTGTGCAGGGGATAAAGTCTTTCTTTACCTATCCCTGCTTCTCCTGCTCATCTTCTGGACTGCTGAGGCATTTCCCTGTGACAGTTGTATGAAGAGCAAGATTTGGTGTGTAACACTATTATGTGGAAAGGTCAAATGGACTTGGTGTAGGCTTTTCTTCTCCAAGGGGATTGGAAACAACAACAACAACAAATAAAATACATACACTTGAAATTAACGACAGATATAAGGCGACCTAAGCGACGTAACTACCTTCAAAGTCACGATAAATGAGTCTTCTTTATATAGATGTGCCACATAAATTTGGATGAGTACGAAAATAAATGCTTCCTGGCAGGTTCCAGATGTTCTTGTCTCCCGATTTTGCTAAGTAATTACGTATTAGACCGTATTTTTTGAAATATTCCGCTGCTTTCACTCCTGAAAAAAGTAGGTTCCGAATTCTAATCAATTATCACAATAAAATAAAAGAACATTACAAATTATAAGCAATGTTTTTATTTTCGAGCATGCTTCATTAAGATTATTGTGTTTGAGCATGCTCGGGAGCGGTACAAACTATAAAAAATCATTATTCTGTTCGTATATGCACGAAATATATTAATATTTATATATTATTAGGTTATTAAGAATATTAGGTTTCAATATTTGAGGGAATAATTTTCTACTATAGGCTGCATATCGCTGCATTTGACATGTTTTTTTCCGACTGAATTGGTGGACGGTATAATACATAAGTTCCTTTTCTTTTTTTAATGTACTTTGATTGCCAATTACATTTGAAAACTTCTCGCTCTTTATATAGCGAAAAGTCTTTTAAATTCAGTAGTTTCAACTATATACTATGAGTCACACACATCATTGTGCATTAACATAAAATAAATTGTTAAAAAGGATTAAGAACTGCAAATAAATATGCTAAAAATAACGACAACAAAAAACTATAAATAAGCATATTAATAAACATTACGAGTAACAAGTGTAAGAGGTTTTCTTAATGCACTAACAATTAATTACACAAATAAACTTGAATAAAACAAAAGTCATGTAAAAATTACTAAGATTGTTTCCTACTTAATATGCATACAAAAATAATGTAAGAAATTAAATGCATATAAGGAGATAATGCCAAAATACAGGATATCAACACCATAAAGATAGAAATTTTTTATACAAACGCGATGCATGTGTTACTCTTACCATATGGATCACGTGATTCTGACTTGGCACCACTTGTCTGCGAATTTAGCTCATTCCCCCGCATTTGAATTCTATCAACTTCATGATGCACATACAATGCACAGAACACTATCTTGCCAACGAGTGAAATTTGCAACATATTGCGGAGATTGTGCAGGCAGCATTAGTTATGAAATGCATATCTACCCACAAATTTGACTAGAAGAAACATTTTAATTTAAACATGCATTTTGAAGAGGAATTTCCACATTTTTGTTTAACCACCGTATATTATTAAGCACGAATTCTATACTTATAAATGTTAATGAAGTGTGAAAACCGATTCTATGTAATTTTTAACATTATTAGTAAAAAGTATTTAAGATTGAAACTTAAAAAAAACTATTTTTGCAAAAGCAAACAAAATGGATAAATAATCTTATTAATAGTAAGATATGTGGCTGAAATATATATTTTGAAAATTTTTTGATTAAGAGAGAGAAGATAAAAAGGTTGATGCGGTTAATGGACCACGAATCCTTACCTGGTTTTAGAAGTACACTGCTGTGTGGCCACCGTAAATGCAACAACAAGAAAGACAAGAGATAACACAACAAAATTTATTTTGTAGAAAATTTTTTGACCAAGTATAAATGATTAAATTTATAGCTTCGAATTGGGGTTTCCCCTTAGAATCAGTACCCAATACTCCTTTGGGGCCCCCCCAACGCCTCGGCATTGATTCAAAGGACGATGTTTTTTGGGGTCGGCCGCATTTCCCCCAAACGTTCCGTTGATCTGGTGTGGGCAATTGGGGGGAACGTTGAGAAACCATGGACCCATGTTTCTATCGGCGAAAGATCCGGAGCGGCCGGTCAGGGAACAATTTAATCTGGTGATTGACGAAAAACTTTTGGGCAGGGGCCCCGGGGGTCGGGATTTTCCTGTAAATATGGTTGGCCCAACCCGAAGGTAAGGAAGGACAACTGGCTTTAAAACCCGGAGAATAGCGCTGGTGTTTTTTACCCGGGAAATTTTTGGGGGGTGGAAAAAGGGGATTCCAATTACCCCCAAAATTACCCGGTGCAGGACCAGGGGGCGGTGCATAACCCCTTTTTAGCATCCCTCTCCACGGTGTTCCCCGACTCGAATCCGACCATCGTGGGGTTGAGACAGATGCGTATCCCAGTGCCCCTTTATTCCTTCTGCCGCCCACATCCTTCTTTTATCGCACCTTGGCGGGGGATCTGGTTCTGAGTCGGGTAGACCCGCAATGGACGTCTCGTGGACAGACCACTCTGCTGTAAAAAGCGTCGAATGGTACGCGCAGACACTGAATGATGCGTTACAGACTCAATGCGCTGTGCTATGGTTCGTGATGTGACTGAGTGATCCGTCACTGCTATGCGCACAATTTGCCTGTCCTCACGTGAAGTGGTGCACTGAGGTGGATGCAATCGACCACGTCGGTCCGTCGTACCCTCCTGCATCCAATGGTCACATATCCGCATTAGAGTTGTTTGGTTTCGTCCAACACGACTACCGATTTGCCTGAAAGATAATCCACAATCTCGGTAGGCCACTATCCTTCCTCTGTCGAATTTGGATACTTGATCAAAAGCTGATCGCTGTTTTCTACGAGACATAACTGATCGTTATTTGAAAAAAACACAATTGCCGAACTTGAAATCGTCGAAATCTCCAAGACTTAAATAGCGCTTTGAGGTGGCGCCTCAGGCGAGCGTGATGTGTGTCTGAGCTGAAATTGTAATCATTTGCATATCTCACCTCCGCTAATGCATGTTGTAAATTTCATGTTATTTGCGTGCTTCCTTCAGGGTGTTGCATTTATGGTGGCCAGCAGTGTAATTAAATATTACTCTATTAAAGCTATTCGGAAAATAATAACATTGACGCAGAAATTAAAAATTTTGATAATAATTTGTAAATAATTTTGATAACAAAGTTTCCAAATATTGTAAAGATGCTTTATCTTTCTTGAGATTTATGAAGACGTTCTTAACTTCTGATACTAAATCTTCTGGGAATTTAAAATTATTAAAATTTAAATATGAAGTAGAAGAGGAAAACAAAAGAAAAAGAAAAGAAGGTTAGAAATAAATTTTGATTTTTGAATCTGGAAATTATCAAGGGTTTCTGTGAAAGAGATTTCAAAGGAGTTATAAATTTTCTTTTCTCAAGCTATTTTAAAAGTTAACTCAAAATTTTCTTTAATATATTTGTGGTAGTTATCCCAGAAGTTCAGCTTTGTTTTATTTGACTTTTTATAATGAATTTTCTGCTTATATGTAATTCTAACAAGTTCATCTATTGGAAATTTCTTAAATAAATGCTGATATATTTTTTCCCACAAAGTTTGCCGAACTAATGATGTTATTTATTTAGACAAAGACAAATCAGAGATAAATCGTCACACGAAAAAAATCACGTAGGGGAAATAATAATAATAAAGTGGTATTTTTGTGGATTTTTCCGAAGCAATAACGCAATGGTTAGCAACAAAAAACGCTGTCATTTAAGCAAAAATTACTTGTATTATGAAATTAATATTGTCCTTCAATATATAGACCTAATTGTTCATCTAAACTCTTTGAACTTGAAATGATTATACTTTCTCCTCTTTACGAGACAGCCGTTAATTTTTTTAATTAATAAATACCCATAATTTCTTTCGGCTATCTTATTACCTTAATTAGTGAGCATAAGTTCCTATGGTTGATTTTAAACAAATAAATTGACTTTTGCTATCTCCCTTCTGTTGTGAAGATCATCAAGAAAGTACACAAGCAAAAACACTTAACTGCTTAACTTTTCTTAATGGTAAAATAACAATCCGGCACAAACTTCAGCTTTTTAAATCTATTCTACAGTTAATCACGTAACACACATCTATTCTAGGAATAAGTAGCTTTATGTCATCTAAGAATACCACAGCCCTTCAAAGTAGGCATTAATAACAAAACCTCTCTAGGCTGTCTGACATGTGAAATTGTTAAATTAAAAAAAAAGGGAAATTAAGTTAAATTTATTTGGTTAAAATTGTAAGAGATTTCTTCAGATGTCCAAAACACTGTTGATAAATCAGTAGACCAGGGGTGTCCAACCCAAATGTCCTTGCGGGCCACTTCGGAGTGAAAATATAAAACAAAATAAATTATTATTATTGTTTTCATTATTTTTCATGTATACAGACATAGGTAATATAATAATGTTTATATAATATAATAATACAATGATCAAATAATGTTTAAAATATTTCAGTTGCCATTTTCTTGAAAATTCGGGTTCCTTTTAATGGATCTTTCTTATTCTTTTTTTAAAATTTGATTGTGCTGTTATTCTCAAACATTTGTATCATTCCCCCTTTATCTTAACCACCCTAAAAATTTTTTTAACTTTAAAAACATCTCTGACTGCCTCTTGCTTTTGGGACTCCAAACAAAAAGGAGGAGGAGAAACGAAATCCCAAAACAGAGAATCATGTACCATCCAAGAAAAAGGATATGCATAATGCAATTCGAATTTATTAAAAAGCTATTTATCATAGAAAATCAAAGTAACTGTTTAATAAAAAAAAAAAATTATTTTAATCAAAAAGGACGTTTCTATTATAAAAAAGGATTTTTTTAAAAAAACAAGAACAGGTAACAAGAAAATAATTGTAGATTTATATATATATATATATATATAATATATATAAAAAATTTTTTTTCTCCTCAAATATTTTTAAAAGGAAAAATTTAATAACCTGATACTTAAATTTTTAAAAAAGGTGGGGCCCCAATTTACGTACTGGGGGCCCCACCGGCCCCGTGTTGGGCCTCCTCAAACATTCGTTCTCAACAACATGGGCCGAATTAGGCAAGGTCTTAAAAGGCAGTACAGGATTCTAATCAGATTCCTTCACTTACAAAAGAATAAAAGCTATTTAAATTAAAAATGTAAAAAATTTTAAAGTTCATAATTATGTAAGCGCGAAAAACGGGTTTAAATCTTTTTTCCTACAAAACCAAGATTCGATTCGATTTCAGATATCTATGGAATTATATCAAGTTTAGACGCATTCTCTCCCCTTGGATTTAAAATCAAATGATAGATTCATTCGTTTTTCTTCGTGAAAAATAAAATTTTTTAAAAAACCCCCGCGAGAACGGGGATTTTTAGGAGTGAGCCAACGGCCCCCGGCTCAAGCTTCCCGAAAGGGGCCTCATCTGTTCTCAAAAGCTTTGTCGTAATTAGAGTAATTCAAAGGTCAAATGTTATTTCCAGTAGTATTCTCCTAAAAATTGGGAATTTTGGACGATATGTCAACGGGTTACATGTGATGACCGCCGTCCACGTACAGGCCTAAGCATACCACCATACACCATCATTACTCATTCAGTCATAAGGCGGCAGGCAGTCAAGCTGGTTTATGTGATTGCAAATCATGAACATCTATTTGTTTCGAGTTATTGTTTGTACGAGTACTTGACAATGTATGCTATGTACTGTTAACTTTTAAGGGTTATAGGTGGGGGCAGGGACGTAGCTACCACCATATCAATGATACAGGGCCTCCAATATGTGTAATTACAGTCCAACTAGCAGGGTTCTCCTATCTGAAAAGGGCCCCCGGAGGAATTTTGATACAGGGCCCCTCAGAACTAACTACGCCAGTGGATGGGGCCTACATTTGTGTAGGGGCCCAGAGCCTCAAGAAGTCTTAAGATATCCCTGCACGAGGATTACACCATGGAGTCTAATCTTTAGTATTTCAGGCAATTTTGTCCTTCTATCTGCAATTGTTCTTCGACACAAATGAAAAGTTGAAGAATTCAACTTACTTTGATTTTAAACTCGAAGAACGCCCTTAATTTTTAATCTCTGTTGATTAAACTCAAAGATTTCGGCTTATTTTCTGTTCTATTGCTATTTCTTCCATAAAGAATAACATTTCATACAAAGACAGAATAACATAGTAGACTCCTCTCGAAACATGTATAGAGGTTGTCATGGGAAAATAAATAGTATAAATCAGGGGTAACCCAAAAAAGGGGCCCTCGGAAAAAATTTTCAATTCCGGGGCCGATATCAGGGGGCGGCTCTAGGGGCCCGGGAAAAACCCGGGCCCCCGTCCGGGGCGGCATTTGGATATTTTTAATGTTACTTTATATATTTTCAAATATTGGGTGCAAATTTTATATTTCATTTAACGTATCGTATTTCCTTTTTTTAACCCTTTCGTTTAATGTAGTTTTCTTGAAATTTTAAACTTGAAAGGTTCGAACGGGATACGTTAAATCATGAAATTTGATATATTTACCCTCTTCCATTGGTAACTTTCAATTTCTCCCCCTCCCGGAGTGACATAACCATTTCTTCCCAATCGATATCCCGGGGTTTGTTATTCAAAAAGGGGGCGGGGGAATACGAGTTTTTAGTAAATAGAGAGCCACAGGAGATGTTTTATTTTAGTCTTGAGTGTAGTTACTATGTTAAAATAAACGTTTGCGATTCCCACCATCAGTAGACTCTTTCAAAATCGGCGTGCTGAAATAAGCTATTTCTTCTCTTACATTTTGCTCGTTTGAAATAATAACAGGTAATAATGTGCTTAACTTTGAATTATTTTGTATTTTTTTAGACTTAATAACAGCATAACAATATATATATATGTGTTTGTCGAATGTTATTGTTTGGATGTTATCTCTTGTTAGTAGAGAATTGGCCTATATATATATATCAGCAGCGCACACAGGAATTTTTCAAGGGGGTCCGAGGTTGAAAGTTCACCATTCTTGTATCATGCTATTTTTGATTTTGTCGATTTTCAGGAACAAAACACAGTAAAAAACTTATTATTGAATAAATAATCAGCATTAATTAATAAAATTAATCATTAATAACAAATATTTAATTAAATTTTACGTATTATATACTTAGAATTATAACCAATCGGAAAAAAATCAAGGGCTTTGGGCGGGGAGGTCCGGACCCCCTTGTGTGCGCCACTGATATATATATATTGTTACGCTGCCTTTTTGTTTGCTAGAATTATTCAAGTTTTATAGTTTTATTCAATTTATCTTTTTTAATCATAATTTTTTGCTTTGGAGAGAGGGCGGCAAAACTGCTAGAGCCGGCCCTGCGCATATAAAAATATATATTCTTATAAAAGATTTGCATCCATTGCAAACATTTTTTGGAGTGAAAATTTAAAACAGATTGATATATTATTATTTTCATTGTTTATCATGTATACAAACATAGATAGAAAAATAATAATAATGCAATATGGTCAAATAATGTTTAATTTATTTAATGAGTGAGATATCTGTTTCTCAGCTCTTTTACTTAGTTTTTGCAAGTCGATCTCAATGCATGTGTATTTGCGTATCGTAATTGATGTTGCAGATTTTCGTGCGTTAAGTTTGAGCACGATTTATGTTTGATAAATTTCAATTTAGAAAAAAAAAGAGATTCGCAGTAACAGAAGCAGCGTGATAAAATAATAACAGTTATGGAATTTATTTAAAAAAAAATTTTAAACAAAAAATATTGTACAAAATAGTCGAATTTTGTAAAGTTGTAAAGAACCTCGCGGGCCGCAAAATTATTCAAGGCGAGCCGCGGGTTGGACATTCCTGGTATAAAATATCTTGTAACACTTTTGTGTCTCGGAAAGAGGAACAATAATGTTCCCGCGACGAAACAACGAAAAAGTGAACGTTTGAAAGTTATCTATGCAAACTCGAAAAAATGTGACCCCTTGAAGAGCCGTGATACTACTTCGTAAGTAAAATTTTATCGCTGTCAGAATATGTGAGTTTATAAAGCAGTATTTTTAGAAAAAAATATATAATGTTATTAAATTAGGGTAAATTTAAAACACAAACTTTATATTAAAAGTATTTAGTCATAGAAAATAAATTTGTACTTGTTAATTGTAGCAATTTCTTATTTGAAATCTCCCAGAGCTGCTCACAAGATAAAAATGTTACACCACTTCAATGCTCGCAGACACAGCATGTACAGTTCTGTATTAAATATAAATAGCATTCAAAATTAAAAAATTACCTGCTATACAATATGTTGAAATTTATATTTAAAGTTAACGCATATATTTTGATATGAAAAGGAAAAAAAAAAAAAACGGAGGAGGGGGAAAGGGGGATAAATCTTCGAAAAAATTGTGAAGAGACGAGAAAATTAGTATTTGCCAAACCGTAAAGGCGCATTGTGAAGCAATATATGTATCAATTGTGTGAGTGCAATGCCAAATATCGTAAATAAAATAGAATCGATAATCTATAGCAATAATCAAGCTTCACCCATATTTTGTAATAATCTCGGGCAATTCAAGGTGCAATCCAATAAGGCTACTTAGTGATAACTGAAGTATCACAATTCATAGAAACGGTGTATATTAGTAAGAAACAAGTAATATATATATAAAAAAATTGTCGAGGAAGTCGCTCAAGCATCAATCCCAAACACATGTCTGCGACGGCTATTACCAATAGACAGAGCGCCATCACATAAAAAAAATGCATTCTTACATACAGGACAAATGTAGCCAAAACCGAAACAATATAAGAATGAAATTAAGTTCCTAATTCATACAAAATTAATTACAATAGCAAGCAATATAAAAAAATTAAGTCAATTCCTACTTAGGTCAAAAAAGAAAATTTTTATTTTAGTTACTTTTTATTAAATAATTACATTTAATATAAATATGTATATACATATGACAGAATCACAATATATTAAGTAGCAAAATACCTTTTAAATTAACATTAAAAACATTTAAACCTCATTAAATTTGTACTTAAATTTTTTTAAAAAGTAGAATATAATAGGTAAGAATTTATCTTAAAACCAGTGTAAAAGGAATGCTGACATCTAACTAGAATATGATAATTCAGGTTAGGTTAAATCTTCATCACAAATTAAACAAAAGCTGTTTTATCCAAAGGTGCTGCCATCTAGAGGAATAATATCGACTGAAATATATCTCTTAAGCTATCATTAATTAATTAAATTAAATTAATGAATTAATATTTGAAAAAAACTATATTAACATTAAGTGTCATCCACTACAAGTTTTAAAAAATTTATTTGAACTTTAGTGGATGAGTGAAAAGTATTAACGATTGAAAATTTGTACAAGATATATAAATAAATATATATCGGGAGAGTGAGATCTAATAGTAGGAATTGTGTGAATAAAGGAAAATCACTTACTAGATGGTTGGATGAGAGACACCAAGAAAAACTTAAATACTTTGAAAATTAAAAATTGGAGAGGAATCGTTACAAATAGAGGACACTGGAAGGAGGTGACGCGTGAGTGAGTGAATATTAACGTCGCACTGTTCAGTTACACGAGGGCTTTTGGCGACGGACCACGTAATTTTGAACCATGGTCAAGTGACGTGGACGACACCTGAGCTGGCACCCCCCTCTCCTACCACACCACACCAACGGGAGGACGTTTCAGCTCTCGACAGATTTAACGTTCATCACTGCCCTACATAGCGGGTCTTTAATGGTACTGGGTTCGAACTCGTGACAAGGCCAACCTCGATCCGATACCTTGACCACTGGACTACCGCAGCTGCGGCCTGTAAGGAGCTGTTGTGCTTTTGAAAAAGAATATGTATATTTAAAGTAATATTTTCTGTTATACTCCCTGTTAAAACGATCTCAATGAATTTAAGAGTATCAATTTGGTTTGATTTCTTTATACACTTCATGCGAGAAACGTACTTTTACTTTTTTTTAGTCTTGTCACTAGAACGTGGATCACGTAAAAGTACGGGCATTTTATAAAAACGATGAGCAATCATTTTTTAAAATTAATAATTGCAGATCATATATTTAAGAGTAAAATAAGAAAAGTTCCCTTGAGGAAAACGAAGCGGTTATTGATTCATTGCGATTAAAGGGACAAACTCTCGCAAAATTCTGGGGAAAAAAAACCCGTTACTAGAGTAAGTCTGTGGAAAAATATACCCACTGTGACTTTTAGGGAAATTAACTGTAGCGTGAGAGTTAATAAATTAAATAATTGATTTATTTACGTCCCAGCAATTAAGATATCCGACTATGTTCGGAACCGTGATTTTAAAAAAGCGCATAAATGGATAATTTTCATGATATTTAGTGTCACTTAGATTAGAACAAATGTATAAAATTGTTTTAAAAACATTTTGACAAAAAAAATTAAATGAACATTTAAATACAAAGTTTTGGCAAAAATTAACTTAGAATAACCTTTTTTCAAAGCGTTCTCCTTTTATAAAAAATGCTTCTATAATAGTAATATTTTGTGTGTGTGTGCTTAGATAAAGTAAAGACTTCTCGAGAGAGTCTGAACTATAAGGTTTTTGAAAAATTCATATTATTTTCAGAGTTACAACCCATTAAAATAATTATCGGCGTTTTTTTCTTAAAATTTCTCTCCTCTGCAGTAGTAAAATATGGATAAATCCACTTCTAAGTTATATATATTTCAAAAATTCTAGTTCAGCTTCTGTACAAAGATCTGAGATAAATACAGGCAAAATATCATTATAATAGAAGCATTTTCCGTAAAAGGAGAATATTTTGAAAATTGGTTATTCTATGTTCATTTTTTGTCAAACTATTGTAACTTAAATAATTTTTTATTGTAATACTATTCTTAAAACTATTTTATATATGTTTCCTAATATAAATGACACTATATATCATAAATATTATCCATTTATAAGCTTTTGCAAAATCACCCTTCCGAACGTAGTCGGATACTTTAAATATAATATATTTACATTTCAAATAGAAGTTATTCACACTATTAATTATTTCAATATTACAGAAAATGTATCCTTTGTGAGGGAAGAGGCACTCACAACCGAACTTCTTGATATTTTCAAACGGACTCACTTCTCCACAGTCCTGGGGTGCGGCGTCTCTTCCCCTTCACCACGAATTTCAGTCGGGATTTCTGGCCTGAGGGCGGAGTGGTATTTTTCTCCCGGTCATCGGTTCTCGGGGTGATGGCAGATGAAAAGACCCCGCAAAATTTAGAGGTGCATGTTAACGGTGTTTTACTCTATTCCCAATAAAGAAGCCAATGTCACACCACATGCAATGTGTTAAATTAACCTTGTTCTAATACTATAGTAAATAAATAAAATAAAACTTAGCAATTTTAAATTACAATCGGATGACGAAAGGCAAGAGTACTCGCGCTCTCACCAACTTCCACACCCGACCACACGATGATTTTAAAATCCTGTTTAGTTTCATATGTGCAGCGATTTTGATTGTTCGAAAAACAATATTGATACAATTTATGTAGCAGAAATGCAGAGATGTAGCTACCACCGCATCAATGATACGGGGCCCCAAAAATTGTTAAGGTGCCCCAAAAAAGGGGGTGCAAGAAATTTTGATACAGGGGCCCATTCAGGACTAGCTACGCCAGTGCAGAAATGTTTTCAACATACCGTAAAATCCGGCGTATAACGCGCACCTCCTTATTTACGAAGAAACCTGAAATATATGTGTGCAATGCTTATATGCAGAGGCGCACACAGGAATCTTTCAAGGGGAGGTTCCAGGGTCGAAAGTCTTCCATTTTCGTATCATGCTTCAATACGCCACCCAACATATTCTTTAGATTTTGAGAACAAAACACAGTAAAAAATTAATTATTGAATAAATAATTAGCATCAATTAATAAAAATAATTATTAATAACAAATACGTAACTAAATTTTGCATACTATATTCATAGGATTATAATCAATCAAAAAATCACGGGCATTGGACTTTACCCTCCCCCCTTGTGTGCGCTATTGCTCATATGTTATGAAGTCATTTATTCGAGATATTATTCAAGCTTTAGAAAAGATAGCATACTTCTGGAATAACAACCCTTTATTTTCATAAGAAATGTCAATTCTCTTAAATACGGTGTTTCTATTCATGTAGAAGTAGAATTTTTTTTATATGCTCGTCTCTTTTTATTTTTAAATCTCTTATTTTTTTACCCAGTGTATAACACGCAGCCGTAAATTTCGATCTTATTTTTAGTGTTAAAAGTTCGCATTATAAGCCAGATTTTATGGTAATTTTATTTCATATTTAATCAATATTTTTTTCTTTTATTACTTTCATAAGTTTAAAAAAAAAAAACTAATTTGATTCCAACTGGAAAGAATGCAATTTACTCATGTTATGTATCCTGCATTTATTTTTTAAAACTCAAAAAAATAAGAAGGAGAAATATGATTTTTAATACTTAGATCCGGCAGCTGAAAAAACTCATAAGTAATAGAACCAATGATGTTATTGAATTACTCTTCAGCCACGCAAGCGATTAAAGAAATTCAAGAACTTTTTAGTGATATAAGATTTCGAAATCAATTTGAGTTTACTTTACAATTTAAATGAATAAAAGTCTCAATCTTTCAATGCTACAATTTAAAACTTGAATATCATGTACTTACTTGAAACTTCAGATCCAAATTATTCGCAATATCAGATTGAAAAAGCTAAATATAGAAAAACAGGGAATTAATAATTTGTTTGTAACCAATGTGACCTGTATTAATGCTGGATGAATACGTGTTATACCTCTTGTGTGACACGTTTGAACCAATATCACCAGAATATTGAAAAATTATTTTAAGCAATTAAATTAACCCAGAAACTCGGATTTTTATTTTATTTCCACACTTAAATATAATTGGTTTTTAACGGAATAAATGTTATATATATGGGGGAAGACGAGTCTGTATTTGAAATTTAAGAACCATGAACAAATTATAATATATGTTTATTAAATACAACATCTGATTTTATTTACATTTTAAACATTACAAAAAAAAAAATTACGTCATTTGCAAATGTATTTCTTCAAATTTTTTTAATGGGCTTAGGATTGGTGATTTACCATTGCAGTCCTGGTATATTCCCCGGAAGCTGGTATCTCTTTTTAGTGCGGCACCATATAGGAAGATACCAATCGCCGCAAGTAATTTTGAAGCCCAGTTTCCTCTCCAGAGTGAGGCACCTGAGCTCTGACGATGCGAACCTGTACAAGGATTTAATTTTGCCGAGAGCACCCATCCAAACAGACACTCTAGGAATCTTTCACATGCCGTATAATCATACGACATGGCCGCTGTCGATTTTCTGCATCATGAAAATCCATCGATTTGTGCCAGAGTCGAACCCGCAACCTTGGGTGCAAGAAGGCAGCGACAAAACAACCACGCAACCCAGTCCTTAAAGTTACAGTACACATACAGTCGGATCTCTATATAACGAAGTCGCTATATCCCAGAAAAAAGTTCGTTACATGGAAAATTCGTTATATAGAGGTTCATCTTTTAATATACTTTATAAACCACATAAAACAAATTTTAAATTCATAAGCACTATATATTAAAAAAAATAATTATTCACACTTTTTTTTAAAATTAATATATGTTTATTTTATATATCTTGCCCATCAAAAAATAAAGAAAGAAAAACTGCGAGGCAAACAAGAAAAGGAATGTCGACGAATTCACTGTATTTTCAATACTAAGAAAATAATTTTATACTAAAATTAATGAATTTTAAGGACATTTTATAATTTAAAGCATACAAGTAATATTAAACATACATTATTTTATAATTAGAACACGGGACAACTCTACTGAGGTTGAAAGAGGATACCGAAGATGTTTCTAGTGAACTGGGCAATGGGGGTTAAAGGTTGCATTTCTTGGATGAAACGTCAAGAAGTTTATTGCTCTCGGCGAGTTAAGACCTAATAAAACAGGTTCAAGATTTATGACCACCATAAAATGTGTTAAAGAAAGAGAGCAACTTGAAATTTTTTCAGAAGTACTTTAAAAAAAAAGGGAGAACAAAAACTGAATCACAAAAGAAAAAGTTCGTTATAAAGAAAATGCACTTCGCTATAGAGAGGTTATTTTACGAAGAAAATCATGAACTGTTCAAGGTTCCAGGAAAAAGTTTGCAATATAGAGGTTTGTTATACAGGGGTTCGACTGTAATTTAAACGACACATTACGACAGTGGTTTTTAAACTTTTTCGACTCACGGAACTCTTAGAACTATAAGTTGTTTTGGGGAAGCCCTATTCCACACGTAGAATACATCTTAAAATAATAAATCAACTTATTGTTGGTACTGTAAAAATGATTGTATTTGTTATTAAAAAATTAATATATGTGTTTGTATCATTTACTCATTAATATTAATTTGTGCTCCAGGATTTCCGACCAATGCCTTATATTTCGTATCTTGAATATGTGCTTCCTTTTTTTTTTAACATAAACTATCGATGGCTAGGTATATTGAAATTATTTGTAGTTACATTTCATGTTTCGTAATATAGAGGTTTGACTGCATTTGTTTTATCACTATTTGTTGGATAGAGAGCACAAGCAGCATGCACATTTGATATTCACACAATTCGCACGCTAACATTTATTTCTAGCAAAGTAAAAATTTTAGAAATACATAATTCTACTCGACAATATTAAAAACCAGGCAATTAAATAATCTGCACCCCCACTGAAGTAAAGGAGCTTCCGTGAAGTTAATTCTATTCATCAACTCATTTGCCTTTCAACATTATCACATCAAATTTTCTGTTTATTAACGTCGCATTTAGACGCAACACGCAGCCCATTAGAGTTCGACCTTGTTCTTTTTGAAGCATGATTAATTTTTTAAATATCATGATTCAAAACTACAAGGTCGATCATTAAAATATATGATCATTAGTTTCAGAGATATTCGGGAAACACTCTTAGGATGTCATACACTAGACCGCTTAAAATAAATTGTTCACTTTTTTTTCAGGTTTTATTTAATTACATGTAAGTGGAACAATGATTAAGATTTATAAACGACTATACGAACCCCTTAAAACTGCGATTTCAGCAGTTGTAATTTCAAAGTTTAACATTTTCCGTGCTATTGAAAAAATGGGACATGTTGGCATTTAATTTTTTACTGGGAGGGGAGGGGGGATTATCTACCGCTTGGAGTACAAAATCTTTCAAAAGGATTGAGTAAAACATTTTTTAGTCATCAAATGTTTTAGACACTCATTTAACACATTAGGAGATCCAATTTTTAAACCAACTTAACTTGAAAACTTAAAACAGCAGTCTGTCTAGTTGAAAAATCAAGTGCATGGGGAAAAAAATTTAGAAAATCGTAATTTCGTAAACTTAAGGTTATTAACACTGGTATTAGTTTTTGTTCAGTAGCGAATATAATTACAAAAGTTATTAAATATATTTCCATTTTTGAGAACTTTACCTCATTATTTATTTTGTCTAAGTAGTTTTGATTCATTCTTTGGTATAGTGTAAGGTGACGAACCGTTCTCCTTTTATAGGTCCTGTCCTTCCTCGAAAAGTGTCCTCCTTTTCAATATTTTAAAACTGGTATGTTAATATCTGTTTTCAGAGATGAACCAAACATGTTTCCAATATGTCGAAGAATAGTCTAAAACAAATATCACAGGAAATAACAGTTTTCAATGGTGTTTTTTTGACTTCATCACAAGTAAATTGGGAAGATATAGAACACTGTGTTTATTTTTTTTTATCAAAAGAAATGCCTGATATTAAAATCGTTCACAATGGTAGGTTTGAAGAAATTGGAAAAGACTGAATGTATATTTAAATCATAATAAATTGAAACAATTTGAAAATCAACATGCTGAGATTGATGAAAGATGGGTGGAAATACTTAACTATTTCAAAAATGAACACATTCCATATAGAAATTTAGTAATTCTTTTGAATTTTTTTTTGCTAATGCACCGTTAAAAAGAGCTTTTCAGTTGGAAATTTTTTGGACAATGGAAATCAGGATTGAATATTGAATTTTAACCAGTATTTACAGTAAAGTAAAATATTTTTGTCCAAAATTTTCCGATATATATATAAAAAAAATTATATACGACAAACAAAAAAATTCATTTAATGAGAAAATACTATATAAAAAAAAGATGTAAGCATAATTCCCGTATTTTTTTTTTTATAATAAAATGTTTTCATATATTTACTTTTAACATTTTCTTAAATTATTCGTCACCCTTTTTTATTTTTAAAAAAAACTGGTCACCTTAGAAAGCGTCATTTTTAATATTTTTTTTTAAAAAAATGGTTGTTTTAAACACACAAAACAATGCGGGGTTTTTGGAAAACCAAATATTGAACGCAGTGGTGTTCCCCCTGACTGGAGATTTCATTTGGGGGAAAGGGAAACATTTGGTTTATTACACACGCCAAAAAATAAAAAATGAATGAAAAAAAAGGTTACACATTTTTTTAATTTACAGCTTTAAAAAAAAAATTTTATACAAATTACTTAGGTTGAAAATGGAAATTGAAAAAAGGGGAAAACGTTTTTCCCTCGTGAGTCAAAAAAAAGAGTAAGACCGTTCAAATCAGTTCCTTCCCCCGCCGCCGGTTGGTTAATTAAGAGGTAGGGGGGTCGAGGCACGCCCCAGTACTAAAACCAAGGTACAAAGTCTTAAGTTTTTCATATGATGAAAAGTCCTTTGATTCACAGCAGAAAATTCACAAGTACTTGGGGTTGAATCTGACCTTTCTACCAGAGCGAGTCGTCGCTGGTAGGGGCCCCAAATTTTATCAAGTCTGGAGGAATACAACCGGATGGTTATTTTTTATGGGGGCCCTTTTTGAGTCTGTGCAAAACGAAAAGGGTTTTTAAAGGGCGCACGAAAAACCCCGTTCCAGAGATCTTTTCCCTGCCTTCGAAGTTTACAAAGCGGCCGAGCCGCATTTTTAAAATACGGCTCAACCTTTTTGAAAACCTGACGGCAAAAAAATAAGTGCGGTGTTTTTTTAAAGCTCTCCAGAAGGGAAAACCTTTTAGGGCAGACCATTTAAAAGTCATAATGCTGACGTGGTCTTGTCATTTATTTTGTTTTAAAGGGTCGTCCTCCAAAACTTCAAATGGTCCTTGATAGGGTCTGTAAATTGGTTTCAATCCCGACCTAACAAAGACATGGGGGGTTTTGAGGGGGTGTAAAAAACATGAGGTAGATGAATGACAGGAAGCAGGAGTTAGCTTAAGAGTCCGGAATTTTCTCTCAGCCTTAAGAAAACCGGAGGGACGGGGGGGTCTGACGAAGGTTAAAAAATTTCCCCGGGAACCCAAATTTTTTTCCAAATACCATTTCAGCACAGGATGCATTGAGGCCTCCTTTACCCGCCGTACCCCAAGGGGACCACGGTAGGACCTGTCCTTTTTGAATCGTGACACCAAATAGCTTTTGGGGTATGAAGACGTTCAACCATACCTTGAAGAAGGGTGGAAAAGGGGTTCCCGAATTCGTTGTATTCCCCAACATTTGTTTCAGGCTGTAGAAAGAAAAACTGGCCCCTTGGTCTGTGGTTAGATGGCAGGTAAAAGGGTATCCAATTAGGATGAAGTTTTTCCACGGCTTCAGCGGAGATATCCTGAGGGGAATGACCCGGCCATCGGGTGTAGCGATCAATGCATGTCAACAGGAAGGTCCAAGATGAGGGAAATGGTCCAACGACACGGACGTGCGGGTTTTCAAGGTTAACAAAAGGTTGTTGGGGCTACGGTAGGCCTCTGACTTTTGTCAAAACCGTGTCCATTTAGAAATTTCCCCAACATGGAAGGGCCAGCAATTTTGAAGGGGGCCCCTGGGAAAAACTGGATGGGAGAGATTATGGAGGGGCGAAATACTTCAAAGCAAGTTCCTCGGGCACATAAGGGCGCTTTTCTTTTTGACATCACAAAAGATTTCAAGAGCTTTCCCCTTTTTAAAAGGTTTTTTAATGGATGTTTGGGAAGAAAAAAAGGTTTTTAAGCTCCTCATCTTTGGTTTTGACTATCGGCTGTGTTGGAACAGTGGAAAAGATTAAAGGGCATTAATTTGAGAGGGCATTGCCACGGAGTTATAGACCTGAAATATGTCATATCTGTGCTAAACTGCGATATGAAATCAAATGCCTGAGTTGACGGGGAGAACACGGTCGAGATTTTATTAAACCAAAATTTAAAAGGGCGATGATCTGTGAATATTATAAAAATTATGCCCCTTCCAGCGGGTGCCAAAAATTTTTTATTGCTGGGATATAGCAAAGTTCCCGCCCGTGTTGTTTTTTGTTTCTGTTGCCCCTCGGGTTTACGTGAGAAAAACGATGGTTGGGGCCCTTTTTCCGTAAAGAAATTTAATGCCCCTCAACCGGGTTGGAGGGGTAACCCAGTAAACAGGCTGTTGTCGGATTGATAAATGGGCCCTGCTTCCTCGTTCCCAAAGGGAAAAGGGACGTTTACGTTTTTACAGTAAGCAACTTGTTAAGAGGTGCTTTGCCCTCTTTGGGGACAAACGTCTAAAAAATTTTTTAAAGGCCCAAAAAACGCCTTAGTTGTGAAATAAAAAATCGGCTTGGGAAATTTGCAATCTTGACTTTATGGGGAAAATTTTTAACACCCGGGTGTTATGAGACAACCCCCAAATTTTACAGATGTTTTTCCAAAACACATTTATCAGGGTTTAACTTGAGACGTAATCTCTTAAACGGAAAAAATTTGATGAATGTGGGTTCGTCCTCGGAGGGAAGATGAGTAAGTCATAAAAAATGGAATACAAAATTCTAGATGAGCTAAGACTTGATGCATTTTTAAATGTTTTACCGGAATTTCAAATTCAAAGGGCATAGCAAAACTGAATAGACCAAAAAGGGGAATTAGGCTGTTTTAGGAATATCGGGTGGATTTATTCATTTGATGTCCTGGGGCCAAATCCAAAAAGTAATATTTTTCCCAGATTTTGAGTGCAGTCTTGGGTGGGGACGGATGGATCGGGCACAACTGAATTAAGTCTACAATAAAAGGGGGATACTCTCCCAAAATTTTTAACAACATGCAGTGGCCTTGCCCCGGGGCCTTTGACGGGCGAATTATACCTTGCGCCATAAGGTATTCGAACTTTTCTTAACACAAAATTTGGGTGCGAGGCGACGATTTTGAAAAATTTCTGGGGGGCCTTGGGTTTTTTTGTGAAGATAAACTTTATTGAAGTTCAACATTTATCGGTTGTGAAGGGGTTTTTAATTCGGGATATTGTTTTAAAACCTTTTCAATTTGTTTGGACTTTTTTAGGTTAGATGCTACAAAATTTTCTTTTTGGGAAAGGGCTTTAAAATTAGTGTTGGCACATAACTCTATGATGTTTAGCATCGACAACAAATTAAAAAAAGTTTTGGGGAAAATTAACCCCAAGTTGGTTGGGTACATCCGGAAAAGGAAAACCCGGTAAATGGCTCGTAAAATAAATCGGTAAAATTCGTTTTTGGCCTAAATCTGTATTTTTTTTGCCATTCGCAGGTACAAAATTAAGCTTTTTGAATTTAGCTTGGGGGGCGAAAAATTTCAAAAAATAACAGAAATATCCGCTCTTATCGATCAAAAAATTATCTTAGGAATAATCGGGCCAAAAAAAAGGGGGAATGGGGCCGGGGGTCGCCATTCAGTTTTTCCGGGAACGAAAAAAAAATGGGTAGCACACTTTTTGCTTTTTTGCCGTTGGTAAAAAAAAATCCTTTGTGGGTTCTTTTCCTTTTTAAAAAGATTTCGGGAAATTTCGCTTTGGGAAATGGTTTTTGGTTTCGGGTTACGGGAACGCTTCACGAAACAGTTAGTTCGCTTACTTGCTGGTAAAGCAATTTTTTTAATTTGCAGTTTTTTAGTCGGTGTTCGCAACTGAATCAATTTCCTTTGGGAAAAAATCAGGCGATTTTATCGCCAAAATAGCTAGCTGATCTAAGTTTTTTTGAGAGCAGCAAAAATTTTTTTGCGTTCCAGGAAACTCCCAGACAGCGATTTTAGCCAACATTTGCCGAGGAACCCCCGTAAAGGGGCTTTATGGCCCTTGGTCCCCCAATTTAACCCTGGGGGAGGTTGAATTTTTGAATCTTCACTTTTTGAATGCACTTTGATTAAACGCTTTTTGCTTCGTACTTTTCCTTTTTAGGTGGTTTTAGAACCAAGTCCTAACAGAATTTAAAAAAAGTTGACTCAACAGCAGACAGAACTCTAAATTTTTGTGGTATCATTTAAAAAAGTTTTAAACAACTGCCCTTTAAACCATTAAAACCCTAGGGGGGTTATGTTTCCAAAAAGGTGGTGGTTTTACTGCCACGGATATCTGGTTACTATCACATTATTAGCATGTTCGGAAATAAAAAAACTTTTTTTCAAAATATATTTTATGTTAAAACAAAGTTTGGAAAAAAGAAATTTTATTCATAAAATATAAAAAGGATTAAAATCTTACATGCATGCGAACAAAAATTATTTCTTGAATGGGCAAAAAGTTTAGAAAAAAATTATTCTATGTTAAAAATGAGTGAACAGAAATCTTTTTCAAAAACATAACAAACATAAATGAAGAAAATTAAAAAATTACTGTTTTCCCGGGGCCCTAGGCATGAAAAAGATCATAAATTGATTGGGGGAAAATGGGAAAGGGTGAGTTAAAAAAGAAAAATTAAAAAATTAACGTTTTTTCTTTAAAAAGAACGATGTTGGATTGGTTCCCCTTGTTGGTCACCTTTTGTCATGGTGAGAATCATTTGGTTTATTACCGCCATATAAAAATAAAAAAAATGATAAAAAGGGTTTAAAAATATTTTTTTTTACAGCTTATAAAAAAATTTCTATTTCTAATTACTTAGGTTGAAAAAATTTAAATTGAATAAAAAAAAGTTTCCCCCAAAGGGAAGTCAAAAGAGAGAAGAAGAAAATGTCCGTTTATTCAGTTCACTTCTCCTCTCACCGGGGAAGAGAATTTTGGGGGGCCGAGCCCACATTCAGAGCAGAAAGTTAGAAAAGGCAGGAGCTTGGATGTTATTGAATAATTTTCACATTTTAATCTTTTTTGTACCATTCACATGTATTTCTTTAGTATTTCTATTAATGATAATTTAAAAATGAAACCGTTATAACGCCTTTTTAAAAACAAAAAATAAGATCAAAAATTTAAAGGGGTTTTTAATGGGAAAAAAAGACTCTTTTAAAAAAAATTTAAAAGAGCAAGTATAAAAAATTTGGCTTCCCCAATACAAAATACTGTTTATTTAAAAGAAATGAGATGTCTTATGAACTTAAAGAATCATAGTTATAGAAGTGTATTATTTTCCCAAAAATTTGAGATAATACTTCGAATAAATGACTTCAACACAAGAGTATTGCTTAAGTACATTTCAGGTTTTCTTCGAAAGAAAAGGGGTGCGGTGCGTGTTATATGCCGGATTTTATGGTATTTTTTATTTTAAATCTTATTCTTTTATATATATACCCACATACATATACATCAGGGGCATAGCCACTACCGTATCAATGATACGGGGCCCCAACATGTGTAACTACAGTCCCACTAACACGGCTCTCGTATCTAAAACAGGGCCCCCTCAATGCTAGCTACGCCAGTGATATACATATTATATATATTCAGTTATTATACTTAAATTATCAGAATTTATAAACCTAGTAAATGTTTTTCAGCACATATTGAAAATATTCCCATATGCAAATTTTGCAATGTAGTACCAAAATAGATTCTAGATGCATAGTTTCAGCCAAAGTATAACATTTCTCCATACTCACAAAACCAAAGATTTTTCATACATGTAAGTAAACATTTTTTAAAAATAAAGTCTTATGTTTTACAGTAAATCTTTCTTTAAAAAATTCTCATTTCAATTCAATAGCCCTCAAAGGGAAGTTTCTCTTCAACAGAAAGAACAAGGAAGTTATTTAAAATAGAACAGCAGAAAGGAAAAACTTACAAAAAAAAATCAATAATATAATTTAAAAGTTTAAGCAATTTATGAATTGAATAAATCAATATCTCATAAAATGTAGATGTACATTAAACAGTTGGGAAGACGCAGATATAATTTTCTTTTATATAAGTTAAAAAATTTCATACATTTAAAATTTTTTCTCCAATTTTAGTAAGCTAACGTTTTCCAGAAACAGCATGAAATGCAGTATGTCTAACTTAGAATATTTGAGGGGAAACAAAATCTAAAGATAAAACAGAATTATTATAATAAATATTCAAATGTAAAGTAATAGACAAAGAAATTATTATATCAACAAGAATTGACACATAATTAAAAACAATTTCTTTCTCCTCCTGATAATAAATATATATATTACATGCACTTTTTTTTTGTAAGAAAAAAAATCTCCCAAGAATCATAAAGAGGTTGTTTTTATTGAAATTAAACATGCATAAAACTCATACATAATGTAATGATTAAAAATTTGAAGACTTAGCACCTGGCAATGGCTAACAATCGCAAACTGAAAGTAAAAATCAGTAATTAATCCTCCAGTGGCAATGCATGTTTCAATATATTAATACAAGGAATGATAAGTATTGCTAATGTCATCTTGCAGTGCATTCAACAGTTGTTGCTCCAGTAATGTAATATTTTGGGATGCCTGAACCTTTTTCCATATATTTGATTGGTGGAAGGTCTGGTGACCTTGCTGGCCATAGAGGAGTATTAACAACTAAAAAAATAGTCCAGAAATATACAAACTGCATGTGGTCTAACATTATCTTGTAGGTAATTGGCAATATGATGTACCATGAAAGGTAACATAACTAGCTGTAGGATGTCATCAATGTATCACTGAGTTTTTAAATTTGCATGGAAGATAAGTAGAGGTAACATGCTGTCACAAAGGATAGCAATATACACCATCATAGTAGGGAAACATCATCATACCAATCATCCTTTGTAAGACCAAGGTTGATTAGGACTGCTACCTTATCTCATCTACACAAATTTGACAGTCATTCATCCAAAGATAAAACCAAAATTCATCGATAAACAATACGCAATGCCAATCTGCTGGAAGGTATGATGATCCAGTGTAACAGTATTTTAGATGACTAATGATGTTGGGTAAGGGGCCCTTTAAAAGCTGTCTAGCATAACCATCCAAGGACAACATAGGTTGAAAAAATAACACAGGATAAAAAGGCAGTAATTTGACTGGACAATGATATAATTTGACAGTTTAGGCATGTCATACAACCATCAAAGCTTGCCTCACATTCATTTATTTGGGCCATCTTATTTTGTTGATGTGTACCTTGAAGCAACTATCACTGCCAGCACTTTTGCATAATCATATCTGTACTGTATTTGATTGATTGAATGACACTCAGAAATAATATACAGACTATTGGCAACAGCCACAATAATTTTGAAACACAATCAAGTTACAAAAGAATCACCTGAGCTGACATCACTCAACTTCCACACCATACCATTTTGAGCCCCAATAGATTTAATATGCATCAACTGCTCTACACGGCATGTCTTTAGTAACACCAGAACTTGACAGAAACAACTCCCACCAAGAGTAAATGACAATTCCAGCACTGCACGATATAGGAAGAAATCTATTGCTTGGTATGACCAGCAGCTTAATGTTTCCAGACTATGTGACAACTTTCAGTCTTGTATTTGAATGCAAAGTCTTTGCAGTATTAATGACAAAGAACTGCAATGCAGACAATAAGAAAAGATGAGCAGTCTTATTCTACTTATTTTATACAATGGTAGTTGAACAGTAGAAACATACACTATGACTGAAGTCAATATTTTTTGAAAACTTAACCCCCTTTTTATATATTTGGTATGAAAGAATTTATATGCAAAATTTTGCGGAAATTGGATTAGATTTTAGAAGTGATTCATTTTTTTGAAGAGTGAATGTATACTACAAATATTGTATCCTTTCACTAAATAAGACCACAAAAGAATTTCTAAGATTAATGTCAATAAAATTGTTTTGTAAATCACAGATAATGCTCAGAAAAAGAAAACTTGCAAGACGTTTTTATGTCAAGAAAATAGATAATGGAGAGAGCATATTGTGTATAGTCCTTCTCAAAGTAAACACAAATACAATCAGCCATTTCCCCCCCTAAACAATATTTACATATAGATAAATCAACACTTAAATGTTTGTTGCTAAATGAATAATCTTGAAAGTAGCAACTGTTTGGCTAAGATATTAAAACTAATGATTTATAGATTATGTGAGACACTTTTGTCCTGTAAAAAACAGAACATATTAAAAATAATTCTTGTACAAAGAAATGTCAGTTATTCAGTATTAAGCCATAATATTTTTAATGTCTTCTTATATACATTCCTTGATGTATATCCAATGTAACAAAAATTCACTATCTTTGCTCTGTACATATGCCTTTCCTGATTTGAGTATTCATTGTGCAAAGATCCTTTTATGGTTAAAAGCACAAAGTATTGGGTAAAACTATGGAAAAATAATTGAAATTGTCGTGCCATTTTTTGATTTGTGCTTTTCACAGGACCCGGAAAAAGCCCTTTGAAGGGACTTTTGATCAGAAGCCCAGACCTTTTTGGGGCTAAACTGAGACCTATAAAACAGTTAAGAAAATAATTTAGACAATGAGATTGAATACAATTTATCTTTCACTTTAATTACTATTGAATGAATCATTTTAAAAATTAAGTTAAGATGTAACTTAAATCCTATAGTTCCTTACTCCCTGAATGATTGATTGTTCCTTAATGTTGTACTTTGGAGCTAGTATGAGAGCTATTAATAATGGACATCATAATTTAACATCTGATGTAAAGATTGTTTATAAATTTGCATATATTTTACAAATAATTGAGAACATTTTAACCCTCTAATTTATTTGCTATCTCATTACTACAGAATTTTTGTCTTCTAATATATACAAATATATAAAAACTTGAAATAATCATTTTACTTAGCTAAGATGTACACTATATAATCCCTTAAAGTTTCAATCTAATATACCTCAAAATGAGCTTAGTTTAATAAAAGTCTGCATTTAAATATAAAAAAGTAAACATTTCTTTTAACTTCCTTTTATTTATTACCGATTTATCAACTAAAACTGCTCAAACAGGTGATTAGATCACCAATTAGGTGATAAGGTTGATAAATCTTTTTTAAATGAAACATTCAACAGAGTTTTAGCAGTGGAAACCTGAAAATCATGATTTACTATTTTATAGTCTTATTTCATTATGTCTTTTATTGTTTGGTACTTAATATATCACTCAAACTTAAAATGAAAATTGCCAAAAGCAAATAACATTACAATTTTCAATCCTTTTTAAAGCCTTATTTACTGGTCCCTCTCAAAAATGATACATAGCAGCTTTAAAAGTCAGGAATATGAAGTCCAATTATATAATTTGATCAAGTTCAATATGTAAATTAACCTCAGAGTAATAATTATCATTATAATACAAAACTCAAAACTTTTAAATTATGATAATTTGTCATTTAGATAATCGCGAGAAATACAATACTGTGAATTCCTCCACCCCTTAATTTCACAAAATTTTCAAATTAGAGTTAAGTTCATCATTCAATCAAACAAATTTATAACAAACTTTAAAAAAACATTCTGAAATATATACAACTTGCTTTTACCAGAAAAATATAAATATACATACAAACGTATAATAGTTCTTATCCAAACTACATCCATGCAAATTCAAGAATAAAAATATATAGCAAAAAAATTAAATACTTACCTTCGAATTTTCTTGGGAGAATGAGACCTGTAAGATTTATGAGGGGAATGTAAATTGTCTGAAACTGGCATGGCAACACTACGAGGACTAATTTTTCTAGTTGCTGTATAATAATTGGGGCTTAAACTGCGGTCGCCTTCTTCAGATGATGGAGAATGTGTTCGTATGACTGGTGATGAAGAATGAGATTTGTGCCGTTTGTGATTACGATCACTCCCGTCACGTTCTAATTTTGAATCACGTTCAACCTGTAACAGTAATTAGAAAAATATTTTTGTGAAAATATGATTTGTAAAAACTACAATTTCTAAAAATAGTTATAGTAATGATGTAAACTAAAAATTCATATATACATAGTAATTGACACTCATCACCCTAAATAGCTTTCATTCAGTTCATGTTAATTTTATATTTAAGATCTTGCTGTTTAACTTTTACTTACAAATGCACTTTTAATAATTTTTTACTTATTTTAGCAATGTTGCACAAGAGTCTTAGAATTTTGCATAAATTGAGTAAGAAGATAGATTGGATTTTTTTGTTTCAAGCCTGATGGTTATGGCCATGATCATGATCTTGTGGCCAGCATTATATGTTCTATCAAGTCAAATCAATAGTTAAATAAACTTCACTTATAAATGAGATCCTGAATTTTTCACCATCAAAAACATTTCTCTGTAAAATGTACATATCTAAATTTAAATTTGAGAATAAATGAATAACAAATCACAACTTTCAATTTTACAAATCAAATATTTCCCAAACATTTTAAGAGTAAGAATAATGTATTTTTTTATCTTAGAAATTTCATTCATTTTTTTTTTCAAACCAAATATACTAAATATTTGAAATTACAATTTATTTAATAAAATTTTATTCATTCATATCATAAGAATCACATAATTGGTAAATTCTTGATTAGTAGAGATAGTAAAAATAAAAAAAGTTTATAAAACATGAAATTTCTGGAAGTCAGGAAAAGAAACAAGAAAACATCCAGTGTGAGATACACATCTTGAATGAAATAGAAAAATCTAAATATATTACCTGAAACTTCTTTAAATTAGGGAATGATTTAACTATACAACATTTTTGTATTCTACAGAAAATTACTTGTTTTTATAATTTAAATTTTTTTTGAAATAATGAAATCAGAATTCATACATATTCTATAGGGAAAAAAGCTATTGCTTTTCAAAATTGCTATTGTCAAAAATCTTCAAACAGAAAAATACTAAGCCTCTCAATAATTATACAGATTCATAACCTTATAGAAAAAAATTCATGTACAAAAAATTTTCGAAAGATAAAAATACCTTTTTTAATAATTTCTGTCTATAGTGTTCCACTTGATCAGAAAATTTCATGCATTGTTTTCGAGAACGCTTCCCTGATTCCAGTTCATCTTGATACTTCATAACTTTCATCTGGTAAGAAAGTAAAGTTATAAATTAAGACAGATAAAAAAAAAAACTGATTAAAAATACACAAAAACCAAGATGAGAAAATAGGAGGAATTAATTTTACATAAAATATAAAGAGAAGAATGAGAGCTTCAGTAACGACTGAACACAGACTACTTTTCCAATAATTATTTTAAAAAAACAGACAAAAGTACTAAGGTATAGTACTTAATTTTTGAAGGAATGGAGAATGTTACCATGTAAAACTTAACTTAAACTAATATAAAAAAAATATTAATTGGAGCATGGCAATTTCGTTTTGATCACAACTGATAATTTCTCTTTTTTTTTTCAAGTCAGCTGATCTTTAGCCAACTACTTCATGCATACCTGTACCTATCTGCCACATGTTTAAGATTCAGGAACAACATTTCAGTATCCATACTTATCTTCATACCATTTGATGAGTGATCAGTAGAAGTAACTTCGATGAACACTGATTTCTCTACCCAATAGCACAGAGATTATTCTGAATGCTTATTAAAAGCATAAAAAGGCAACACCTCTTTAAAAAGGCAAAAGCATAAATGCTAACACCTCTTTGTAGCACCCGTCAGCTGTTATAATACAACCAGCAAGAGATTATGGTCCACTCATTCACACTGTGTTGTTCATGGTAGTTAGTACTTGCAAGGGTAGTTTTCACAGAATCAACATACTCATTGTACACTCATGACACAGTGGTTCATGAAAGTCCCAGGGCCCAACACCATTTATAAAACAGAAGTAACTTATTCATTGGCAACCTGACACAATTTGATTATAATTAAATACCTCAGACCTTCTTTCCTTTTGCATCTGACTAATACCAATTCTCATCATATCACTCCTTATAATGTCAGATATATAAATGTGTGTGTGCTGAAGTCCTATGCTTTACATTTATGCAGCTGCCATAGTGCCACATTTTCTGGATACCAACCATAACTAATTCAATTCCTCTTCAGTGTATATCGAAAATGACTTAAAGATCATTGCAATTAACAAATTCAAATTGCATATTGTTAAATTTTAGATGTAAGTTACACACACACACAAATTAAATAAAATGTATTAAATATACATAACTATTAAATAACAAAATTTTACAAAAACCTTGCTATTAGTAAATTAAACATACTTCTATTTCTCTTAATTTTGCTCTTCTTTGTTCATTAATATCTGTTTTGAATTGCTCAATAACAGAAGTTGAATCTTTGCTGTTGTCATCATCTTGCATTGAAAGTTCATCCTGTGTTGAAGCAGTATCATCCATAGGCCTAAATTAAAAGATGGACATTAAAATATAAAACACTTGTAACTCACACTCATAAGATTTCCTTATACTAACAGGATTTTTTTTAATGTTGCTGAAAGTTTTTAACTGCCTCTTTATAAAGGAAATGAGATATGAATATGGTTAATATTATATAAAAAATAATTTGAAGTATAGCTAAAAAGATTTGTTATACTAATGGACCACACATCCGCATGTGTAATTGTCAATGATTTTTATTTTTATTTTACAAGACTTTTAATAAAAGCCATATAATATTTCTCTGAATAACATTTCCATTAAATTATTTTAAGTATGGTCTTTAAAATTTTTCCCAAAAAGTTATTCTAATGAAAATTTTAGGAATGGCAAAAAGCTGCCCTTTGAATTTGATGTCCAAACAATAAAAGATAAATCAGCCATCGACATATGAGATTAAGTTATGGACTTTACACAATAATATAACTTGGCAGTGAAAATACAAATTTACCCTGGGAAAAAACCTAGGATGTAATGTAGAAAAAAATAGTAATTGAGATTCATGTAGAAGTAATTTCACTCATAAATTCAAAAAGCACAGAATTATTAGCTATAACTTTATTAAACATGGTTGATTAATTCTTCATTAATATTGCATTTTGAAGTAACATGAGAGATAATGGAAATGGACCTTATAATTTTAAATTTCAGTCAAAAATGAGGAGAATATTTGAACTAGCACTCCACTGCCCAAGTTTCGATACACTTTAATGAGAGGAGTAAGATGACAGATTTAATGTCATAGATCCAGGGCTCAGATCCACAACTTGATAGAAAATAATGCTGGCCACAGGATCCTGATCATGGCTATAACATCAGGCTTGAAACAATGAAAAAAATTCAATTCAATTTATCTCGTTAGTCAAAAAAAGGTAACATAAATTCAAGCTTCTATTTTGCAGATATTATTGTCATTAATTATATATAAAAATAAGAACAAGATTATTACTTAAAAATGTATCATGTGTTAATCAATAAGTAATAAAACATTATAAGCGATAAATAATAATACTAATAAAAAAGATGTGCTCTCAATTTTTCAATACATCACTCATTAAACAGAAAGCAAATTGAAGGTCTATGGTTCTATTTTATAACTGACTAGCTGGTACACCCATTCTTCGCACAGGTGAATTTAAAAATTAAACAATACAGACTGAAGGATAAAGAAGTTTTTAATGAGTTAATTTTACGTGAATTGTAAATTAAAAAAAAAAAAAGCTTTTTGCATATCTCAGCTAAAGAAAAAAACCATGTTCACTAAATTTTAAGTCTTTAGATATAATAGCTGAACTTTTTTATTTTTTTTTAAAATTATTATTATTATTTGATGCCCCGTAACTTTCTTGTGGTCGATTTTTAAAACACCTACCTGTCAGCAAAAGTAACACATTGTTACAACAAATTTTTAAAAAACACCTTTTAAAAAAGTGTAAATAATTTGTATCTGGATGTGTAACACGTATTATTACTTTCTGATGCATTTATTTTATGTTAAATAGCTGTTACTGCTGACTTTGTCCACGTGATTTAACAAAAAGTGGTTTATTCACTTGCAGAGTTAATGAAAACCTTAATATTTTGTATTCTACATAAAGAAATACCTATGCTATAAGTATAATGTCATACTTCTACTTAGTGAATCTATGTTCCTTTTTGTTTTATTTATTTTTTTTTCCCTTTTGTTTTTTGTTGAGCAGGGGGGAAAGGGCCTTATGACCTTTGACACGTCCATGGGGTGAGGACTAAAATCATTAGGGGTCAAAATAGGTCCCAAGAGCAGTAGGGGAAAGCGAAATACAAAGGAAGCCGCAAGGAAGGGGTGAAAGGGACGCATGACCTTTGACAAAGCAGTTAAGGACTGTAAAATCTTTAGGATCAAAGGAGATGAACGGGAAATGTCATGAGTGGCAGCAACCTAATCAAACAGAAAAGTTTTATATAACTGCTAGAAATCGTTGAGACAGAACGCTTGCAAAATAAAATAGTCCCTATTGAAATAAATAATCCCTATTTGCTATTGGGATATTGCTCACTATTTCATTGGTTTTAATTTTATTTTCTCGGAACCCTAATTTTTTTTCTATAATAAAAGTAGCCTAAGTTATTCCTTATAACATTAGCTATCTGCCAGTGAAAGTTTCGTCAAAATTGGTCCAGCTGTTTCAGAGATTAGCCGGAACAAACCGTAAAAAATTTTAAAAATTGATTTTTCATATAAGTATCGTATATACTTTTAAATGCATTTAATAAAAAGCTGTTAATTTCAAATTACAAACAGACACTTCATTTTTATTTATATGTATAGATTGGTCTCTGCATGCAAAACTATTTGTTCTCTCAAACTTGGAAAATGAAAAGAAAATAAATTAGAATTTATGTGTATGATGATTCTCAGCACTTATTTTTCTCATTTTTGTTTCTAATTTTTTGAAATATTCAAAGGAGATAACAATTTCCATGAAATACAGTCAGGCTACATATAGAACAAAATTCAAGTTAAGATTAAATAAGTTAAATTCAATAATGTAGAATACATTTCTTCAAGTAAAAAGAAGATATTATAATCAGAAAAAAAAAATCTTTTAATATAAAAGATCCTATATTAATAAGAGAATAAAAAAAAGTATCCAAAAATTTTATTTTTGTATAGATGTTAATTTATATAAAAAAAATCAAAGGCTTAAAAAATTTATATATTTGAATCACAGAAGAGATGATGGATAATATTCAGATTTCCTAAATAATTATACAAATCAAAGACATATAACTTACTGGCCATCAATATCATCTACTTGTTCTTGATCCTCATTTTGTTCCAAAAGATCCCATTTAGATGTTGTGATTGCTATGTAAAAAATTATAATACGGCATTTATTTATATGATAATCAAATCTAATATTAAAATATTTTGCAAACAACTATGAAAAAATAAAATTATAAAAATTAGAACTTAAAATAAAATGTATAACTGAGAAGTTTCCATCGATAAGACTTTTATTAATATTTTTTTTCTTCCCTTTTATGTATAGGAATTTAAAGTGTGAAAATTTCCAGTTTCAAGCATTATTTTCTTGTAACAGATAATTTTCGAGATCTTGTGATCAGTGAGATCAGCTGTATGTTCATTTGATATCAGTCAAATTTTAAGAGCTAAAAGATTTTTTTCTCCTGTGATTTCCATAATAAGGACAAGAATTGAGAAATATATTGTTAAAATATTCCAGATGAAGAGGTGTCAGAAAACAAGTGAGAAAAGTACCACCAACCCTACATTCTAATGCCCTTACAAAGTAATAAAGCTATTACTGTTTTTTTGAG